>JBAMYA010000019.1:10428693-10451248 GCA_037176975.1 Arrhamphus sclerolepis | reverse complement strand
GTCGGACTTTGCAGGGTTGAGGCTCGTCATCTTCACCTCAGTTGCTCAGTTGTAATAAAATATCTGAGCCGCTGGTTAGATCATAAATTAGAGGATAACAGAACATGCACCAGATCTTTTTCAGTTTGTACAGTGGGCTCGCGGGGTACCAGGACACTTCCATAACTATGCTCAACATGATTTTCAAACATCTTGAGGGTAAAGGGACATATAACTTACCAGAATCTAATCCAGGATTTTAGCCATATATTTGATTTGTGCAATAATCTTGATGGGATGGATTCACATTCTGTTTTGTTTTTTTCTTTAATAAACAGGACACTGAGATTGAAGGCCACCTGTAGTATTTACCCTCTACACAAACATCTGTCAGAGCAGGTGTTACACAGGGAAATGTTGTGTTGTCAAGTCTGCTTTGAAGTGGTGAGAGCAGTCAGGATCCAGTCACTGAAGACTTCGTACATCTGATCTACTACCTTGAAATGATCATGAATGAGACATTTAAATTTGAAGATAACTGTTAAGCCTGGTGTAAAATAAAAGGCTTATCAGCACTTATCTTGTTTAAGGAAATCTCCACATTGACGCAATGATAATGAGCATGTACTTTGATACTTTGGTTTGGTCACACTTCTTGAAAAGAGCAGACCGTCAAACAACAGTAAAGTCAGCACTGAAGCCACCGACAGAAGATAAACTCTCTGGGGTGCATTCAGTCCCAAAATGTTTGTCGGACACAAGGAACAAGTTTGAAGAAAACAAGTTTGCCCACTGAGACAAAGCAATTACATATTTAAATGAGTTCTTTGTCTCTATATAGCTATGTTGAGAGACCGTGAATTGTTTGATCTAAAAGTGAAACCTGCTTGTGTGTGTGCTCGCTCCCCCTGATGTTTACTGAACGTCCAAAATCTAATCTGAACAGAAGCAAATTATCTTTTAAATGCAAGCATGCGGATGTTATGGTCATATAACTATACTGCTCAAATGAGATGATGACTGAATCCAGTTCCATCTATGAAAAGTAGACCCTCTTCCTCCCATCGAGAAGGTAAACAGCTGCGTTCTGTAATGGCCTATCAGTCAGGCAATAAGTGCCTTAGACAGGAAAATAGCAACACCTCGGGAAAATGCTGGCCAATATCATTACTACAAGGGGGATGGTTACCTTTTACGATGAGCTGAGCTATAAATCGGATGATAACTGTAAAAGCACTGCAGGGTGGAGCCCAGAGGGACTCCCTGCACATCCAGGAGTCTTCAGATCAATAATTCACATTCAAATTTAATACAGACATTATTTGCCATCTTCAATCCAATAAGTATGAAACTGTTTCAGAAACAAAATATCAACTAGAAATATCTACAAAGTGCCCAGTGGAGCGTGTGTGTGCAACTTTGAACTAAAGCAAGCACAACAAATAAACAAACAAACAAAAAAAACCTCTAAAGTGGAACTGAAGCAACAGCCTTTCAAATGACTCGCATATCTATCTCTTAGATAGAAAATGGCCAATTTGGATTCAAATTGCTTCGCATTCTCTGTGGGAGTCAGTTAAGAGAAGAATATACATTATAGTGGAGGAAGAAAAGCTGCATAGACACATGCATGTAGGTTAATGCACCTGCAGCCTGCCTGGGGATTATAAAGCATGCAGGAAATATGAGGCTGTGTGCTCTGGTAGATCACCAAAACATCACTGTATCCTTTAAGTAGCTGGTTGATGTTAGTGTATCGTAGAATTAATAAAAAATAAAAAATAAAGTAAAATAGTAAAATGAATGCTGCACTTTTAAAAACTACACTGCATGTATGTGTTCTTATTTGTGTACATGTTTAGTCAACAAGAGCCCCCAAGTGTTAAAATCATGTACCTGGGGAACTGCAAACGAATGCAATTATTGTTTATTCACAGTGTTTAGTTTTTACCTGAGACCTTAGCTAAATTTTAGATGGTGGTTTTCCTGTCTTTAATGCACAGCATCAGCAGGCGGATTAGATTAATGGCTGATTGCATCGCCTCACAGTCCAGGCCAGACTGTCCTCAGAGTAAATTAGTTTCCTCAAAGAGATGCAGAGTGCAGGCCGCATAATCCTAAAAGTAAACCTGATGTCATCTATCTATCTATCTATCTATCTATCTATCTATCTATCTATCTATCTATCTATCTATCTAGATAGATAGATAAATAGGTACATAGCTTGCTAGCAAGCTAACTATTCTGCTGATAGAAACCCAATGTACTTATTTTATAAGCTAAAGAAAGGGGGCTGGGGAGGGATGGTGTGATAATCTGAAACAACTGTAAAACAATGTGCAACAGCAATCATAACCTGTGCTTACGTGGTATTACGTAATAATTCTGAACAACATTTAGTCTTCTAAAGTAATATGTGAAGTTTGCGGTTGACTTAATGGCTGAAAGAGTCCCAACTCCTCAACACACACCGAGACCGACAAAAGGTGGAGAAGTTCTGCAAAGAAAAGCCATTTTGTGAGCAACTATTGGGTGAACTTGCTGGGACATCTTCTTCACTGTTGAACGATGGAGACCAAATTAACTGGAAAATTGTCGCTCTTTTTTAATTAGCATTTTTTTTATTACAACTGAAGAACTGATAGATGGTATGTGATCCTTTTCACAAGTATATGAGGTCTTTCACTCATTACTAGAAGTATTGCTGTCCAGGATGAGCCTCAGAGCAGCAGGTCAACGGGGCGTTTGCATCTTGGCCAGCGGTTACATCCTGGTAGCTTCTGTTTTGCTTTGCTATCTTGCTTGAAATCGTTGTGTTTGCTTGAGGTTACCATTAATACACTCTATGTTACATGTGTATCTGTTTTTTTGCAATGTGGCATGAAAGGATAATGGGCATAGATCTAAACTTACTAATCATGGTTCTTATTGTCTTTACAACAATCACAGCAACTGCTTGTATTAAAAAAAAAAAAAAAAAAAAACCTCTTTATTGCAACTCAGTTAAGAGTAATATGTTTCAGGTTTTTGTTTCTTTTTTGAAAGCGAAACAAATGTGTATTATTTATAGAGACTTCAAACATTTATCAGTGAATAAAAGTTATACTGCAGCAATGTCAAAAATCAGTCACTGCAGATGTAATGACGGAGGCTGCCTCTCTTATCTGCCTCTCTCATCAAGTTTGGATGGTAAGATTTTGATTTCAGGACAGACTTTCAGTGTGGAAATACTCAGCTAAATGATGGCTTTACCATGGCAACACTAGCTCTCTGGGTTTGTGGGTTTTTTTTGTTTTATCTACATTATGCCACAGCTCATTTCCATGACAACATTATCGAAAATCTACACCACAAACAGAGAACTGATTCAGCTTTTATTTAATACCTGCCAGCTGCTCCAGTTGCCTCTCTGTGTAAGAAACTAGAGGATACACACACAACCATCCCCAATCATCCCTCAAACGTAACACACACACACACACACACACACAGTGTCTATGACGTATGTGTTACCTGACTAGATGCGATACAATCAGTGAAAGCGCTCCTCCTGGAGAAGAAGGTAAGGAGCTGCTGCCAGCGAGAGGAAGATGTGGAGGGGGATGAGGAGGCAGGAGAGGAGGTGGAGGGAGACGAGGTGTGGGGAGGAGCCAGCTCCTCCGAGGATCCCCGTTTGGGCCCCATCTTCTGTTTCGTTCCAAGACCCGCCCCTTGACCCCCGGATGCCCCGCCTACCCTCGAACTGCGGGGGTACAGGGTGTTGTTGCCAAAAATATAGTTCATCTTTTCTGCTGTCTACTCTTTCCTCAAGCACGTTAGAGTTTGTGTTGCAGCGCTTTTCCGCTGTTTCATCTCCAGTTTGTCTCCTTCGCTGGTTTCCTGCCTCTTCCCGTGTCCCCGGCTCTTAAGGCGTTGCTGTTAAATTTACAGTCCGACTCCTCTCTTTTCCATCACCAGTATCTGAAGATTATGTTGCTATTTTTGACGGGGTTTTTCTTCTCTACCCAGCTTTTTCTTAATTCTATTGCTTTTTTTCTCCTTTATCTTCTTCAGCTCCCTCAGGGATGACAGAACAGCTGGCAGATGGAGAGATGGGAAGGAGGAGGAGGAGCTGGAGGAGGAGGCAGAAAGTCCAGGGCAGGTAGACAGAGTCCTCTTTGAGTTGGAGCATGAGTCTGGCTGTCAGGGTCTATGTGCATCTGTCCAGCCATCAGTCCATATGCATGTCTTTTTTTGTTCATCCATTTGTCCTTCATCCCATTTTCTCTCTAATCACATAGTGTCCAAAATCTTCATCTCTAAGAGTCCAAAAATCTCTTCTCTTCAGCTCTTTTCTTGCCTCTTGTTAAAAGTGCAGACAGAGTGAGGGGAAGTGAGGGCCAGGCAACGGCAGGATGTGAGGATTGATTATTTAAAGGAGTTCACTCTTTCTCTCCGTCTTTCCCCACCCTACCTCTATCTCCCTCCTTCCGTCTTCCTCTCTTAGTCCAAGGAGATGACCAGTCAATCTCCCCCTTGTCACTGTGCCTGCTCCCATTAAATGTGGAAGGAAGAAGGCAGGGAGTGATGAGTGGCTGAACAGATGAAGGGAGGGAGGTGGAAGGATACAGGCAAAGAGGAGAGCATCTGAAGTAGGTGGATGGCTGGAAGAATCATTCTGTCTCTCCTCTTCCTCCCACATCTCTCCCTGTCGCTGCCTATCTTTTAGCAAATTTATTTTTCCAGCCTTTTATTGGAGCTGCAACCCGATGCTTCTCCCTCCCTCACTGTCAGATATCATTACTGGAACAAGCCCCGCCCTGCTTTCTGGTCAGCCAATAAGATTACACTCTCCATCCCGTTGCTTCAAACAGACGCACCCTAAAACATGCATGCACACACAGACGACGCCTGTTGCAGGTAGACACAAGGTAGACTACGCAGGGCAGTTTAATGCGCACGTGGACACAGCCAATGCCAGTGCAAGTCAGACCAATAACAGGATACACTTCTGATTCATGTGTATGTATGGCTATATGTACATATGCAAAAAGAAAGGAAGAAGCCACACTGACAACAAAAGAACAATTTCACTAAGTAACAACAACTGATCCTGAAACATAATTCCAGATGTCTGACAAAATGAAAGCGTACATTTGGCAATGTGTTAATTGTTTCAACATGCCTGCGTGTCTTTATTTGTGCATATGTGTGGAAGAGAGAGATCTTCTCCTGAGGCTGTTTCCAGACACTGCAGCACCCACTTCTCCCACACACTAACTCACTCCTTTCTCACACACACACACACACACACACACACACTCATACTCACACACAGACTACGACTCCAGAATAGAAAACAACAAGCTGTTGCTGGGTATGAACTGAGATAATAGAACTTAAACGAGAGCTGAGAGAAGAGGCAACCAGTCCAGTCCAGTAAGTGTTGGAAGAGCAACCTTCAGGCATGGCATAATTCCTTCTTTGCATTCAATGAGCTCTGGCCAGTATTGGTGTGTACTGGGAGCTTAGACAGACACTCTGAATAAAACTCTCTCCCTCCTACAGCTAACCAAACACTAGTGCATTTATCAGATGAGTGAGTTTGAGTCAAACAGCTAGCCAACACCGTTATCTTAGCTTCCCAGAGGATTAGCCACAGGTGGAGTGGGACCCCTGTCACAGCTTCTTCCTGGGTTTCCTTGGGAACTGTATCTATGGCAACAGCTTGCAAGGGCTGAAATACACCTGGCACTGGCTGACTAATGCCTTATTTGCCAAGATCTGAATAGATGTTATTTCTAATGCTTTTTAACAGCCTGCTGAAAAGAGACGGCTGATGCATGTAGAATATACAGTCATGGCGAGATTTGTTTTCCAAGCACAGTTGCTCTGAAATTGGCTTGTATTTAAGTTGTTAAAATAATGTGAAAGTTCTCCAGCATTTTTTCTGACTCTTTTGACCCCGCAATATAATCCATCCATCACACCCACTTAATCTCGTTCAAGTTTGTGGGTGGCCTTAAGCCTGTCACAGCTGTCCAGCGCAAAAAGAGAGGAAGATAAAAAAAAACAAAACCCTGTCTAAATTCAGTGTGACTGTCATTGCAGCAATCCTCATCAGCACTGTTTCCAAGAAAGGATTTGTTTTTCCACGTTCAATAAAATGTTGAAACAAAGCAGTTTTGGCTACAGAATGAAAATCACAGCAATTCCTGGATGATATTTTGTACAGTCATTTGGCTGTGAGTCCCACAGAAGATACTTTAAAACCAGATTTACTGATGTCTGAATTACACCTTCTACGTTTAAGCTTCAGTGTTGTCAGTGCAGGCGTCCTGGCAGACAAATATGTGCCTTTAGCACAAAGAAGGTGTCGTAACGTAGACCACTGACGGCTGTTAGCCTCTGACTCCAAAACATTCCAAAACACTCAACTTCATTCATGAAGTAAGACATTCTGATCATGGCAGGACTATAGCTCCTCCTGGTCCAGAAATCAGTCCCTGCTTTGTCCTGTCCACGTGTTAAACTGCTTCTGGGTAAAGTACTGAACTCCATGCGTTCACCGGTGTGTGCATGCTCAATAAATATGTGTAGAAATACAACCCATTTACCAGCAGGTAACTATCAAAAGATTGTGGACAACTTTAGCATTTAGTAGAATATGACATTAACTTCAACAAGTTTCAATGAGAGACGGGACAATTAGCATTAATATCACATTAATGACAGTGTGATGCCATTTTCTATGCTAAAGGAGCTACCTGAATACATGAAGATTTTATCCACTAGGTGGCAGCACCAATTGAAACCAGTCATTACTACTGTATTTTGGGCTTTTGAACAAAATGGGGAAGGATGCTGATGTGTTAAACCACACAAGGAATTCTAGGCTACGTTCCTGTTAATTTAGCAAGAAAAAGATTAGCACTGATGGTGACACGAGTGGTGATCCTGTCTGCTTCACTTGTCTGCACAGCTGGGTGCTTTTGGCTTCGTCTTGGAGCTTGCTGTCCCACCACTGCCACCAACCCAAACTTCAGCGAAAAAAGGTTGTAAATGGGGAAACAATAGCAAGATGCAGCCTTTGCTTCAATGCAGTGAAGTGTTTATTGGGCCAAAAATAAATGTAATCAAACAGGTGGAGTTTGCTGACACTATACACAGAAATATACATTTTTAAAAGAGTATTTTTGGCTCTAGTAGCTGTTATTAGCAGTAGCTGGACAGGTACATTTTTCTTACTAACACTGTGCTCAGTACCGCAGGTCTCTACCCAAAAACCACTGAGGTGGTTGGAGCCCTTTATTTATGGTTGGCCCCTCCCACTGGACCATACCATTAGAAATGACCAGCTCTTAACCACAATCAACTTTTAACTAGACAGCTGTATCAACGTAAACATTCATATGCATTCTTAGCCTGTTGAATATAATTCTCTTACTTACTACAATTGAAATGAAACAAATAATTATTATGTCATTCAGGCATATTTATAGAGCTCCTTTGTCTAAACTCAGGTCCTTTCACCAACTGGGAAGTGTTACCAGGTAAGTATCACAGGTAAGGTAATGCTTATTAAAGTGGAGCTCTGAAACACTGTTAGGTTTGATATAGCACATGCTTAATTATTGAAATAGGGAAGATTAAAGTGACGGGCCAGATGTTAGACAAGCCTAGTGCGGGCCTCCACTAGACTAGTATTGCCATATTGCGTTACTAACTCCTGCAACAGAAAAGTCACGCTACTGGCAGAGGCATCTGCGACTGTCTGGGAAAACTGGCACAGATCTGCAAAGCCCTAGAAGAGTGTGAGTGTGCCCCGTTAACCCTGTTCACAACATAGTCATCTCAAGACACTTTACCCAGAAAGCAAACAAAGTCTTCAGAGTGTACCCCACCTCCCATGCAGTGACACTAGGGTACGATCCAGCCCCCCCCCACTGTGCCACCTCTTGACTTTGAACAGGGTAAGGCAGGAACAGAAAATGGGTGGACAGATCAGCAAATACTTTCCAGGTGTAGTACTTTATGGCTCCAAAACTAAGTATCACTACCATCAGGTACAAATGGAACTATATTGTAATAAATTATCTTCATCTTCTCTAGCCAGCTTGCAATATAAATACATATATATAGAGAGATAGATAAATGTGTATGTGTATGTTTGTGTGTGTGTGTAACACACACACATATATATACATATATATGAGCTGAGACATCAACAATTCAGTGGCACACTGACCACAACCCTTGACATACCTCTGTTTCCCCGTTTCTTCCTTTCCCTCCAGTCAAATGTCAACTAGTGAATGCCATCTCTATTAATATTTCAGTACCAATTAAATAAAAGCACACATCATGAATGTTTAATGTCTGACTGCTGAGACTGCCAAATTTTCCCTTCTATCCTTTATTGAGGTGCTCCAGCGTCGTCACAGACATTCTGTCAGACAAATAACTGTTCACTTCTTTCACAAATCAGCCCTTAGCCAGCTTTCACCGTGGACCCAACACAGACTGCCATAAAAGCTATTTTGTGTTTCAGCGTAGCAGGTGAGAGAAGGCCTGCCCATCGCAATGACACCCGCAAACGATGCGTTAATGCATGTGAGCTCACAAAAACCTTTACACAGCCACTGAAAAAGGCTCTGTAGGTTTTGATTTGGAACAGTGGTTGCAGTCTTTAAATTTTATCAGTGGGTCTTTAATATGACTCTCCTTAAAACTGTGATAAATATCAATTTTCTATATGTGAATATCCATAAGGCAATCAGATGCAGTCAGAAACATTGTAAACAAGACACCATGCAGATCTATAATGTGGTCTACTCCATCAGTTCCTGTCGGTTTTGGCTCCGCCCCAGCCCTTCCATTAGATCTCATTCTGATTCTGGTAAGGACCATTTTTCAGAGCTATGTAAAGCTCTCCTGATAAGTAATATACTTAAAGAGGAATAAACATAAGACTCTGCAGAGCAAGCGAAGCACCTTTTCAATCAAAAGGAGAATCCCAATACGCAAAGACAGAAATGTAGTCTGCAAAGTGGAAAATGGAGGTGAAATCAGCATTGCAAACACTACAGAAGTAACGACTGTATGACATTTAATCCATCAATCAGTAAAAATACCTACAACATTTCTGGATTGCTATTGATATCAGCATAGTTTGATATTTGTTTTAATTTAAAAGTGAATTGAAGAATGCTTCTTTTAATCAATATGTTGTTTATATTGCCTAAGTAAGTGTTCAACTATGATAAATCTCTTTGCGGTTGCTTCCATTAGGGAGTGTTAACCGCATGATTGATTTGGCAAGTTTTACACCAGGTGCCCTTTCAGACGCAACTGGGACTCAAACCCGGACCTCCCATGTGGTAAGTGAGAGTTCCACCAGGGAGACTGTTCAAGTATGAAAACAAATTTAAATTTAGTCATTAATCAGTCTGGAAGGTTGGTACCAACAAAGTCAGACACAGTGTCACACGGTTGGCTATCTTCAGCTCGCTGCATGTTGACATCGGAAGAACTAACAGTAAAATGTGTACATCCAATTAACTGCTCTGTTCCTCATTGTTTTATTGTTGCTTTTCTAATCATATAAATAATATATACATAAACACAGTTGATAGCAGTAGATACTGTCTTTAGTTAAGCTTACTGGATGAGTGATCTGTGACATCAGCCGTGGGTTTTCTACAGAGTGCTTTGAAGCTTCTTGCACGTCGTACTGTGCCGCACGAAGTTTCAAAAAGGCCGAACGAGCAGAGTTGAAAACCTGGCTGGAATACACCCAACACTTTAAGCTAGCTATTTCTGCTTATGTTAACCCAGGAGGATGATTAATAGCTCTGCTGGGACCACCTGGGCCATGAGCCTATCCTCACCAGGACAGGAGCGTCACAGATGGGCAAACCTACTGCTGTCAGTATGTGGGACTGCGACTCCCAGCATACTTCCGCTATCGCTACCATCTACTGTTGTGGATGTCCACCCGCAGCTGCAACGTCCCCTTTCAAATGTTGTTTCGGTGTCAACATCAGAAATGTCTCAGGATGTGTGCTGCTTAGCTAAGCTTTGTCCGTGAACCCTTCCAAACCAACCTACAGCCAGTCACGCTGGTCTGTGTACGGCAAACACAAAACGATTCACGTTCTCTTCAAAAAATGACTTTGCTCTGTTTGGTTTGTGTTCACAGTTCAGAATAATGCTGAGTTCTAACTAGCTAAAATGATCTGGTCTTGTGCCAGGGGCTAACCGCTCACGTAGGGGCATAGCTCCCAATCCAATGCTGACCGGCCATTTGATTGGTTAGCTGACAAAAAATGATATTGCTTCATATAGTTTTACTTGATGTGGTACAAAATAAAAAAACACCCCTCCTTTGTACAGCTGTCATGGATGTAAAATGTTCTCGTACCAGACTATAAGTAAGTATCTTCTGGCCATTTTAATATGGAGATTTGCTGTGTTTTGGAGCCAGCACCTAGTGGTCAATTGAGGAACTGCAACAAAACCTACTTCCTCGTTGGCTTCGGCCTGAAAGGGGGATGTTGGACTTTGACCCTTACACATTCTTAATTATATTTACTGTATTAGAGGGAGGAAGAGGAGGAAGAGTACAATTCAGCTGCTTCTGTGATCATATGGAGAACATAATAATTAAATAAAATGGGGAAAAGGTGATTCCTGCATGTATACATTCCATTGCAGGAGAAGACAAGAGGATATGTGATTTCTTTTAGATTAAATATGTTTAAATATAGTGTTTTAGTTCCAGTGTGGTTTTATACAGCCTTGTTCAAAAATACAGATGACCCAAGGTGTTTTTAAGTTCATTTGTTTGAAATTACATGATCATTCCTTTTTTTTTTTTTTCAACTAATTACAAATTATCTACTCTTGTTTACTTTTATACTTATTTATGTTTAACTGTATTCATTCAATTTGAATTTTCTAAACAGTCACCACTTTTTCATGACTAAGAGTTGTACTCTGCCCCCCACTGACTGAGTAGCCTGAACTAAGAGCAACAAACGTACGTCGTACATCCTGTGGACCGTTTAGGGAGCAGTGAATTAACTGAATGACAGGATGATTAGCATCCAGCCATAAACCTAAACTCTGTCTTTGGATCTGTCTGCCCGTAATTCTCTCTTCATCCCATTTCTTACTACTCTCCAGGTCTCTCTGTCTTTATTTTTCTTCTTAATTATCAGCATTAGCTTAATGACTTAAAGCTACTGAGGCTGTCAGCTAGAGAGGCGTGAATGCTGGTTTTAAAATCAGAACAAACAACATTATTTGATTTCCACAACAAACATAACTATTTTGCCAGAGAGCTATATGAGCTATAAGTAAGAGACTGATGGAGGCATTGCCCTTAAGTCAACTTCAAACTGCCCATCAGCTTTGTCAGTACCTGATATGATAATTAATGAGCTTTAATATTCTGTGGCTAAGTTGCAAATCTTGCAATTAAATATACTGATAAACTGATTCCAGTCATGTGGTACGTTTGAAGGAACTACTCTGTTAGCTATTTGGCCTCTGCTGCCTCCTGCAGTTTACATATAAGAAGTACACATAAACTGAGTAGATGCCGCCTGAGACTCTCCTGGGTACTTTTTACTTCTAATGAAAAAGAAAAAAAAATAGTAAAATATAAAGATTCAGGAGAAAAATGCTGCAGAACACTTTTACAGAAAATATGGGATTAAAAAAATGTTAGAACTCAGACAAAAGTTCATTCCATCTGAAGTCACCCACACGTCTAACGACCCATAAACACACCAGCAGTAACAGACCTCAGGTATCCAACATCTACAGGGTCAACAAAAACAGTTCTCTGTACTGGGTTCCATCACACTTCAGTACGAAACAGTTAGCTTGATGAAGTCATTTCATGTTCAAGATGCTACATGAAATATCTTCACAGATGTCATGATATCATGATTATATAATGACAACATGATGAAACAACATAGTAGGAATTTATTAAATATAACTTGCTAAATCCCCCTCTGCCTCCTGTCCAGTTGTGCCTCCTTCCACTAAAATAAACCATGTGCGGAGCCATTTTTCTTTCTCATTTGATTCCATCTGCCATCTGCCACTGGGACCTCTGGCACTTAAGCTCCAGATGCACAGATCAGAAGTGTCCCACTCATGCTGTCTTATGAAGACTCTTTCATTTAAAATGAATGTTACATGATAATTTCTGTGTAATTAAATAAATAAATAAATGAGGATGCCTGTAAATTTCAACCATTGAAGCCACAAGGGGGTAAAGAGAATATACTTCATTTGATATGAATTTGAAGAATGAGAAAGGACTGACAGCAAACATGGAAAGACGAAAGAATGGGTCTATGAACGCATGCGATGGGCGCAGAGGCGGGATTACCTGGTAGTAGGCGTGGCTTTCTGAATAGAGGGAGGAGAAAGGTGGGGCTGGGACTTCATTCAGCCTCTCTCCCTCTGGGTGAGGCCATGCCTCCTCATCAAAAGGAATCTCAGGTGATTCTACCTACAATGTACAGACAGAGCTCAAAATGGTGCAACAAACACACACAGACGCAACGAGCAGCGCTATTTACGGCGCACGGCACCCATCCCTCAGGTGAATGTAATTTACCTGTGTGCATTTATATAATCAATCACTGAAAATCTAAATACTTATATCGCATGCAAAGGTCACTATGCAATGATCTAGTTGTATAAAAAAATCACACTGAGACAGAACAATAACAATAATAATAAAAATAATAATAATAATAATAATAAACTTCTGGTGCAGAGAAAACAGTTAATAGTAACAATCATGCTGACACTGTTGTAGCTTAAAACAGCACACCAACAACACATAAATGATACATTATTCATAAACAATAATGACATTATTTTGGAATAACTTTTTTGATAGTTAATTTTAGCAGACACTTCAATAATTTTAGAATATCTTTTCCAAATGCAGAATTAAAAAAAAGAGTAAATAAACATCTGACACTTTGTTGCTGTTGCAAATTAAACTCTATCATGAACATAGTTTTGTTTGTTTGTTTTTAAAATAAGAACCAACCAATGAACAAGAACCAGTAGAGGCACTAAGATTTTTGAGCTGGAGCTCATTTAAGGCAGTTGTGAAGGTCCTTCTGTAGTCTGAAGATTCTAGATGTGAAATATGTTTTTGGACATTCATCCTCTGAGCTACAGAGGAACCTTCCGCATAAACACAGCTTCTTCTTTCTGGTTAGTTTTTCCCTTCTAGGGGATGTTTCACAAACTAATGTAGCATAGTTTTTTTTGTTTTTTAAGGTTAAATGTCCTTCCTGACATAACCCGCCCCATTCATCCAAACTTGGAACCAGCACTCTGACAGCACTGGCTCCTGACTGGTTAATGGCTGCGGCAATGGTTTTCAAGCTCCCAGCAACTGCTCTCTTAAGTTTCTACAAACATTTTTGTAAAAAACAAAAATAGCACTGCAGCTGCCTAAATGTGTTTGGAAATGTGTTGAATTCAAGTTGTAAAAGCACTTCAACATTTAACATATGAGCCGCTGCCAACTGAATGTAGCCTATGTGTTTTAAATGAGTTACAATGTTAATGTTATTCGATTCAACTCCATGTTTTAAATATGTTTGGGTTCGTGTGTGTGAGAGTGTGTGTGAATAATGGAGAAAAAGGCCAGAGAAAGAGAGAGAAAAAGGGAAGGGAACATGTACACGGGGAGAACAGGATGGCAGGTCCATCTGTCATGCAGAAGGAAGCCAGATCCAGCACCTGTGGTCATACACACATTCAGAAAAACACACACCATCTGGGACGGAGGAGTTCTCAAAAATAAACTGAATACCAAAACACCCCAGCAGCATCATGCACACACAAACATGCACAACGGCCACGTGCACAGGAGTTCCTTATCACAGACTTTATGTGGCCAGAGTGATGATGATGATGATGATGATGATGCCAGGGCATCCGTTAATGCTCCATAAGTCAGTGGACATGAAAGTCTTCAGATGTGACCACAAGCAATATTTTTGGATAAAAAAACATCATCCAAAAACCAGCGGCCATAAAAAGTACGGACAACATTTATGGAGTTCTGAAGGCGAAGGACGACGGTTTTCATCATTCTGTCCTTTTCTACATTCATTGGTGAATAGATGAAAAAGAACAAAAAAAACAACAATAATGAACTACGCATTCATAACACAGCATTTTCCTAATCACATGAATGCATAGAAGTGCTGTTTTACTGGGAGGACAGCAGAACAGCTGTGGGCGGGTGATGTCCAGTCACAAGGTGGAGCTACACAACAACTTTTCCTTCAGCACACTGACATAATGAACTGCAGCAGCTTCGTCCAAAGCTTTCCCAGCGGACAAACTTTGAACTAGCCATGACTGACAACCGAGTCACGTGACGGCGTATAATGACTCGGAGCTGACGCACCACAAATATACACACTCCTCAGTTGCGGCTGCCAGCAGCGCGCCGAGAGCTGTCACCGACACACACATGCTACTACTGACAGCATAAGAATAGATTTCCATACACTGCATAAGCCAGAACTGAGAAGAAAGATGGTGTGTTAGAGCCAGAGAGGCTGGTGATGCAACAAACCTTAAAAATATATGAGCATGCCCGTGAAAATAGGAGCGACACAAGCAAAACAAGCGTGGTTAGGACCACTTGATCACCTTCTTTACTACTGCGTAATTAATGAGGATGGAAGTAATAAGTCACTTCTCATCTGCATCTCCTTACGTAAAAACCAAATTCAATTAAATAAATGAAAGAGCACAAGTGTAATTACTCTAGTCAAACCTATTCAGTTGCATTCAATTCAATGCAGTTCACTCGTTTAACACCAAATCCTTCTTTAAACAGAAATCAAGCCAGTTAAATTAAATTCCAATTAAAGACAGCCAAATTGAAACTCTTCATTTCAATCCAAGTATAAGTCCTTTGAATTTAATAAATAGTTCAATTCAGTTCTATTAGACTCTAAAACAATTGCATGTTAATTAATTCAATTCACTGCTGTGTAATTCACTATAATTACATTTATAAAATGCCAATGATGGATTATGCCGCATCCTCGCTATGATTCAGTTCAGAGCATCTAAGACAATTCAAAAACATGAATCTAATGCAGAGAAAAACAGAGAACACAGAGATCAAACAGCGATTATGGAGCATAATGAAGCATGCGCGTGTCGCTGATGCATCAGCGCAGCTCCATGTGTGGGACAAACAACACATGAGATCCTGCACGGTCAGAGATATACGTACAATAATCTGAAGACAGATGTACTTACGATGTTCTGTGGTTATGCGAGTGTGTGAATGTGTTGTAGAGGCCCTAAGGCCTTGAATAAAACCCTACAGTGACTCCCAACTGAAAGGAAGTTGGTTAGGACACCCCAGAACCGCCATGGTACCGAGCCGTCCTCCCCACCATCTTCAGTTGTGACAGTAAGAAAAATAACCTCATATTAGTTATCTTCTTGGTGAACACCAGGTATGTTTGAGCAGCCTGTGTTTCTGAAAGTAGATGTGACTGTGAACTTATTGAAAATGTCAGCGAATCACATGCTTCTATTAACCTCTGCTGTTCTACACATCCAGACAGCCACTTAGTTACCTGGGGAGGTGCGATGTGTGTATGAGTGACGTATCCATGAACGTGTTGAATCTGAGACAGCTGCCGCTCCGCCACCTGGACCAGCTCTGCACCACGCAGGTCGCTGTGGCGGCCAACAGATCCATCCCTCCCCAGTGACTGTTCCCTTTCTCGCTCCGTTATTCCAATGCAACCCCCATCCTTTCTCCAGGTACCACCTTCCCTCCCCAAAGTCCCACGATCCCTCCCCAGAGTCCCTCCATCCCTCCCCAGAGTCCCTCCATCCCTCCCCAGAGTCCCTCCATCTCTCCCCAGAGTCCCTCCATCCCTCTCCAGGGTCCCTCCATCCCTCAGCTCTCTCGCTACTCCCATTGGGTGCTGGTGACAAGGATGTTGGTGGAGTCTTGGGGCACCTGGTGATGCCCCTTCTTCTTCTTGATACCGATATTTCTATAGTGAGAAAGAAGGAGGAAGTGGGGAGAGGAAACCAGGTTTCAAGGTTGGAAAGAGGGAAGAAAAATGTAAGGGAAAGGATACAGGGTAAAATAATTATTTGGGAGGTGAGATGTTGGAAGTTGGGCAGACAGCAGGAGAAAGAGAGACAGAAAGAGAGAGAGAGGTTAGTTTAGTTTTTAAGTACAATCAGATCAGAAGATTTCATACAGCTGCAGAAGAAGAGATCAGTGCAAGGCTGCAGACTGAAAACGACTGTTAGCGCATGAGTGGAAGAACACGTGTGCACGTGGAATGAAAAGTTCTGTGTGAGGGCTTGTCCAGGTGTACGCCCAGCATGGAAGTAATTGTTTCCCAAGTGTCCCGTACTGCACACGCATGAATGCACCAACACACACACAAAATCAGACGTTTTCAGACAAAACAGGAATCAGACCTTCAGGAGGTCAATGAGCAGAAGACAAACCTGCCTCAGGGAAGAGCTTTTTTTTTCTTTTCAACCATTCTTCATCTTTACAGACTCACTCATTCACTGGCTTCTAGGTTCTCTTTAGTTCCTCTGCAACTACATCTTCAAAACAATGTGAGCATCATTATTAAACCTCAACCTCAGCATAGACAAGACAAAGGAGATGATAGTGGACACGAGGATGGAGATGAGACCTCATCAGCCACTTTTCATCCAGAAGCTTGAGGTGGAGAGGGTGAGAAACCTTAAACACTTGAGTGTCTACATCAGTGAGGACCTCATCTGGACATTAAATACAACTCAGATGGTCAAGAGAGCTCATCAGCAGACCCTGAGAAACCTCTGCAGCTGCACTGTTGAGAGCCTCCTGAGCAGGTGCATGGCCGTGTGGTACAGCAGCACCAGACGCCTGCAGAGAGCGGTGAAGGCTACTGAGGAGATCACCAGGACTCCACTGCCCTCTCTGCAGAACATCTACAACTAAAGAGTCCACAGGAGAGCTGCGTCCACCCTTAAGTCCCCCCCCCCAACACGGAGCTGTCACACTTCTACCTTCAGGCTGGAGGTTCAGAAGTGTTAAAGGCAGAACTTCAAGGTTAAAGACCTCTTTCTTCTCCGCCATCAGACTCCTGAACAGCAGACAGGAGTTTATAATCATGGACTACCTCCTTCTTTACGTCTTCAGTTTGCACATACACAATAACACACTCATTTGGACAATATGTACATAGTTTAGAGTACTGGCAGCTACTTTTTTGTTTGTTTGTTTGTTTGTTTTACCTGCATATTAATAATTCTGCTCTGAATTTATATTCTAGCATCATTTCTTACTGTTTATATTCCTATTGTTTTTTTTCCTCATACTGTTTAGCATTCGCTGTGGACAGCAAAGAAAAAAAGTATTTTTACATGGAAACATGTTTCCTACTGTAAACATGACAATAAAACTTTGAATCTCAAAATCTTCAGTATCGTCCACTTTATGAAGAGAAATTAAAGTTGTTGTTTTTTTTTTTAATTTTACGTATTGTCTCAACTGAGGTTGTCAACAGGAGGGTTGCGAGGTGTAGCTACTGGTAAGCTACTGGTGGGGTAAAGGAGTCTTCATAGGATATCAGATCTCATGCCATTGCACAAAATTATAAGATTAGATCATATTGGTCTTGCAAAGTTTTTGAACTCACTTTGTGTGAGGTTTGGGTTGAGTCATGGCAGAGCTGAGAAAACAGTAAACAGGCTAAGCTAACACTCATCTCTGAGCTACAAACACAGCCTGTAGCTCAGAGATGAGCTAGATTAGCTTCCCCTGCAGAGAGCCAGACAGTCGCACAGACAGCCCCATTAAACGCGACCTTTTGACTTCTTTCTAGGTAGCCAGCAGAGAGCCAAAACACAGACTTTCCTGTGTCTGAGTGTGTATTTTTAATTAACTAAAGGCTTGATCACATTCTAGTGATGAAAATAATGTTCCCATGTGTGGAATCTAGGATACAATTAAACTTAGGTTGGGTGTTCATAAAATGTTATAATTTAAGAAGTGTGTCTGTTGGGTTTACCATACAGCTCCCAAGGAGTTTCTTCACCATTAACTACACAGCTCACAGTGATATTTTAACAGCTCTCCCTCAACAGAAACTTGTATACAGGCTGTTAAAAATGCAATTATCAATTCTCTTGTCATGAATAACTTTGCAAAAAAAAAGACCTTTAGTAATGATATTTTCACATCAAATCCTGGTGACAGAAAGCTCATGGATGCACCACAGCATCTTTATCAAAGAAACAGCACTATTGTTGCCTGTGACCCTGCAGGCCTGCTTGGTCAGCAATAAGACATAAAATCTATTCATGAAATGGTCTGAGGCAGGGAGTGGGTGGCTAATCTGCACGGGAGAGCACAGAGCACTACAACGGCTAATTCCTGTGAATTAAGACAGACATGGCTTCCCCTGCGTTCGCTGCTTCGTGCCTCATCCTCATTTGGACCTGGATTGTGAGAGGCTACACGCTCCTCAGACAAAATCAATGGGAGTGATATGTTCTCACACGTCCAGCATATTTAATTTCCTCTCCTCCGCTTTGCTGTGATCTTTACATTCACTGTCATCTGGTTAGAAGGAACTCGAAATAATCTGGAGAGCAGCGGCTGAACAGCAGGACACTAAGACCATGAGGCAGCATTTGCAGCTCTGTTGTCACAACACTGCTGCTCCTGCCCTCTGCATGTGCACATAGGCACCCTCACACATGCACATTCTTCACCATGATTCCAATATCTGGTGTTTTTTCTTCTCATGGCAGAAAATCCCCCTTCAATGCAAACATGCACGAATGAGGAGAAAGCCATTTCTTTTTCTGTTCTTGGGTCAGAATTAGTCTGTTTGTGTATTTTGCTGCGAGCTCGGCTATCAAGACCCAAGCATGCTTAATCAGGACTGTGCCTGCAGATTGCCCGCTGACCACACACACACACACACACACATGCAAAATAAAGATGGGTGTGCAAACTGTGGCTGTCATGTGTTAGTGTGTCAGCCAGTCCTGCACAGCCAGAGAAACGTGACCAGATTGGGAGCAGATTCAGCATCCCAGTACATGTGCGTGCTTTAGTTTGTGTGTGTGTGTGTTTGTCTGAGTGTGCAGTCGGAGTAAAGCCAGAGGTTAGTCACGCTTGGTGAGATATGAAAGAGCAGGGGATCCTCCGCCGTAAGGAACTTCTCGCATACTCACACGTGCCTTCATCTTTTTTTCCTTCCCTGCTTCTTTCCATCCTCTCCATCTCACACGTCACACTCTCTTTAATGCTTCATGGGAAGGAGGTAAAGACGCACGTATTTCCAGATAACAGCTGAGGCCCACATTCTCTAGCAGCAATGCCACAGTATCAGCTACATAATTAGATTAATCAACATTAAAGATAAAAACATTTTTTTACTGTTTTTTCCAGAGCTTTTGGTGAAATTATTACAGCAATAAAAATACTTTGCTGTCTGCGTTACAGTTGTGCAGCGTCTGTCTCACACTGAATTATTGATTTCTTCTGAATTCTTGGTCCTGAAATCTAAATAAAAAATACAAACAGGAAACGGTCTGTGAACAAATGACAGCAAGCAGGAGGGCAGATCTGCATGGATGGATGAAAAGAAGCAGCATAACAATGAAGAAATAGTTCCATTGTCTAAATTATGTTTAAATGTTTAAATGGAGGTTTCTATAAACGACCGTGTTAGATTCATTATATATGATGTAACAAGTTAAACAAGGAACAAAGGCTTCAGATCAACATTTATATCAACTGCCTTCATAGGAGTTTCAGTCAGTGAAGTGTCCTCGGGAAAAAAAACACAGACCTCTGCAGAAACAGAGGAACAGATTCATCTATTTTGAATGTGTTCGCATGTCTGACCTAGTTAAGGTGAGTTTGATTTATCTGTTCGTGCCCCTAAACATTTTAAAAAATGGACAATTTGCTGCAAAGATAAAAGCTCACCCTAATCTATTTTAAATGCTCTTCCTCACTACTCTGGATCTTATATTGGTGCGTGATTTTAATTAAACTATACAGGCGTCAGTGTCTTTTGGACTGGATAAGTTCTGATTGTTATTCAGCCTGTCACTTCAAGCCAAATTACTTGTGCAATTCGGTGCATTATTAAAAACACAAAACCAAGTTTAATCTGCTTGTCAAAGTAGATTAAAATACAATTTTCATGCACGATAAACGGCCCTCATTTGTTTGCTTATGCCAACCAGTCATATAAATTTACAACTATGTCTGTCCAGAGACACATCACGAAGACGCCACAGCTGCTTAAGAAAAAACTCCTGCAGTTCCAGTTTGAGAAAAGAACGCTGTCTGATCCAAGTCATTTTCTGAAGCAAACAAACAAATTCTCTTATTGCTAAAAAAAACCAAAAACATAAATTTCTCTGGCTGCCCTCACTTGCTTTGACATAACCAAAGGTAGTGGCGTGTGGGCGACGCCTGTTCCCTTAATGACTTCATCCCACCTTTTACAGCATTTTGTCCCAGTTTAACAGTTTCCTTTCAGTGTGTGGTAAGGTAAGGCAAGTTTATTTCTAGAGCACAACTGTAATTCAAAGTGCTTTACATCTACATAAAATCACAAGAGGCAAATAAAATCATTAAAACCTATAAATAATCAATAAATAATTAATTAAAAATGAAGAGTGCAGAATAAAAGTATAAATTAAAATCTAAAAATAAAGTATAAGAGAAAGGGGAAAAAGACAAAAACAGCAGTTAAAACTATTGGTCAGTTTTAACTGCTGGTGTACAGTTTTTGTTTTAAATACTCTACTTTTAGTTTATGCAGAGAAACCGCAGCTGTGAGAGCAAAGCAGAAAGCTGTCTTTTGCCAAATGATAAGACCTGATTCTAAAAACATCAAACTCGGCACGCTGCGTCCTCCAGTCCCTGCAGCCGTTCACCTAAAAGGCACATTTATATGTATTTGTTCACTGGATAATCAGTGGGCTCTCTGATGAACAGATAAATAAAGGTACGCATATGTAGGCAACTGCCAGAGGAACTTTATTTGTTTCCCTAATTGTGTCAAAATTTATTGACCTTTTGGGGACAAAAAAATGAAACATTTTGACATGCTCAGAACCATATGAATGACCTGATCAATCTCAGTGTTGAAATAAAGCAAATTTAAAGTATCGATCAAACTGCTCTGATACCATTGAGTAAGCATCATCCAAAGGCAGCGCCACGGTCACGCTGCTGCCATCATCCCATCCTGACATGATGAGGCTGAGCCCATGGAAATACCACCAGTAGCTCCAGTACAACCTGTAGAGAAGAGACTCTGTGTGCCAGTGTTGTTGGTGGTGGAAGTATCCTGGTGAAGAAGCAAACTGTTGCTCTGGGTTTCTAAAGCGCCTCCAGGTGACTTGTTGTAAATAGGCGTGGTGGCGGGGTGTGGCTCTGCTCAGCTGCAGAGGAGAGCAGCACCAATGGGTGACGGAGGACAGCACCTGGATGGTCTTACCAATGAGCGGAGGGGGACGAGCAGCCTGCACTGTGCGTGTGCGCCGCTGTGATCACCAGGGTACCCCGGTCCTTTACAAGGCGCTATATCAGTAAATTAAATTGAATTGAATTGAGTGAACTACAGCAAAGACGCTAAACTGACTTTCTCTCAGTTTCTTGTGATTGTGGAGGTCACAGGTGAAACCAGGACAGGATTCTTTAGAAAACCTCATTCCTGAACTGAACTTTTCATAAAACAAACTTGGAGAAAAAAACAACAACAAAAAACTGAAGGCAACAGCAGGTAAAAACACTTGACAACCGTACACCAGTCATTATATCCTTAGTTTTGGTTCTAGGTCCAAACTCGTGAATAGGTTTTGCTGCCTAATGTGGTTTACACGTAACTAGAGCTAAACCTTATCATTCTACATTTGATCATCTCCTGCAACTACTCGACAGCTAAGGTTAAACAATAATGCCACATTCATACCAAATGTGAACTGAAATATAAGGGCTAAAGTATTTGTATTGCATACAAATTCAAGGAAGGACACAGACAGATGAGTGACATGAGTGAGTGGATGCAAATATTAGAGCCCTTGTTTAAAAAGCTTTTGGTTCCATAAATAGTTCATTAGATGCTTTGCTCCGTCACAGCAGCATATCAGTTGAGGTTACTCGGATGTCACCTGGAGTGACATCCAGTACTGAAGGTTATAGTTGTATTGTAAAGAACCAACTTGCACTGAACTAAAGTAGTTAATTGGCTTAGTGGTAGGGCGTGATTATGGGTAGAAAGACAAATGTAACCATCTGTGTAGATGGCTGTGCCATTCTGAACCTACACACATATAAAGGAGGTGTTTCCTACACTGCAGCACTTAATACACAAACAAATGTAAGTATGGAAGTGAAGTGATGACATGATAATAACACAAACATCTCTCAGAAATCTTCTTTCCCAGTACAACTTTCTATCATCCCGAGGATATGCTGACTTTTTTATGTCGTGTGCCGCTCCTACTGCCTTCAAAC
>JBAMYA010000019.1:10385921-10424448 GCA_037176975.1 Arrhamphus sclerolepis | reverse complement strand
ACACACACACACACACACACACACACACACACACACACACACACACACACACACACACACACACACACACACCTCAAGTCCTGTTTCGCTCTGCTGCAGGCTACTACTTTTCACCTCAGTTTACCTCAACAAGTAAGCTTTCCTTTACTATCTCAGCACATGCTTCCTGTTCCAGTGTCTCTCTCACTGTGCAGTACTTCAACTCCATCCAGAGCCCATAGCATGTTTCCCATATGTCAGGCAAAACAAACACACACACACACACACACACACACACACACAAACCCACTACCTACCTTGCATCCAAACATCAGAGATATGGTGTTGTTGGTACATGCTACTTTGCAGTGGCACAACATGTGGCTAACGTTAGCTAGCTGGTCCCACGCTGGGGGGGCATCCTACCCTTCATACACACTTTTTACACTCACACACCTCCACACACACTCTCATGCTTACACACACATGCACATGCATGTGTTCTATCAGACTGTGCTCCATCCCGTCCCAAAATCCCCCCCACTCCCACTCTGCTGGCAACCACCCGCGCCCCCCCCACCACCCCCACCCCGACCCACCCCCCCGCCGCCTGACTACGGTCCTCAGCTGTGGCAGGCCTGCATCCTCTCTCTCATGCTCTTCATCATTCTCAGCATCATCATCTTCATCAGAGTAATCCTTAGAGCTGGTCAGGATGTGAGGAGCGACATGGTGACTGGCCGCCCGTGCTCCAGTGTGTGTTTGTGTGTGTCAGAATTTGTTAGCACGTGTATGTGCTCAGTGTGTTGATGTTGTCAGCATATGTGTGGCAGCCTTCTGTGAGTCTTCATGAAGAGAGTGTGTGTGTGTGTGTGTGTTCTGTGATGTCCTCTGAAGCAGCAGCAGCAGTCCCAGTCCTGTGTCTCCTCTGTCTCTGTGAGAGTGTTTGCTTCTCCTCCTCTATCACTGCCCTTCTCCCTCTCTCTCCCTCTCCCTCGGTTCGCTCCACTGACTCTCTCGGCCCGCCTCTCAACACCAAAATCAATGAGATAAAGAAAAAAAGACAGAGAAAGATATTCTACGGAAATATTTTTTTTCTTTCTGTTTCTTGTAAATATTCATGCACCCTTTATGCACACAATGAAGAAAAGGTTAGAGTGTTACACAGAGGAAAGGGAAAGGTTACAACAGTATAATAACTAAGACTGATTTAACTAAATATAACACTTGTGGGGAGCAGAGGAGAGTAATCCACACAGGCAGGTGAGGATGGGATCCATGATGGAGGTATAACGCAGCTCAAATTCAAAGAGGATTGTGGTGTTTGAGGGCAGCTGGCTGAAAGAAAGAAAAAAATCTATACAGTGTATATGATTTGTATTATCCTCTCCCTATTCTCCTCAAAAATATTTGGACGGGTGAGGCGACAGAGGACCGACAGTATGGAGGCGCTGTGGTAAAGTAGGATCTTCTCATCTTATTTATTGGACTTTTTCTTTTTTCTCCATACTCATTCATTATTGCCAAGACATAAAAAGATGCTCGGAAGCTCATTCTCCCAAGTTGGTTTTGTTGTTATTTATAGGGTTTTTCATGCACATAGAGCTTGTAAAGCAGCTCTAACGGGCCGTTGAGCTAACAAGCAAAATAGATTTCAGCGGAGGGGCAGCGTGATGCTGCGAGGTGGACGCAGATCTCTGCTCTTCTGCAGCAGCCTCAGGCCTTCCCGCCTCAGCTGTCCCGACTGGTGAACGGGCGATACGCAGGAGATTCACACGCCGTGGGTTTAAAAGTGTGGCTATTAGGAATTGTTATGTACTAATTCCACTAATTGTTATGCCTCAGATTTTCAAACAGCTTCGCCTATGTAACATATAAAAGGCAAAACAAAATTCTACTTGCAGTGAGACTGTGTTAACCTGTGACCTTGAAGCTGCATTATGTAATGTAAAAGTCTGCATCAAGCCATCTTGAAGAAAATAAAGATCTAATCATCTATTGATTAAGATAATAATGGTAATAATCAGTTTATGCAACCCCTCATTTAGACCATAACTTTAGGCTGTAAGTTAAATTTTAAATTCTTCAAAATAGCCATTCTTTGCTTTGATTTCTGCTTTGCAAACTCTTGGCATCTTCTCTGGATGAGCTTCATGAGGTGGTCACCTGAAATGGTTCTCCACCAGTCTGGAAGGAGTCCCAGAGGTGCTGATCACTGGTTGGACCTTCTGCCTTCACTCTGTAAAGGGTGGCTACTTTGAATCTAAAATATAAAACATATTTGTGGTTCTTTCACAGTTCTTTGATTGCTGCGTAATTACAACGTGTACAACGTGTCCTTGACAGGAGGAATGAGACAATGTTGTTGTATCACCGTGCGTAAAAAGCCATGATATTTGAAAAAACAAACACGCAACTGCCGTGTTGACTTCTCCAGTTACTTGAAGTTGTACCGCTGTGTCGGTGGGAGGAAGTTGTTTTGATGCCGAGGTTATAAAATATTAGAAATGTGGTTTGCATGAGGATAACAGCCCTAGATAATAAAAAACAAACAATAAAGTAGAGTTTGCCTCAAGGATATTTGCTGCTCTGGGCGCTGGTAAGCTAAACGACTGCTCAGCAAACACTTCACCTCTGGCCTCTGTGCTTTATAATGTTTGTTTATCTGCACAAAGTAAATAAATGAAACAAGCTGTTTGAATAAGTGTGTCTTCCTTTTGCTGAATGTTTTTAAAGGACTTCTGCGTTTGCTGAAATTGATGCCGTTCTTGGTCGATCCATAACTACAATCAATCATTTTCAAGTTACATAATTACAACCGGATGACGACTCTCATCAGTTCAGGAAGAAAAAGTTAACAGTGCAGAAGAGACTTGAGAAATAAAGGCCAGTAGAAGTCAGGCCAAAGCTCACTCCTCAGGCTAAACTCTGATGCTGATGGCTGGGCCATCTGGACTGTAACGCGCACGTGCAAACAGACTCGTGCACACACACAGTAGTGTCGCTCTGGTTGTCTTAGCCTTCTCACTTCAACTTGAAAATAAACAACGCAGCATGGGTGAGAAGAAGACATAGAGAGCCAAACAACGTGGAACAATGCAAAGGGTCAAAGGGACAAACTGTGTTTCTGAGGTCACTGGAGAGAATGTTACAAGGAAAAAGAGGTACAGAACCTAAATAAGCTCAAAAGTTGATTAGGGCAGACAGTTTTCATGCTTCCTGGTGATATTTCTTTCTAATTTGGCCGTCCTTACTACATAGTACCTCTTCAAACGTTTTGAAAATGAGGCGAGCCACCTGGGTCTGACCTTGTACCGTCACTGAGCGCACAACAGAGACTGTTGTGTATGTGGCCAAACACTTGGACAATCTGCACAATCACACTGATGAAGAAAGGAAATAAAAGTGTCTTTGCTTCTGTAGCGACACTTCGTACCCACAACTACAACCTTCTGTACTATCGTACTGATCTCACAGTATTAGATAAGGTCATTTTTGGAAGTGCACAGTTCACCCTGGACATACAAAGCAGCAGACGTATGCGCTGCAGACTGGCAGGCGAAAAGTTAAGTCATCAAATTTACGTGAGCTAATCGTATCAGAGAGAAAGTTTAAAGGTGCAGTCCGGTGTTTAAAACTGTTATTATGACCATGATTTATTTTTAATTATTTACACTGCAACACTATGGTTTATAATTGGACATTAAAG
The DNA here is from genome assembly GCA_037176975.1 of Arrhamphus sclerolepis. Taxonomy (NCBI): domain Eukaryota; kingdom Metazoa; phylum Chordata; class Actinopteri; order Beloniformes; family Hemiramphidae; genus Arrhamphus; species Arrhamphus sclerolepis. Next base: position 10,420,760 of record JBAMYA010000019.1, on the reverse strand, counting down.
CAGAACAAAAATAAATTTGAACTGTCTTATAAAAGAACTTTTTTTGTAAAATTATAGTAAAATTTAGTAAAATTATTCTTAGTAAATCTCAGGCAGACTAACTCAGTGGCGAGAGCTGAAGAGAAGACGGGACGGAGCCGGACGAGCTCTCAGTTTACCTACAACCGAATCCAACGATCTTTGATTTTATTTCAAATGCTTTCCTTAGGGCAGCACGGTGGCTTGGTGGTCAGCACTGTTGCCTCACAGCAAGAAGGTTCCTGGTTCGAGCCTCCATAGATCCTTTCTGTGTGGAGTTTGCATGTTCTCCCCGTGCTTGCGTGGGTTCTCACCAGGTACTCCGGCTTCCTCCCACAGTCCAAAGACATGCATGTTAGGTTGATTGGTGTTCCTAAATTGTCCCTAGGTGTGAGTGTGTGAATGGTTGTCTGTCTATATGTGGCCCTGCAATGGACTGGAGACCTGTCCAGGGTGGACCCCTGCCTTTTGCCCAAAGTGAGCTGGCATAGGCTCCAGCAGACCCCCGTGACCCTGAACAGGAAATAGCAGGTATAGATGATGGATGGATGGATGCTTTCTTTAGGCACGGTTGCAAAACCACAGTTACGTATCGTTTATCCACCAGAAACATGCAGTGTGCGCATCTTGTGCATCTAACAAAGTCAGTTATTCAGTTATTAGCTGCTGGAACCAGTCACGAAGATAAAGCAGGTGGGGAAAGAATCCTCTGCATGTTGTTGTTTTACGATGCTAAATTTGATAAAAACTGACGTGGGCTGTGTGCAAAATGTTTTTTTTTTTTTTTTCTTTTTTAAAGAGTCACACAGAAATGCCTTTAAATGCACATATAGTGTATACTCTTATTACCATTCACCTGGTCAGTCGACATCTTCAGTTCTCTGTTCTAACGAGCTAAAGTTATTGTTTTATTTGTGTATTTATGTATGTATGTATGTATGTAGGCCTATGTATGTATTTATTTATTTATTTAATGGGATAAAATGTGTTCTAGGTCAGACATTAGAATGTTTTATTCTACCTGTAATGAACTATTAGTGATTTGAATTAAAGTGAATTAAATTGATTTAGGAGATGTACCATAGAAATGATGATAAACATGTTCTGGATTTACATGTTAAGTGTCCTCATGAAAAACTGGACACCCTCAAAATAGAACAGGAAAGATTTTGTTTTTCTTATTTATGTATTAATTCATTTATAGATTAAAATTCAGTGTTTTGGGCTTTTTCTGATTAGCTAGGTGTCCCAACTGAAGAAACAGATCTATATCCTGGAACACACACACACACACACACAGTAAAACATCTGGAACAGCCATCAGCATTCTGGATCATACTGGTCACAAAACATAGTGGACACATAAAGACAGCATCCAGTGCCGTAACACACTGAATTGCTTGCAGAAAGATAAAGAAAACAATAGCAGAAAACAAGAACGAAAGAAAGGGAGGAAAGAAATGACAAATGGGAGAGCAGGAGGGGGAGAGAGAGAGAGAGGGGATGCTACCTCATAAGCCTAGCAGCCATGCACTACATGTTAACATTAGTAGGTCAGCCAGCACAGAAATAACTGCACCGTGTGTATTTGTGCGTGATAACCTCTTGTGCTCCCTTTCAGCCAATCACTGAGGATTCCCCATTCTACATGTTGACCAATTAGAGATGACTCCATATATCAACATTTCAAATATGGTCACATGATCATCTTTAACCAGCTGTATATTTACGTTCCACATGAGTGAATTTTACTCTGTTTTTGTCTGTAAATGGAGGATGAGGTCAGTCTGACAGCAAATGTCAGCCGTAGAAAGGAGATGTCTCCAGACTTTTATTTAGCATTTCAGAATTAAGAATTACTTGTGGACATATCAGCTTCTGGATATCTGTGTAGTAGATGTGGGAGGCTTCAGTGCTGCTGCAGGGAAACATAAGAACACATGTTTGAGGTTGTCGGGCTTACATGCACTGCCACTGTGTGGTAAAACACAGACACAGCAGCAGCTTTCACATTTTCTTGTACATTTTCATGTAGAAATAAACAAAAAAACTTAAAGGTATAATATATACTTTTTTCAAAAAGCGAGGCATATTCTAGCTGCTCAATAAGCCTGCAGCAGATTAGCGCATTTATGTCATTAACTTCTTTTAGAAAATGTCAGATTTCTGCCAGTTGTGTGTGTCATTGTTCATTATGAGATCGACCAGATACCCGACTGTCAGAAGAAGTTGTGGGGGGGGGGTTAAAAGAGTTTGTTTAAGACCTTGTTTAAGTGGGCTGGGAAAACATCACATGTACTTGTGAGGTCCGTGGCAGTGGAAGAGGAGCATGTAGAGTATGTCAGGAGGTGAGTAGAACACCAAAGGTGAGTTTCATTACATGCTCGTATATATAAAACTTCTTTCCTGTACGTAAATAAATCTCATTCATAATAAACTAAGTAAAAACTGGAAACTGAGTTTGGATCTGGATAGTACTTGCTGATTTAATGACTTGCTAACTTTAACAACTAAATAAGACTATGTGATGCTGAATATCTTTGAGAAGACATCATTCTTGCTGTTATTCTCTCAACACCTTGCATTTAGACGTCTGGCAGAAAGAATTTACTATTCACTTGTCTCTTAATAAGGAATGAATTTAATGCCCAAAAACAAAGAGAAACTGAGCTTTGTATGTGTGTTAACATGTATGTGCATAGCTTCACAAAGATTAGTCATCTGCTTAATGGGATTTGCAGCTCTGGCTGTACTTAAGCATGACATGAACTGAACAAATAATGTTGCTTCCTGGAACGAGACATTCACCAGGAAAACTGACTGAAGTTACCAGAATGACAGAATGCCACAGCCGTTTCTGTCCTCTGTGTGTTATGCAGATGTGAACGAGCTGCTGTTCACACTGACATTCACATATTGTTCACATTACTCCTGCATGCATGCGGCTTCATCCCCACCAGAGAGACACTGTCTTCCTTCCTGACAGGGGATTCATTTTTCAGAGCAGTAGTAGGCAAAGGTTACTGAAGTCTGTCCAGACAGCATCTCTAGCGCTGGTGTAGCATTAAACAAGCAGCTATCGTTGTTGTAAACACGACGACCTCTTGGCCTGGTTTGATTCCCGTCTAGTACTCAGCTGCTCTTGGATGTCAGCCAGTCCTTCCCACGTACTGTACTTCTATAGCAACGGCGCTAAAATCTCTCAAATTTGGCTTGCTGCAAGAAAACTTACAGATTTTTTCCTCTTTAATATTATAAGGTCACAACCTTAGTGTCTAAAGGGCTTTTTGGATGTCCTGTGTTAGGACTAGTAAGCCTGAAATGTGCATCTGAAAACCTGAAGTTTACCGAAGACAGGAACACTGCCTGGTGTACAACTCCATGTGATCATGCACCTACGGTATGTTTAATTCAAAACAAGACCAAAATAAGCAAAAAAAACTATATGTACTTAAAACAGAAGTGTAAAGCCCCTTCAGACTGCAGAAAATAAGAGAAAATACGTTACACTGGCTGAAGCTGCAGAGCTGCTGTGGTCCATGTTCAGGTACTGGCTGGTAGACGGTCGCTGAACTACAGGCGGAGCAGTCCTTAGCCTGAGTCCAATCTTCTTACAAAGCCATGAAGTCACTTAAATTTTGTCAGTATTCCTAATAAAATGTGGTAACTTGGGATGTCAGAGCGGCATCAGTCTGTCAGTCCTGCTACAGGTACATATCTGCGCCTTGAATTGTCCAGCAGCTGCTGCAGAGATTATCTCCCTCATCTTCTCTGCTCTTGTGCCTTCTTCATTGATTCATTTGTTGGGCTTGCCCCCTTCTGAGAGTTACATCATAACACCAGCTGGACAGTGGCGCAGATGCAGGGATTGCTGGTGTGATGTGGCCTGTAACTGCCCAGTGAAAATCAGAAAATAACAAACAAACAAACAAACAAACAAAAACAAACCAAAAAACTGTGTGTAAAGATTGGCTCTGTTTTTATTTTCCTTTTGTCTGTCTGCCTGCCCCTCTCTTTTTACTTGCCTCTCCTGTGTCCAACCTTAAATAGCTCCACCTTTGTAAAGTCTATTAGCAGCCTAAGATAAGCCTCTTAGGAGGAACTCTTGCTCTCATGGTGCACGGCAGGGCGGGACTTTGAGGAAGGCCAAACAACAACTGCTCTCTGATAAGAGCAGGATGGGATTTAAGACTAACTAAATCAGAGAGGAAAAGATAACTACGCTGGACACAAATCAAATGTTTAGAAAGCCAAGTGCGATTGCCAACAGTCTCCAGAAGCAGGATGCTTAAACTAAGGATTCACAGAACATTATTTTACATTATTTTATGCATTTTGACACATTTTACTCTTGACCACATCTCTGATAACGTCCGCTTAATATCCAGAAAAAAGCATTAACCTCACTTTGCTTTCAGCACTGGATCCTCTGCTCTTCAGTGATCCTACACTTTCACAAATGTGTTTGCTCCCATGATCCTTTGCAGCATCCTATAAGGTAAAAACTAAAATAAGTAATGTGCGTAACAACGTAATGCAACTGATGCTGTGGCAAAGGTAATTTATTAAGAAGATGTGTCCTGACCATTCTCTTTGTATTCCTTTATCGTAATCAGGTAAAGCCGATTAAGCATCTGAATGAGAACTGGGATCCCTGGTCTCTGTGGCGGGGCCAAGACGCTTTATCAGAGTGGACTGGTAAACCAATTGGGTTAGTTAGGGCTGTTGAGCCACAAGGAACTGACGGTGTCACAAAGGTGGTTCTCTTAACCTGACTAGATCACTAATGTCACTAAAGCCACACACTTGATGTGTTTCATCGTCCACCCTCCTCAGTCTGGATGGAGCATAAAACATTTTCAAGAACTGTGAAAAGGAAGTGCAGTCGTCTTGATTCATGTCTTTGGGGATTACAGTGACCTGCAGAGTCACCAGCTCATGTCTGCCTGCTCTTGTTCATTTTATGTTAATTCAGTTTTAAACTGCAAATGCATTATACCACTGAAATTGATATATATCTTTAAATATTTTCAATTTGTGACTGAAGCACCAAATGTAAGGCTCAGAACACAATTTTCACCATCCAAAGACAAGTCTGTTAAGAATTTATAGTCATCGTGTGCATTAACAGTGGCTCTTGGTCTTTTTGTTCCTTTAAGTGGAGCTAATAACAACTAATTATCTTTACAAACTTTATCAGCGCAGCACCACAAACATCAGTTATGCTGAGGTATGTCATCTGTTTCTGCATGGGCACAATTCTTTGTGCTTTCCATTTTTGATTTAGTTGCAAAACGGTGCATAAATTGCCAATTTCAAAAGACTCCATGGTGTTCATGTTTTGAAGAAGTAAAGTACATGTAACAGTTCATTTTCCATCCATTTATTGTGGGATGATGGGGACTGAAGCAAGCCCAGGCTGCTTTGATTTTCCCCTAAATGGGACATGCATCTCTGAGACTGCACATACGTGCATTATGCAAGTCTTTAGGTATGCCAGCCTTTCTTTTTTCTTTTCTTTTTTTTGTTTTTTTAGCCATGCTTTCTGTCCTACATGGAGACCAGTCAGTCAACCAGTCAACCAGTGCATCAGTAATCCACCTACCCAACAATCAAGCCAGTCTTTTGAAGCATGTGTCCTATCAACCCAGTTTCTTGTCTCTCTGGGTGTCACATGTCATCAGACCAACAGCTGAGCAACAGCTCGGCAGCCCCATCAAAGATAACTGACTAGAACACAGACTTTTTCTCTAAGATATCACCTTGTAGTCAGTTTGTCCATAAATGACAGTCAGCCAAAGAAGACATCTGTAAAATGAACAATGTGCCCTCTAATTTGATAAGGCTAATTATGAGCAGGTGCTCTTCCCACCTTTAACTAAACCTCCAGCTGCTCACTTCAAATGTTTTATTTGGGACAAATCTCAGCCTCATTCTTCATTCTTTATATGACATAAATCACGTGAGAACACTTGTAACCATCAAATACATCTGTATTGTAAATCTTTGGATTAGCACAGCCTTATTGCAACCACTAAATGACGCTGATCGCTGCTCACGTCTCACCTTGGTAGTGAGGATACAGATGCAGTCCATCCTCAAAAGCTCACCTGGCAAACTTTCACCAAAGCCTCTCCCAGCGGCAACTTCCCCATTCTCCCACTCAGGCGCTTTTTGCTGCTGGTAACATCCTTTTCTGTTTGTCTGCCTTTGTCTACTCCTCCTCCTTCATCCGTCAGTCCCTCTCTTCTTCATATCTCATGCCATCTCCACCTGCCCTTTCCTCAGAGCAGAGTGTACGACTCTGCTAAAACAGAGGCCGACTCAGAAGCATGGCAGCTATCCCGGTGCAATTCCACCCGCTCTCTTGTTTCCCAGCTGCTGTCTTCGTTTTATGGGAGCCGGTTGCTGCATTTTAACGTCAAAGAGCGCATGGCTCAGAATATATATATCCGTGTAAGCACCCCAAACACACTCTGCACACAAACAAACAGGCAGCATCTAGAGACTGACACAGAAATGCACACACATGGATGAACAGGTAAACACTCTCTGACAGACGTGTACACACAGACATGGGCACACACACAAACTCATACTACACACACACACACACACACACACGACTCTTCGCTGCTTTACCAGGTCAGGTCTCTGGCAGGAGTGAGGAATTAGACTGAGTGAACAGAAGCAGCGGTAGAGCAATTCATGTTCTACTTTCCACATTTACGGATCGTACTGGATTGAGGGCTGCAAATGCAGCTTGAAGCGTCGTGCAGTGATGGTAAATTTGAGGGAGAATGAGAGGGCTGTCATGCAAGAAAAAATCTAAATGCACCATTCTTGTAACTATTCTGATCTTGTTTTGTGTCTGTCTTGACTGATGTTATGAGAAAAACAGAAGGTTTCTGCCCCTGGATCATTCCCAAACACGAAAACAAAAAAAAGAATGACGACATCACCTGCTCATTGTAACACACGCTGTAAAGAAAAGCTCCAATCTGCATTTATTATTGATCTTTTTCTTCCTTAATGGACATTTGGATTCGTTAACAGTTACCTCTGATTCCCATATAATACTAGCAGTGTATAACTGGAATGAGCGTTTCCAAATGAGCATCAAACAATATCAGCAATGTCAGCATCATTTTCTAGGACACGAACTGTCAAAGCACAATGTCGTCGAAAACTCTTTACCACAAGGAGAGGATCCGGTTCCTTCTCAAGCGAGATCAACCTGACAAAACCACATGTACCAGTACTGAATAATAAAATGTCACTGAACTGAACCAATTCCCTTTATCTCATTAGATGTAATATTTATCCAACCCGGATGCATAAATGTTCCCTTCAAGAGTAATTCTCCCTGCTGCAGCCCCCAGCAGCATTTCAAAGTACTGGATGGCACAGAAACAACGTGTCACATGTAGAAACCCTACATACTCTATATGAAAACCACTTCCATACAGGACAAATAAGACATGAAGCATCAGCGCCATGGGCCCTAAAATATTCATCATTTAATAATGCACTTCTGACGTGCAGAGCCAAGCACCCTCGTCTGGTCCATCCATGTTTGCATTCAGAAGGTGAAATATTCCAGCTTCTTGATATCCACAAGGCACTTTGATTTTTTTCTTTTTCTTTTAAATGCCAAATCCTACCTGTGCACAAACAGGAAGCAGGAACAAAAACATGACCTCACGCAGCATTTGTAGGTAGGAAAGAATGCTGTTATAAAGCCAGTCAGTGACGGACAGGAGGAAAAAGCATGTATTCAAACCCAGATCTGACACAAACCTTACTGCAGCACCACAGGGCGTCAGAATATGTGTATACGGCACTATCTAACCCATAAAAAGTCAGAATTTAAATAACTTAGTAATGAAATCTGTTGTAAAAATATCCCCCTTACTTTTACATTTATAAGCTAACCTTATAAATATATATGATATAGAAATAAATGGGAGATCCACACAGAACATCACCAAACCTAAAACATTTCTCACAACACAAAACAAAAGTCCCAATAAGATATTTTTTCCATAACAGAGAATAAAACAAATAAACCAAACAATTTTTGTATGCTATTTTTACAGCTCAGTTATTACTGCAGCGCTGGTGATCTATGTCACGCTGCTCTCAGGCCCAAAGATATTTCCTGCAGGTTTCCTCAGGCACTAACACAAAAAGACAAGGCATGTCTTACCTTGTTGGGGGTCAGTGGGCTAGTAGGTGGCCTGGAGCGGGCTGGACCGTGGCTGGGGCTAGTGGAGGTCACTTTTACTGGCCCGGGGCTGGTTGGACTGGGAACAGAGATCAGGGAGAAAGGGTGTCTGTAGGTGAGCACCGAAAACTGTCGGTTATTATTCCGTTCCATCTATAAGTGAATTCCAAAAGTACTGTTGGATTACATAAATATCTGCCCTTGAACACTGTGGGATTCATTTATTTTTATTTTACAAAGAAACGCTTTCAGATGTTATCCTTCTGTGTCTGCAAACATTCTCTAATTACTTTACTGAGTTATACAGAGACAGAGTGGTCTTCCATGAGACGGGATCAACATGGTCATTCATTTTGTTTATGAGACATGTCAAGTTCTGGTCTGGTTAAACTGGTTCGTTTGAGCTTCTTTTTTGTTTTTTAATTAACATAAATGATGTCAGATCAGTCCACTGTCCAAAAACACAATTACCTCTGACGTTTTCCAATGAGGCCAGAAAAACATTTAAGGTTTATGTAGATCTGATCAGGCGCTAACAGTTTATCAGTAAACAGTGATAATCACACAGCAACTAAAACTGTAATTTACATTTATTTTTATTTTTTTACATACCTCTGTCTGGCCCTGCTGGGCTTTGGAGGAGCACATGTGGGGCTTTGGCCATCGAAGATAAATTTGCCATTGCTGGGACTCGTTGGACTCTTACTGGAAGTGACTTTGCTTGACACTGGCTCTTTACTGGTTGCATGTGGCGTAGAGACGACAGCCGCGGTTGTACCGAGACCTGGACTGCTGCCAGGAGTGCTGGTGGGAGTAGTGGGTTTGTCTGGAGTGGTTGGAGCCACAAGACCTTGGATGGTGCTTGAGACAAGAGCAGACACAGTCACCAGGTTACGCCCTGGAGAGTCAGAAAGACTCTGAGGATCTGTGGAGGTTTCTGAAGAAACCTCGGAGTTGGTGGGAGTAACATGTGGCTTGGTTCCATTCAGCGAACTACCAGGAGAGGTTTTTTGAAGACCAGTAGCTGGAACACTGGAAGGTACTGCTGCTGAGGGTGAGGAAGGCTCTGACTCTGATGGTTTGGAGACTCCAGGCGAGACAGGAGGAAGAGGAGCATGGTACTTGACCTTGGCTGGCTGGGACTGGGTTGTGCTGGACTGTGTTGTAGGAGAAGATGGCTTTGATGGAGGTGTTGCACATGGGATTGGAGGAGCACGAGCTTTGACTGATCTGGGTTTAGAGGTTATCGGCTTAGGTTGGGATGGTTCACCAGGTTGAGGGCTCGGGGGGCCAGGGATGGGCTGTAGCTGGGCTGCAGACTCTGATGGCGGGTTACAGGGAGCAGGAGCTTTCACAGGACCTTCAACCTGTTCCACAGGACCCTTGCTGTCTGCCAGGATGGTGAACTCATAGAACTCCTGGATATCTGGAGAGATACGAGCCATGATTAATGACAGAAGAAGTGATGTTTTTGTAAATCAGATAAAATAAAATACTGGGGTGGATGCTGGAAAGTATGACATGAATATGTGAGTACGATATTTAACTGAATTGTTAATCAACTATGCAGACATTCATGTGCACAAGAGAAAATGGCCTCTTCGTTACAACAGCGCCTCCTGCGAGAGATGTGTGTACTACAGACGATGGATGTGCACGCTAAGAAGCACCAGTCCTAGCACCTAGCATGCCAAAAGGACAGTGACAAACTCAGTTTAAAGCCGCTACCCAAGGTTGCTAGCCAAACGAAACACTACACTTAGCATAGCAATTATATTATTAGCATGTCACAAAAGCATGAAAGCAGCAAGTGTTCACTTAAGTGCTTCTGCTAATTTCACCACTTCAAGCACGTGAAAACAGAGACTGACGATGACAAAGATGATTGTCTCATCGCTGTGTGACAGAAACTGGGTTAGCTAGCAGCCAAAGAGTTCAACTTAGCCTTTAACGTTTCTGTTGCATGGTCTCATTAGAATGAGAATAATGTATAGACTACTGTGTTCATTTTCAAAATAAGTCCAAACACAACATTGTATGTGGATGGAATGAATAACTACAGTGCTATTTTGTGTCATATGTCAGATATTAGCGTATATAATATGACTGGTTTTCCAGTCTGGTTGCACAGAAATGCCACATTTGTGTTTCCACCTGGACATACCTGTGCTATAACAGCTAAAAACTGCTCATGTTCACTTCATCAGAATCCACTTTAGCACAGTTACTCATGAGATATCACTTTGCTAATTCCTACATAAACTGGCCTTCTATTGTGTGATTCAAAAAATGGTTTTCACCATATTTGAGGGCATTTTTTTTTTCAGGTAGGTGTAAAAGTGTAAGTGTTTTCATGTGTTCCAGCTGAATTTACCCTGACGGAGTAAACTGATTCTGTGTCATGTGATTTTGACACTTCTGTCACTTTTCTGAGATCAAGATTCTACAAACAGACCTTAAGTTGTGAAGATATACCTCACTAATGATATGTTACACTATTATGATGTATGCAAAAGGTATGAACCACAAAGTTTAACTTTTTTTGTTTTTTTGTATTCTTTGTTAAATAAGTGATATAAAACAAAGTTAGTGCAATGAGGCCCTCTAGTGTCCACATCAGAATACTGCTGCTTCACAGAACTGGCGTTTCTGAGATATTCAAATAGGATCAGATCATCCCACTTTTCCACTTATTTTAAAGTCATCACACAGACCAAACAGACCTGTCAGGTTTACCCCCTCTCCTTGCAAAAACAGTTCCAAGTCACTCCTGTGCAAAATTGTACATCATGATACATTTATAACAGCAGCAAATGAAGGCTCCCAACCAGGAGATAACGAAGAGAAAGGAAAAAGAGGCATGTCTCAAGGTGGACAGAAGAAGAGCAAAGAGCATATGGAAAATGTTTGAAATCACCACTGAGGGCACAGAAAAAGACATCTGTGGTCAAACAAAATGTATCTTCATCTAAGTAAGAAGCAGCAAATGGAAATATAAGTCAAAATAAAACTCCTTAATTACACAATCTGGCAACGACACAGTCAGAGGTCAAAGTCAACAGGAACTCTGGCTCACGTTACAGTGCTCACGCTCACGCAAACAGAGACGGGAGCATTTTCTGTATCAACTCAAGTCTGGAGTTTATACGTGGCAACATAATCTCTAAATGCCTACCTGCTTTCTGCACATGACACACCAACATCCGTGAGCTCCACATCCCATTTGTTGTTAGCAATCATGTGATCTCTCAGCTTAAGAATAGTGTACACATGATAGAAGAAAACTGCGCTCCTCGTCTTCCCTTGAGACCAGGCTAATGTGACATTAGGATGTTAGCCAAGCTGGCATCTACTATGGACAATACGTCTGAGCTGGTATGAGACAGTGGAGGCTCTGAGCAGCTCCTGCAGCAGCAGACTGATACGAGCAGAGCTACCACAGAGCTTTCATTCCCACCGCTGTTGGACAGTTTGGTCAGTTTCTTTCTTTTTCATTCTACTGATGGGACTGTCCAAAAGCTCCCACACATAAACCCCACACTCCCCATTTCTAATTTATTATGTATGTAGCCTGTAGCATATTGCTAAATTAAGAGGGGTTTTTTTTGGTGTTTTTTTTTGCAACGAGTGAATTTCTCTGCTGTGGGTTCAATAAACTTTGATCTTAATCTTCTGTCTGCAGACCTAATAGCATCTCATTCAGTTTCAAACATAGTTTTTTTCTTTTTTGACAACTGTCTGCATGTATATTAATGGTTAAACCTGTTCTAAGTTTAAATACCTACACTGAAATACAAAACAGGTTTATCAGTGGACCAAAAGCAGCCCCACAGCAGATGTTCTCACCAAGAAGAGCACTGAAGAGTTGACTCTGGAACACATTGATGACTCTGTCCAGGGACTGTTGCAGCTGGCGGTCCTCCTCCACAGGGCCCTTCCTGCTCCGGCTCTGGTTCTGCTGTCTCTGGTCCAGTTTGAGTCGATACTCCTGGAGCAGCTCCAGAGCTCGCTGAGCATCTGATCACAAAATTATAAAGAACGTAACACACACCTTTAATCTCATTTAAAAAAAACAAAACAAAAAACGTGGAGTTTCAGTATGGTGAATTAAATGATAACATCCTTTTTTTTTTTAAATTAGACCACAATAAATAGCCAGAATAGGCATTTATATTCTTTAATAAATTGGTTTATAGAAACAACTGGAAAACATCTTCCTCTTGTGGTCTATTTTGGGCTCCAGATCATAATTCTTTCGAGAGAATTCAAAAGAAATGCTTCCAAATTCTTCCTCAACAGAAACAGAAAATTCTGGAAAATTGCCTGAATGCAGCTCATTTGCTTGAAGCAGAAAATCATCATCATCATCATCATCATCATCAACTGCAATCTGTGAGCAAATACATGCATCCATTTTAGCTGGAAAACTGTTTTTTGTTTTTTTTTTGCAACAAAGTCTGAGAGAGAAAGAAATCTCTGAACTGCCTTTCCTGCCTCAGGTGGACCCCCTCTTTTAAGTTATTTTATCTGATATTATTTTTATTTTATCTCCAGCCAAGCTGGTCCTCTCCTGTTCTTACCTTTTAAGTTGCATTTTATCCTTATTCTTTGGTTTTTAACCTAGTTCACTTTTATTCTTCCTAATGTTAATTTGCTTCTGTTCCTGTTTTATTCTTTTGTTGTTTTTAATTTGTCGAAATTCTTCTGCCTCGATTTGAAAGTGCTTTAAATAAAACTGAGTTGAGTTGAATTGAAGTCTGATTAGCTATTTTGTTTTAATATAAGCTATAATATAGCCTATTTGTTTGTGATTGTTTGGAAAAGAAAGAGAAAGATGTGCACTATTAGGCCAGTTAGATTGCATTTTTACCGTCTCTCTCAATAATAATATTATAATAACAACAATAATAATAGAAATAAATAAATAAATGCTTTTATACTGAAAGGGCGGCACTGTTCGCGTAGAAAAGGAAGACACATTCTTGTCTCTGAACAGCTGACCAAACAGGAAACTATTTAACCGTCAAAAACTTTACGTGTGTCAGCTTTCAACTTTACAAATGCTCGTTTTAAATGAATGTAAGTGAACTTCATGACAATTATTTACGCATCTGCAACAACAAATGTGAGGTTAATGTCCTGGTGGTGCACAAACGCTTTCCCGTAATATTTTATCAACTTTCAAAGTAAATGAATCACTTGTAGAAACTCCTGAATTATCAGCAAACGCTCAAATGACATTCCTCAGGTAGAGCACCTGTGACATTAAATTAGGTTTGAATTTCGAGTGTTTTCTAGAGGTTCGTGCAGGAAAGACCAGTTTGTGAGCGCAGCCTCAATTCGATGTCATTTCTGGCACGAAACTGAATATTCTCAGCGAAACTGCGACAAATGTGATACCGGGCTCCGTGGACACTGTAAAATGCGTTTTAGTTACCTTTCTGTCGCACAGGCATGGTGACGCGCTCCTCCTAACGACGCTGGTGTCCGCGTTGCGCGTGTGGTCACAGATGTGCGCGTCTGACCCACGACCGCCTGCCCCCACACTGAAGACCCGACAGCAACCAGCCCTGTCTCCTAAAAGGGGGGAGAGGCGGGGGAGGTGGGGGGTTAAATGAAAGAAACTTCGCGAAAAGTTTAAAGAACCAGAAAAGGCGAGCTGCGAGTCGCTGCCATAAAGCGATGACGCGCAGCGCGTGGACTTTAGAGCCCGAGCAGGACTGGAGCCGCCTGAGGTTTTTCTCTTTCGCTTCAAGCGTCTGTCTGCTCGGTTAAACTAGTTCTCCATTTCTTCATTCAGGCGTCTCAACGTTGTCCTGTGGGAAACAACACGCGCGCGTACACACGCGCACAAACACGCACTCACCTCAAAAAACGCATCTAAAGCAGGTTTGAGAGGCTCTCATGAAGAAGTTTGTGTCCTCGTGCCATTGTCATGTTAAGCAGCTGCATTGTGAGCTGCGGATAAAAGGCCGCTCTATCCTGGGTGTGCGCTGAAAGCACCTAATCCAGCCAGAGCTCAGGTGAGATTTGGGTTTACGGACACTGATCTAACTCCTTCATTAAATACACTTAAGCCCCTTTCTTTTCTTCTATTCACTCCACAGACTTTGCCTCTGGCTTTTAGATGATGATGTATATTTATGGTTCACACATGCCTGTAAGAACACGCACACACACACACGCAAACCAAGTAGCTATTCAAGTTGAAATGTCACAGGTGTTAGTAGCTTCCTGGACAGACTCAGCCTTGTGGGTTTTCTGGCATCATTGTGTTAAACAAGGTGTCCTGTTTGGATGAGAACTACTGTGGCTTGGACCAGTTCCACCATGGTTTTTATAGTTTTTAGGGTTGACAGAAAATCATGCCTCACACACACGCGTGTCAGCGCCATGGTGCCCATTCACGCTGATGGGCAAAGTTGCACCCAAGAATTGGATGGATGACCTGTATTTGTTCTAAATTATGTTTTTGCAGAAATTGCTGTTTGTTGGAGGGCTTTCCTGCTCCTGCCTGGCTCTAATACAGGTGAAAAGGGACCCATCCACTACGGTTTATATTCTGTTCCTTACAGTACCAAAGTATTTTCTGTATTTTCTCAGAAACTTTAACATAAGTGGTAATTGATGCTGCTTATTTCCAAATGATCTGTTCTGATTACCAGATGGACCAGTGGGTAAAGTCAGATGGCTTCCAGCTGTAAAGTTGCCCAACTGACCCCCAACTGGTCATGTTCCATTAAGACACTAAAGCACCCCCCATTGTTCCAGCTAGTCCGAGCGCGTCCCAAAGGCTGCATCAGGAAGCGCATCCAACATAACGCCTGTCTATAAATGAACATGCACAATATGATGATTTGATGTGGTGACCCCTGCAAAAAGGGGAAAGTCCAAAATTTTGATGAAGCACTTTCCACTATTTGATGACCGCTCCAAATAAATTAGAAATATCTGAGAAATGTGTTTAATTGGACATAAAATTAGTATACAGCCTGATGAGTGGCCAACACTTTTATTTTCTGAGAAACAACACTTTAAGAATGACTAAACAATGGCTTTTTGTTGTTTCATATGTAAACAGGAATATTGTGAAAACACTTAACTCCAAATATGGTAAATGACAATAAAACTGCTTGTTTATCCACTCATTTAGTGCTTCATCCACCTCCTTCTCAGAGAACGCAAACATGCAGACCAAAAGAAGAAGCAGGACCAGGAAAAAGAAAAGACAAGACATGGTTGACCTAAAAACAAAGTGCGTATATTCTCAAGAATTCATGATCTTTTAATTCTTCTTGTTCATTACAGAAGATGATTTAAATATGTTGTTTTTTGTTTCCTTCCCTCCACTGGTCCTCTTTAGGATTTACTCCTCAGCCTGCTGGACCATTCTGCCAGTGTGAGTCACCTGCGCTTGCATCTATAAATCATTTTTTAAGATGTGCACAAAGTAGCTGCACGTAGGAAACAGTGGATGGAAAGTATAGCAAGAACTCAGGAGCATTCCTGATTTGAAGAATTGTCTTTGGCTCGCTTGTTTTGTCTGTGGATGTAGCCATTAAGAAAAAAAAAGAAAAAAAAGGAAGTATTGTTATCATAGTAAACAGTTGGTAAAGTATCAACGCAGACTATGTTGAACAGAGAGGAAAGTGGCATTGATTTTCCCATCTGACTCTGGCGAACAGGCGGATTTCCCTCCAATGATGGACTGTACTTGCCTGGACAAGAATTGTACAGCTGGAATTACTTTTGTCACTCTTTTTTATTTTTTTATTTTCATGATCATGCGACCATTCTGATGCAGGATCAGCATTGTACATATCTTGTTCAGAGAGCTGTAAAGGTGTTAAGACAGTGAAATTACAAAAAGCAAAGTTCCTTGATGTTGGACACATGCTGCTGTGTCTGTGAGTGCCTGCAGGCTAGACAGTAGAGCAGTTGTAGAAACACTTCATCAGCTTACCACACATACGCGGGCAGCAGCTGAATGCAGGTCATAGTCCGTGCTATTGCTATTGATCTGATCACAAGAGCTTATTGATTGCTTTCTCTCGTTCTGCATCTCTTACATACACAAATGCTGGCACACAGATTCCAGCATTATGTAGCCGACTGGATGAATCAGCGTAGGCTGAAATGCATGCATGTCTGTGGAAGTGGGTTGATCCCTCAGCATACAGAAGCATGTCTTGTTTTTTTGCTTCAAACAGTGCGTAAAAGAGGAAAGAGAACAAAAGGGTGGCATTGTGCGCGAGTTGGCTCTATTGTTTATTGTCGGCCTGCTATAGAGCTGTTCCAGAGAGGGTACTGACGCCAGGAGAACAGGGGGAATGGCACGAGTCAGGCAATTTAGTGATATATGTGTGTAATGCAATAATGCGTACAGAAGAAGAGGCTTACTAGAAATCGTAGAGTGGAAATAAAGTTACAGGACAGTTCTGCATGAAAATATAAAGACATGCAGCAGCAGCAGCAGCAGGGTATTTTACTTAAAATGGAGGACTCCCTCTGCAGAAAAGATGGCTTACAACATTAGATATTCATCATTTGAATGCAATTACTGGTGCATCAGTGTGTCGGATGTGTCTAATGTTAATCTCCCAGCGTGATAGAGCGTGCACTGTATCTGATCCCACTGATGGGTTTAAGAGACAAAAATGAAACAAAATTCTTCATAAGTGAAATAAATAACATGACTTATTTGTTGTGGTTCATGCCTCTGCTCTGGTGTGGGCGTGTCTCTCCATCTCCCTGGCGATGAGGATCTACACCTGCTCCTCCTCTGTAATCAGTGCTTGTGTGTATATATACCTGCTTGGCCTCCGACTCATCGCCGGATTGTTTTTGTCTCAGCGGTAACTGCATTCAGTCGCCTCTTGCCCCAGTGCCCGCCTGCCTGCCTGCCTGCTCACCTTTCCCACTTCCAGTAAATTCAATAAACCCTTTTCGAACTCAGCTTTGTGTCTGCGCTTGGATCCTGGAACATTGCTACGCACACATTATTTTGTTAATGAGAAAAAAAATCCTTATACTAAACTAAATAATGAAAGCAGATGGATTACAGCTGCCCTGAGATTGACTGATCATTCATTTCTTTGGGATTACTGGATGCTAATGGTTGGAACGTGGAGACTGAAAAGTGGACACAACAGCGGAGGTTTCAACTTCCCTCTGAGACACGGCGTCGCCCTCAGGCTCAAACCACATATCTGGAGCTCACACCTCACCTTTAATTTTTCCGTGGGGAAACAAAACAAAACAAAGTAAAATATCACAAGTCTGTCCAATAAAAAGAGGGACAGAAGTCCACGTGACCTTTAGTCTGGGAGATGGCCATGAGTCGGGCCATTCCTTCAGACTGAGGACAGCGAACTTTCAGAAAGTGAGGAAGAGTGGGTCCCTGCATCATGTTTGAGACACAGTTAAAGGATAAAGGGTCAGTTAACAGAGTGTTTGCATGAGCGTGCACGTCAGTGGTGAATGTCCACATGTCCACATGGAGACTGAGGATGAGGACGGAGACTTTGCAGAGAATGATGTTCCACAGCTGCCGTGATGAAGAGCACCCCACACCGCAGACATCCACACTCATGGCAAGGCCTTTTACCAATTAATACTATAAGACGATTACACCATTTCTTTCTTTATTTATTCATTTTTAGTAAATCAAAATTAACTTGTTTTTTTTTTTTTTTTATTTCCCAAATGAATTCATTGTTTGTTTACCACTTGGCACATATCACTTATAGAACAATCCATTATAGAAAAATCTGGAGTTTTAGAGCCTTCGTAGCAGCGTTGCCCTGGGCAACAAACCCAAATCTGGTTCAGGGGGGTCGCAGGGGTCAGAGGCCATCGTAGATATATCATCAGAGACCACCAAGCTCCACCAAAAAAATAGGTGTTATATTTTTTACCCAATAAATAAATAATACGAGAGCTTTTCCACACGGATGGGTTCGTCTGAGCACGGTCAAGTTCCAGAAAACGCTGCTACCGTTTATAAGAAATGTGCTGAATTTACATCCCAGAAGGTCCCAAACGTTCACACTGATGCAGGTTTGTATTGGAACCTGTTTGCGAGGCAGTGGGATAAACTGTTCCTCTGTGATCCGCTGCTACACAGCAGATAAGTGTCGAGAAAAGATGAGATGGGCGGATCAAGAGGGATGAAGAAGAAGCAGGCTGTTAAACTAATGGACAAAGAGACAAAGGAGCATCTGCTGCAGAGAGGACAGGCTCTGCTGAGGGAAGCAGACGTAATCTTTATCACTCTCATTCCTTTAGTTATTTATTTATTTTAGTGGCTCACTCACTTGTGTAATATCTCTCCTTCGTTACCGTAATTCATCTGTTTCTTATTTCCTTTCTTGAACTCCACTTCCTCTCCTCCATCCCTGTCACCCCAACCGCCACTTTCAAGTCTGCTTTTCATCTTCTTCCTTTCTCCCCTTTTGTCTTCCTCCTCGTTGCCTGTTTTCTTTTCATTTGCATTATATTTGTATTCATGTCTCTCATTCCTCCTCCATCTCTTCTCTTCCCCATCCTCTTCTTGGTTCTCTTGCTCAATTCCTTTTTTTTCTCTTTCTTTTAACACGTAAGAGGAAAAACAGATTTGTGCAATGGACCAGAAGAAGAAAACATTACCAATAGTGACATTTTTATTATTTGTACAATAGAGACTTTAGTACATTATTCAAAACACTTCTTATATACTGAAAAATGGTACGTCCCAAAGCCCAAAATGGCTCCAGTATAATCGCTGCACAGCATTTTTTCAATTTTATACATATATGGTGTTTTTTTTGTTTTTGTTTTGTAAAAAGTGTATCTTAAATAGTATGTACAGATAGCATCTGCAAAATGCATTCTAAACACATGATATATATTATATATACTTCAGCAATTACATTTCTCCGCATCAATACTCAAAATTAAAACTGGAAAGATTTCAGCTTGCATGTGCAAATAAATAAATAAATTAAATAGTTCTTTTTTTTTTTTTAACTAACCAACTTAAACTTGACGGTATTTCTCTCTTCGGAGGTCAAAGTACGTTTTGTCACACAACAGAAGAAGCAGCATTCGAGTTGGGTAGGTGTAGGTACTGCAGAAAGCATGGGTACATTCACAATCAATATGAGTCATCTTAAACTGGGTTTCATTCACAGCTTATGTACATCGACACCACCCTCATTTGTTCAGCTCTTATTTTGTTTAAACACATAGAAAATGACCATTTTTATATTCATATACATATATATATAATATATATTTGTATAACACAAATTCACAATTACAGTAGAAATACATTTATACAGTTTTGGATAGTACATGTGTAGGTCTCCGAGTCATACTGTGCGTACATCCATCCATAACTTTGTTTACAAGTGTCTTTATAAAATATCACAATTTTGGAGCAAAGCTAAGGTATATCAATATATTTATAAAGAATTACCTGAAACATGTAGTAAAAAATAATTATATTATCAAACTTTTTTTTTTCTCTGTTATCGTTATAATATCTTTCACATTTCAAACTCTAAATAGGGTTGGGTGGATGCCTGTAGTTCAGTCCTTCAACCACATGATTAAACTGTGCCATTTTGTGTCCGTAATGCTCAATTAATGGGATATTGATACTTAACGAGGGGGCTGACACAAAATGGACACAGGATGTCAAGTAAGAATCAAAAAGAGACAGTGAGAGGTGTTTCGCTCTGGCTAAAACATCAGGTTTTACACCAAACAGAGATTAAAAACAAAACAAAAAAACAAAAAACAAAGCCTCATTGCTTGAAAATGTCTTCAGGACAAGTGTTGCATTCACATAACAGCAGAACATGAACCTCCTCGATGCTTTTAGGCGCGTTTCCACTAGCGGGGGTTCCAGGGTAAAACCAGGAGGCTTTAACAGGACCCACCTCCTCCAGAGTCCTTTCAGCCGTCAGCTGCATGTAAATACCATTCCAAACCACACGGTGGCGGTACTGCACCGCTTTTGCTCTTTATCAACCACCAAAAAAAGAAAGGAAGCCGTTGACAAAAATGAAGAAACAAAAGAAGAAAGACAAAATAAAATGACACAAAAATATTGGAGGAACTACAGATGATTGTTTACCGTTTGTATAAGGCGTAACGAATGAGAAAAGACGACTCGTATCTGAAGCGGACATTAGGCGGCCTAACGACCTTGTATCCTACCTGTCCTACCACAGGAACGTTTTTCACCCCATAGAAGTTCCTGAAAGTCTTTGCAGCGGGGCTGTTCCTGGTAACGGAGACACGTCAACGATCCAGCCCTGAAACCCTACCATGGAAACCCCGCTAGCAGAAACGCACCTTTTCTATGGTTTCACTTCTGTCATGTCGACACAGCGTCTCTCCAATGTGGCCATCAGTCTTTGGCAGAAACATCCCAGTACCATCCAGGTCTTTACATCTGAAGCAGAAGTTAATGCCAGCCTCATTCTCTTTCACTTTTTGTTTTTTTTAACATTTACGTTTAAGCCCACGAATCAAAACCTCCATGATCACCTACCGACGCAAAAAAACATCTAAATCAGGCGACATGTTGTAATGAAAGTTCAAGTGTAACTAAAAACTGTCTGTTGTGACACAGATCAGATCTTTCCCTGAAGATCAATGCAGATTTAACTATCAACACCCAAAAAACGGACATTATACCTGATAGATTCTTGAGTGGTATCTTCCCTGTGATGCTCTCTGCCCAGAGAGAGCAAAAGTCAGGGTTACAGGTAGGAAACTTCAAGATGTTGTATGCAGCTGAAAAAAGAAAAAAAAGAAGCTTCTGAAGCTGTGTCAGCACTTAAAAACCAGCTTCCTGATTCACTAAAGAAAAGTTGTTGCCTTCACTGTGTGCAGATCAGATCTGAGCCACAAAGAGATACAAAAAAAAGAAAGAAAAAAGTGAAGTTTTAAGCCTGTGTAAACAGAATGAAGAGGTGGTAGAGGGTCTACATGGCACGAAGCATCAGCAGCTAGACTCTTCTGGATGTCTAGAAGCCGACAGAAAAAAGGCTGGTTGTCAGCGACCAGCGGTACAAAAGCGAGCTGTGACTTCGTTGTACAACTCACACACCTAGAAAGGCATACTGACGCCGCTCTGAGAAGACATGAAAGACGAGACTTCAACAGATGGCACAGATATTATTACAGCTGTTCAGAGTGTCACAGGTTTTATAGCAGAGGCTCTTTTCTGTAATCAGTTAAAGTCTGGGGCATCGTGTGTCGTAGGTTGGGGAAAGTGTGTTGGCCTGTTTGTTCATGTGTGCATGGCAGTGTGTGTGTAAACATTAACATGACTTGCTCAATAGATGGCACTGCAGGACAAGTTAGGCTCTGCTGAAAAGCTCAGTAGGCGGGGCCTCAGAAATATTGCTTTTAGCTCTTTTCAGCGCAGCTGTGCAAGCAACAGCTTTTGAAAACATAACACAAGTTGCAATCATGAACTATGAAAAGTGTTCTCTATACAGATAAAATAGTGATATACTTTAGAAAATCATCCATATGGAGAAATGACCCCTGTAGGAACACAGGAGAGAATTCAGAATATAGTTTATCAACAAGAATTCTATTAATCATAAACTTTTAGAGCCTGTTCAGGACCCCATTGAGAGTGCAGCTCTAGAAAGCCGAATCTTTGTACAAGTATACAAGGCAGAAAGTCTTAAATTTTCAATTTCTGTACACTAGGTACACTAGGCGAAAACAGAAAGGAAAGACATCAGGAAGACCATAACACAGAGCAGTGAAAAAAAGAGAAGGAAAAGGAAATTTAAAAAGGAGGAAAAAGATTAGAAGACAAAAGATAAAAACAAACAGGAGAACAATGAAGAACAAGGAAAGTTTACAGGGTGCTACAGAAACAAATCATTTAAAATCCACAATGAAGAACAAAAAAGGCAGTGGAGGAACAGCAAAGTACTCTAACTGAGCAACAGGAACTAATTAGACTGACCAATCACGTGACTGCCTAATTATCAAACCGAGCCCATAGGTCCAAACTGCAGCAGCCCTGTAGTGTGCAGCCCTCTTGTGTTCATCCAACCCTCCATCAGGTTCCTGATTTTATGGTAGACAAAAGATCCAGTCTGTCTCTATGGTACATTTGGCACTGGCATTTGCCTTTGGTCCAGCAATAGGCAAATAAATGTCTGCAGGATCCTCTAAAATCATTGAAAAAAAATACGAAGACGAAAAGGAAGAAGAAGAAAAAAGGCGGCTCATATTTCAGTTCCACAAGCCTCCAGCAGAGGGCAGGTGGGATGGTGTTGGATGGCGATGAGTCGAGAGGAGGAACTTTGCTGTATTTGAACGTTATAAAACTATTTCTGGCGCGTGCTGCTGTCTCTCAGAACCACCAAGTCGACGGTCCGCTGGAAACTCTTCAGCAGAGAGACGGCTGTCTCGTGTTCCATGTATAAAAAACTATGTCCATTAGCCTGCAAGGCAAACACGCAGCAAAATCAACAGCATGTGTGTGTGTGTGTGTGCTTGTATGCATGCATGCGCGCTGCAGTTTCTCCATACACATGTGCACGTGTGAGTGTTTGTGAAAGGATGGAGGGTCACTGCCATCATTATCTCAGTAACACATCACTGTTGGGGTAAAGAGAGAGAGGAGGAGGAGCTACACAGTCATGCTGTAGAAAGAGAAGGGGTAAAGACAAAAAAGGGCTTTTAGATGAGTTCATCCAGCTCAACTGTACATCTGTGGAGACAAGATGAAGGGGAACAGAGATGGTGAGGAAAGTATGAAAGACATGTGACATGAAGGAAAGTGAATGTTTCACTATAAACCCAGACATCTCAACCCTGCAAGCCTGCAAGGATTTAAATTAAAAATAACAACAAATATTCAGAAAATGCTAAGAGGGCAATATTTTCACGAGGTTTCATTGGTGTTTATTGATTTAATTTAAATGATTTTCATGAGAGCTGGAGGGTATTAGAGCAGCTGGTGCCTGCACTGTGTCAAGACATCATTTTTTTTAAAATCCCTGTTTACTTAAAATGCACCCATGTTAGTTTAGATTTGTTTTTTTTAAAAAAAGTTTAGGTTTGTTAAAATAAGTAGTGTAGTTATTTCAAGAACGACATAATGCAAGTCAGCTTAATGCAGCCTTTTGGCCATATCCAAAGTTATTAATGTAAAGTGTTTAGCCAGGAAGTTACTAATCCAACTTTATCATCAAACCATGTGACAGGGATTATGCAGCAGAGGGCCAGCAAGATACAGAAAGATGTCACGGCTCGACAGCAAGACCTTGATCACCGTGTTGGTGTTTTTGCCTCGCTTTGTTTTTGAGTTTTGTGTTTCTTTTGTACTTTCCTGCTCTGGCAGCGTCTTTGGTTTTTTGTTCAAATTAAATATCACCGTTTTGGATATTCCCGCCTCCCTGCCTGCTCTCCTGCATGTGGGTCCTCCTTACAACTCCACACTTCATGACAGCCTTGGGCAATTCTGGGCGGATCTCATCCACCCCCGGGGCCCTGCCACCGTGCAGCTTCTTAACTACCTCGGCGACTTCAGCCCCAGAGATAGGAGAGCCCACTCCAGAGTCCCCAGACTCTGCTTCCTCATCCAAAGAAATGTCGATGGGATTGAGGGGGTCTTCAAAGTATTCCTTCCACCGATCCACAATGTCCTGAATCAAGGTCAGCAGCTCCCCACCCCCACTGCACACAGCGTTGACGGAGCACTGCTTCCCTTTTCTGAGACGCTGGATGGTGGACCAGAATCTCTTTGAAGCCCCCTGTCAGAAGGAGCTTTAACTCCCATCTCCAGGGAGAGCTTTGGCCATGTCCCAAGGGAGGCAGGGGACATTGAGTCTGAATGGGCTCTGTTCCGTGGCTCCACTGTTGAGGCGGCCAACCGGAGCTGTGGCCATAAGGTTGTCAGTGCCTATCACGGTGGAAATTCCTGAAGTCATTGGTGGACACCAGCAGTGAGGGATGCCATCAAGCTGAAGAAGGAATCCCATTGGGTCTTTTTGGCCTGTGGGACTCCAGAGGCTTTGGACATGTCCCATCAAAAGGAGGCGTGAAGGCAAACCGTGAGAAAGCCGATGGTTGGCTTTAGAATCCCTCAATGTTCCCCAGCTAGAGCTAGAAGAGGTTGCTGGGATGATCTCTCTGCTCAAGATTATGTTGGCACGACCTATTCCCACATAAACACTTGAAAAAGAAATGGATGGATGTAAATAACAGCCTAGACGGTCTTTCTAATCTTTGGTACATTTTCCTGCAAGTAAGATGGCACATTGAGTCATCTGACCATAGAACATATGTTCACTCTATTTTTGTCCATCCGAGAAGAGAACAGAACAGTGTTTCTATGCAGAGTTGATACACAACTCCTTTAAGCATAATGCACTGTCAGTTTAAACTTCTGGAGTAGTGGATTAGAGCGATAAAGGTTTTCCGATGCACTCCTAGAATCACGTGGATATAAAGGACACAGTGGCATGATGGATGCCTTGTCTGAAAGCTCAAAGGTCAGACAGTCCAGGAGTGTTTTGCAGCCTTGGACTTTACGCACCAAGACTGTCAAGACTTCCTGGATCTCTCACAATATTGCAGCACGTCCTATTGTTTTTATTTTAGTGATATGATTCTCTGGTGAAGTTCAACACTATGTTATAAGGTGCTGTCACACGACACGATTTTACACCAGATTTTCCAGACTTGTCAAAGATGCTTGCTGACACAAACTTGAGCCATTTGTACGGGTACATTATATGACAAGTATCCAGAATCGTTGGAAGACTCCCCATTCGACCTACAACCAGTGATGGAGCGAGGCAGCAGGAGAGGAATCCTGAAAGGGAAATCCTTCAGGAAGCAGGCCACACGCCATTAACAAATACTAGCTGGCAGCTACTTTTTCATTTCTAAAGAATTTTTGCTCACCTTAAACTCTTTAACACACACATGTAGCAGGGATTGTCTGTTTTATAATCAGTTACAGCCATCCATCCACTATCTATACCCATTTATTCCTGTGCAGAGTTACGGGGAACTCATTACAGAATCTATAAAACTGAGTTGTTGTTTTTTTTCCAATCTCTATCTTTTTCTTTTTCAATTTGTATCTGTAATTCTGAAAAGTGGGACATTTTAGATTTGAAAAATAAGGTTTCTGGTGACCACGTTTTGGTTGACTGACCGCACACTATGCAAATGTAAGTCATTTTTTTCAGTGTCTAAATATTAATAATTAATACTTATATATATATATATATATCTGCAGTTACATTAACCGGTCTTGTGTATCTTTGGTGTGCACGTTCAGCTGATGATCCTCTGATAAAAAGGTACCCAGAAGAGTTGAGCTGAAATGCTGAATGACTGAATGACTTTGGTATCGCCACGTTCACGACAGCTGTAGGAGTAGTTAGAAGCACTTATGTAATCTAAACTAGCTTCTGCTTTATTGACTTATTAAATCCCTTCGCTTTTCAACTATAAGCTAACCGGATGAGAATTTAAAAAAAAACAAAAACAGTGCAAATGACATCGATGTTTCTATAGCCTGTCTCATGGTTCACAGGTCTTATCAGGTAATGATGACGGAAAGAGTGTGGGAAAAGGGGGGGGGGGTGTCATGCCTTGTTTTAGGATGGGACACATACAGAGGCAGAATATAAAGCGGGAAAATGCTCAAATCTTTTACACTCCTTGGAGGGAACCATCAAATGAGTTGACTTATGACTACCTTTGCTGCACTGTGCTTCACTCGGACAGCTGGAGTATTAAGATGTCAAACTAACTGGACTTGACAAGTCAATTGAGAAGACTCCTTTGTCCTGCTGAATGCCCTGCCTCATTATTTAAGGATTATGAACGGTGGAGGAGGGGAGGATGTAGCTGACTGTGGTCCATTTGATGACAAGTGGGGGGACGTTACCTGCAATATCTTGTCTCCAGGCTGAAGGGCAGAGGCTGCAGGCCCGTCATGCTGTACCCTAGTAACAAAGATACCCTATAAGTCAAAATGATACACCGTTAGGACAACACAGGGACACGATGGTTTAGAATCTTTGCCTTTGTCATGCTTATCTCGATATCCAACCCCAGCCCCACAAAAATAAACAAACAAATAAATAAATCACATCTCTGGGAAAAATAAAAAATAAAAATGTGGCCAGCTCTAAATTTGGAGAGGAAAGTACCAGAGAACAAAACTGCTCCTAATCATAATTATAAAAATGATATCACTTTCAGTTTGTTTTTGTTTGAAAAAGTCTTTAAATTTGAAATATAGAATGACTTATTTATCCCCCAAAATCTGCAACTTTTACACATAAGGGCTTGGCATAGAACATGACTTTTGAATGAAAGAAAAATACTACAGTAAGTATTTAAAGAATATGGGAAGAAGAATAGGAGTGGGATGGGTTCTGGCTTTGGGAAGTAACCAGATAGCAGGAAGGGCAAAATAAATGTTTATCCCCCTTATTTTCACTCAATAACCCAAGGCAGAGATTGTAAAAACACCAACATCTTTTCACCGAGAGCTGAAAGATGTTTTTGAACACAGAAAGTGCTGGACGATGCTGTTGTAGGGACTCGACACGGTTCAACAAGCTGCGTACGTGTTGAACACACAGTCGTGAGTTGAACAGATAAATGTGCCACAGAGAAGAGTCATCGGTTAACAAAGAACAATGTGACGTAGTAGTGGCAGTGCAGCAGCACTTCCACTCTACAGTGTATGAGTGAATGCAGCAGCAAACACATATACTGCATACATGTACTGTTAGTTTAGTTGCTATATGCAGCAACTCTGACATTCATACAGTGAGCCTCATACACGTGTGCAGTGAAACAGTTTGGTCATCTGGCTTTCAGCTGGTTTAATTAGGCATGCAGCATGGTGCATACGTGCAATAGCAGGATACAGGTAATATATACGTAGGTAAGTTGAGTAAACAAGGTTTTACTTAATGTGAAATTGCCTGCAAATTTTCATATGGAGCTCACTGTACATTAGAAATTGTGCTGTTAGCAGCTGAAATGGTGCAGCATTAGTAACAACATTTAAAAAGTTACACACTATGAAGCAGTTCCACACAATGCCGTAGCATCCTGCATAAACCTTCCACTTTCAGTGTGTAATCTCTTGGAGACTTAGAGAAACAAAAATAGACAAATTTGGTGTCAGACTGAGGATGAGGTTTTAGCATCTTATCTAAAAAAAAAAAAGTCATCTCCAAAAGATTACAATCAGCAGATAGGTTTGACACAAGTTACAGCTTATTGTGAAACAAAAGTATCTCGTACAAAAGCAAGAACATATATTTGAATTTTCATATACGCTTGACCCAGATCTGGCTCAAAAAAAAACATGCTCAGATCCTCAAAACCCTCATCTTCTATGCAGGAAGATGGTCTGTTTCTCATTCTGCGTCACCGAGTCCTAATTAGCTGAACCTGAAACTGAACCAGTAGTTCAGACGGCGACAGCTAGACTTTTAAATGAAACTTGATGACTTCGCCAAGGTTCTAAGGAGGAATTCTTCAGGTAATCCAGCATCTACACACAGCAACCTGTCAGGCTTCAGACATTTCAACATTATACAACATTTATACTCCATCCTGTCAAAAACAATATTTCACAGATAGTGTAATATTATTAAGTACAGTATTCCTGGTAACAAAAAATGTTTGCTTGATATTCCTTTTCCGAAGCTGCATAATACTAATTGTTATTATCAAGATAACTGATTCATCTGCTGTATAATCCAACAGTATAAATCAAGTGCAGATAACAAGCTGGCCATCAGGGGGTGCTATTGCGCTGTGAAAACGCCAATGGCTTCAGGATTTTGGGCCCTGTTCATCAAAATAATTGTATAATTTAACAGTAAAGCTGTTTTCCAACAAAATCCTTCCCAGATATTTTAGCTCGGTCTCTGTTAAAGCTTTGTTTTAAACCGAGAAGCGTCCTCGCAGATAAAAACAGTCACAAACAGATATGTGGACACAAGATGCGTTCTTATATGTAGGTCAGAGGAAATTATCAAACAGCTATCAGAGGCATCTGAGCTGAAACTGCTGACTACCACAGATGAAACCCCGGAGGAACTGTTAACAACCTCATGTACTGTATGTAAATGGAGGGATGAAGAGCCAGAAGGACAAGACCAGGATCATCGCTGTACCCTGGTATCACTGCTTCAACTGGATCGCATGTTCTCCATGAATCCCAAACATAACTCTGGAAGGCTTTACTGGTGGTCAAATCACTATGTTTTAAAGTGAAATCCTAAATTCATTTTAAAACATTCAGCTGACATCACTGCAGATGCATAAATGATCAGTCGTGACTGTCAGCCACTGCAGTATGTGTGGGGTCGGAAAACATTTCAAGTGTTGCATATATGCTCATATCTAGACCTTATACATTATTTCTTATATACTTTAATGGGTTACATTTGACAAATGTTTGTCAAAATCCTTAAAGGAACTGCTCATCGGTGTTGTCTCCATCTGCTGCCTCTTTCACACAGAATTAATAATGAACAAATTGAAGCTTGTAAAAGCCTTATGGATACAAGCAGAGATGGGAAAGACACAATAACTGCACCAGTCAGCAACTTCATCACCAGTTGTATGCTTGAAAGTTAAAGTTAAATGATGAATTGGCAGTTTCTGTGTAATCCAGCCTCCACCCCCGACCTCAGCCCTCACCATTTATCATATGGGCTGTGTGGAGGCTGAATGTTTAAAGAACTCCAGCTTTCTTTTAATAGACCAGCTGTCTCGTCAGTTCCTTAGTTACTCGGGATAACAGTCAGTAAAATCTGTCATACATTGCATCCCTAGATCAAAGTGTTGAACATCTGAAATCACCCACGGTGTCCCAGAAGCAAGCAGCCTTCCTAAAATAACTGTCAGAGCTCTGTGAACAGCCTCGCTCCTTTAGACTGACGATAGCTGCATGTTTCTAGGACAGACTGCCTTCTGCAGCGGGTCTTGGGGGATCTGCATCCCCACCAGGCTCTGGCTGCAGCCATGCACTGACAGGCTGGCTCAAACTCAGAAGCAGAAATTCTAAGAGTTTGACATACCTTCTAATATTTAAGGAAACACTTATTTTTACATTTGCTGATGTTTCTAAATCATTAAACGCTAATGAGCCCACCACATGGATAATCAAACTCACAGGGCACATGGAAAAGTATAGTATGCCAGACTGAAGCATCATCATAAAAAAATATTTCATGTTTAGACATCTGAGCTATGACGTCATAACCTGAAAGTCCCATCACAGCTCAAATTTCTTCAAGAATTTAATTAAATACCTCTAAGTTAAACTGCTGTTTTCTAAGAGATGTACAAACAATAAAGTTAATCAAGTCAGCCGCGGTGCCGCAGTCAAACAGATAGATGAAACACCGGGGAAACAGGCAGCAGTTTCCATGGTAACTGAACGTAAAGCTGAGGCGGCTGGGATTGGCTGGCAGGCCCGGTCACTTCGTACCATGTCAGAAGGTTTGAAGGGGTTCCCCTGGCCGCTGATGCCACCAGAGATACTGAAACCAAGACCAGGGTTCTTCTCTATTCTCACACACAACTGAAGAGGGAGGGAGGAGAGGAAAAGAAAGAAAAAAGGGAAAGACAACTGAAAGTGAAATACAAAGATTGTGAAAATTGTTTTGCAAGCACATAAACATGTGGAAGAGTGCTTTGATGTGCCGTGTAACACATTTTGGAAGCTATATTGGATGCCTTCATCTTTTTGGAAGGCATAACGGAGCCACAAAGAGGTTCAACGGTGATTTTTGTTTTGGTGTGATTTTAGCCATTTTGTTACAATAAATAAAGGCTACATAAAACCTGAGGTTGAACTAAACTGATATAGTGATTTGTAAAATATTTCAGATGTAGAGTAAGACCTCAGAGGCCTTAAAATTGCATTTTAACGTGTTAATGCATCATTGTTGGTTCTCTTTCTCATGTGATACATCAACGTCTCCTTCATCTAAGACTTGATTTAATTTAAATTAATGAGTTTGGTTACCATGAACCACCTGTTTTTGCTAATTTAGTTTGCTTTGTCAGTTACCTGTGTTCAGGAACATATTCAACTGTTTGAGCATAGCCCATTTGCAATCAGACCTCCAATATAGCATTCATGATGTGGCTGCTGCAGGCAGACAGGTGGACAAACAGACGTACCTGCTCCTGGAACCCGTCCGTGCTCTTCTGACCTTTAGTCTGCAACAGGCAGCGAGCACTCTGAGGCCGTGGGTTAGTGTGGGTGGTCATGACAACCTGGTTGCTATGAACCATGCCTTGGTTGCCATGGTACTGGGGGTTGGTAGGAGGCAGGGAGGGCTGATGGGAGCTGTGAGGGTTGTACTGGGGTTGATTTCCAGATGGAGATAGAGCCATGGGGAGGCCGCTGCTGGGGTACGCCTGGCCAGGAGAGGAAATGGCTGTATGGGGAAAAAACAACAAACAAAAAAAAGCATCTGACTATAAAATGAAACTTCCAGTGACTGATTAATGTGCAAGTGGTTGATTTGAGAAAAGTGGTCCAGGTGCTTCAGTTTACAAGTTTACATTCAACTGTGATTTACCCTGAGACATGTTTACTTGGTACTGTCCAGGCCCACCAGAGGGAACCACGGACAGAGACATGCCTTGCTGGTATTGCCCTCCTTTGTTCATCATCCCGTCGTAACCCTGCTGCCCTATGACACGATGAGGCGTAGTGGCCGAGGAGGAAGAGGAGGAAGTAACTATCATGGTGTTGTGTGACTGGTGGGAAGGATTGTGTGAATGTCCACTCTGTGAAAACAGAACAGGGGCTCACACTGATGCCACCATCGGTGTCAGTTCTTCGTTACAGTGATGGCCTGTTGGCAGAAATGAGATGCTTCATTGATGCTTCATTACCTTTTTCATGAGGTTGTCAGGTGGGACGTCCCTCCTGCCGAGTGAGTAGGGAGTCCACTGGTTGCTCCCTGACACCCCCTCCTGGTCATTATCCATAGCTGCCTGCTGAGAGGGGGTCTGAGAGAAACAAAGAGAACATTAGTGAGGAGAAGTATTTAAGAGTCACATTCAGCAAAGATTCTCTGTTTTAAGAATGAACAGGGCTGTAAACTGCAGCAGTGATGATGCTCCATCTGCTGTGCAGTGATAACACCTGAAACACCATTCACCAGGGTTGGGTGGGCGGTGAATCTGATCAGAATCATTTGAATACAAGGCATCTTTTGTTATTCTAAAAGGCCCTGAAAACCTGTCTTTGAAGCTGTTGTGTTTCCTTCAACTTCAGTAACTGAAGGATACAAAACCACAAACTGAAATCAGATTGGAAACACCGAGGCCCTAGTTTGCTGCTTGGAACAAAAACGCATGTGACATTGCTGTTTTTTCTTCTTACTGAGCACTAAAGCCAAAATAAAAAAAGTAAATAAATAAATGAAAAGATAAACGCACGTTTGATGATCAGTCACAAGTGGATTTGTGATTATGAGCACAGAGAACATTTGAAGGTCTGAAAAAGCTCCATCTTTGGTTTGTGTAAATTTCTGCAGAAATAGTAAATTTGTGCAAAACTTCTTATTCAATATCACATATTTGTTGTTTTATTGTAGCATGACAGAACAATTATTACTACTACTACTACTAATAATAATAATAATATTAATTATTATATTATTTTATTAGTAGTATAACCTTTATATAACTAGGAAAATCGGATTTTAATATTCTTTTCTGCATGAACATCCAGGCTATGAGAGCAAAGCAGCACAATCACACATACAGACATTTGCATAAAGATTTATACATAATTCACACAAAATGAAACATAAATTAGGAATATATTACTAAATCACACAACAAGATATGTAACAAGATGTATTTTGCAAACCATCACCCTCATATGCTGCCTGACTACAGGTCGTTAGTCAGGTAGATTTTGTTTTTTTTTTCCTTTTTCTTACAGTGAGCAGAGAAGTTCTGTTTCAGAGTTTTTCTTCACATTTCTGCACAAAGACTGGATCAGTGTAAAATACCACTGAGTTGGAATGCTTGCATGTCTTATATTGTTGGAGATGTGTTAACACAATGTTCTACAATATTGTAAGTCAATCCTTCATCTTGCTTCTTTTACCTATCTATCAAATCAATTACACACTGTAATATAATCTACAATGCCTGCCAGTGCGCAGCTGCTAATGCTTGAAACTAATAATATTGTTTAGGACACTGATTATAATGAAGGACTTTGCTGAACTATAAATATAAAGAGAACTGACTGTGTTGGGTGTAATCTATATATTCATTTGCATAATGTTCAGAGTAGGAAGTGATGGCTGATAAGACGTGGTCACCTGAGACACCTGCTGTAATGCTTGAAGCGATCCGATGTATCCACCACAATCAGACCCCCAGTGCAAATGAGGGCTGTCACTCAGGATGCTCATGATAATGCATGTTAATGCCAGGTCTGAACAAGGTCTACGAGTGCTCTTAGTTGACTGTTCGTTATATAAACTGATATGCAAAAACTAGAAGTTCTTAATGTTGGTAAATGCAGTGCAGACAGGCAACTCTGTTGTCCATAACATTAAAATGTTTTAACTGAACCATGAAAAGCCACCAGCTAAGTTTGATTATTCGCTGCTGCACTTGATGTAATAGATAGTCTTAAGTTTTGCCATGTCAGTTTTGTTGCTTGAGATGATAAACATGGGTTTTTAGACTACTGTAGATTATTATGGAAATAAAGAACATAAAGAATTATTCACGGTTAGTGTAGTTAAAAGCAGTGTGTTCAACTGATTGTAATGATCTGTGTATGCATTAAGAAACAGCAGTAACCAGGGGTTCACTGTTCTCAGAGGGATACTCACAGCGTTGGCAGACGGAGGAGGAGGTAGTGGCAGCCAGCGGCCAGCAGGGGGCTCATGCTTAGTGTTATTGTAAAGGTTAAAGTTCAAAGTGCTGCTGCGCCCCTGGCCGTGACCCCCGCCCTGACAGAGCATGCCCAGCGTGAGCGTGTTGTGCTTTAGGACACCACTCTGATTGGAGAAGACAACATTACACGACATGGGTGGATGGGGTGGGGGGTGGGGAGGGGTGGAGCCAACACTGAGAGCCAACGCAGCTCCACAAACAAGTAAACAACAGTAATGCTGATAAAACAACATAAAACAACATCAACAACAACAACAGTGCATAGTTGCTGAAAGCACAGAGAAATGTTAGCTAGTGATCAGTCAATACACACAGAACATTGTGCCATCCAAGCAACAACAGGTGGACCAGTTCAATCCAACATTTGTATGAAACTTTTCAGATAAGCAATGCAAATGGATATTTAAATAAAATTTAAAAAATCCCCAATACTTGAATTAAGTCTACCTATGCCAAATTTGGCTTCCACTGTGATAAAAATGTGCTTGTGGCAGAGAAAAAAGATTTTATAATGACTTCTAAAGCTCCTTTCACAAGCGTGTATTCCAGAGCTGCTGCAATGTATTAATAATCCTTTATGTTGAGTCACCAGTTCAATATAATTAGCTTGACATTTTAGAAGAAGTGCTCATTGGCTTTTTCGCTGAGAGTCAGATGAGTGAACTGCTTGCTCTCTCATGTCCGTATGCTAGATAAGAAGCTAGAGCCCTCACACATGAAATCTGAAAACAACGGTTAATAGGTAGTTGCCCCTGATCAAAGGCAGACTCACCAATACCCATCTATCCATCTCCACTTAGCTGAAACGGCTGAGCAGAGATCTCCCAGACCTCCATCTCCACAGTCACCTCCTCCTTCTGGAACTTACTCATGTCAGCCAAAAGATATGATCTCTCCAGGAAGTCCTGGGTCTGCTCCAAGGCTCTCCTTCCACAGGGAAGGCATCCTGACCAGAAGACAGCTTTGGCTTTTCTCCTCAGATCACCAACCTGCACGCTGTCCACATCACTTCAGACATTGCTTTAGTCTACTTGTCAGTCTCACTCTGTTTTACCCACACTAATGACCACATGCGACTGCAACTTTTTCCTCTGAGGTAAGCAGCAACCAGCTCACTTCCAGGTGGCAGCTCATCCAGGAAGTACGTTTCCTTGCAATTCAACTGATCAATAAGTGCTGGCTCCAAAACAAAACAAATCCTAACTGACCTTCAAGTTAAAATGTCCAACTTTGGAGAAGAATTAAACATACGTACAGCCTGGTACAAAAATAGTTTTTTTTCCATATGTGGTTACATGTTATATCCATGACAATCGTACGAGGGTGAATTATTTTGTACTTCATCAGATAAATTTATATTAAGCAACAAAGCTGACCAATCAGATTCCTGTACATCATTGAGTGTGCTTGATTGACAGCTAGCCAGTGGCTCTGTCGTTGGCTTTGACAGCTTTGTCCCGCCTCTTTGCAACACAGAACCATGTGGTTTGAAAAGAAAAATGGGTTTCAGAGGCTCTCTGTACAAATCTGTGATAGTTCGATAGTTTCCTCCTTACCCAGCTGGTCTTCAGCAGGAGGGTCCCCCTAAGAACCAGGTTCTGCTCAAGGTTTCTTCCCATGAGGGAGTT
>JBAMYA010000019.1:10344388-10379603 GCA_037176975.1 Arrhamphus sclerolepis | reverse complement strand
AAAAAGAAAAACTTGGTGACTTGGGGGGAAAATTTGGGGGGGAAAGGGGGAAAGGGAAAATTTTGGAAAAAAATGGCTTCCCCCCCCCCCCCCCCCCACCCCCCCCACCCCCGATTCTTTGTGCTGCAGGTCTTCTATACCTTTAACTTTTGGGTGATGTTTCGTCAGCAGCTGAAGGAGAGGCAGGAGGAGCAGCTCATGAAGGAGGAATCTCTAGATGAAGTCAAAGTCATGTCATGTAATTTATGTTTGGATTTTCTCTCAAGATGATGGTTTCTGTGACAAAAAAAGGAATTTAGTTTTGTGAGAGATGAAAACAAAACTTTGGTACTTGTGAAAATCCTCTTGACATAAATCTGAAATTAATTCAGTCCTTTCTAGTCTCTTTGCTTCCCCTTTATCTATTTCTTGTGTATCCCCTTTTCCTTTCTGCTTTCATTCCATCTTGGAATTTCCTCCATCTCTTCACTCCTCTTTTCCTTGTCCTCTCCATATTAGTGGAGGAAAGTCCACCATCACCTCTAGTGGCGATGCTGATCTCGGGCGTTAAAGGAATTCTGGTGAAATACTGGATCCTCTTCTGCTGCTCCATGTTCTTTGTTGTCAGTTTCTCTGGAAAGGTATGTAACGACTAAAAACTGCATATGTGATAGATCAGAAGTTGTCCAATCAAATAGTTATTTCTTATTACTCTTGTTCTGTATGTGTTCATGTTAAGTCAGAGAAAAGTAATTGGCTGTCATTGTGATTTCATTTAGTTTCACCAAGTTTTATCTCACTTATTCAGGTGGTTGTCTACAAAATTCTCTACATTGTTCTCTTCCTCTTCTGTGTTGTTCTCTATCAGGTTAGTAATGTTAATCATTCTTAACCACTAAACACTTTTGTCATGACATAAGACTAGTTATCCAGCAGTAACGTATTGATTTTTGTTTTTACCTTACATGTAAGGTGCACTATAAAGATTCAAGACTTCTGAATACACACACACACACACACACGAAATCTAAAGATTTTAAACAGAAAAACATTCATAGTGAAAGTGATCCACAGTTGGCAGGTTTCCTGGTATACAGGGTGCAATGTTCCCACATCTCCCTCCTCCAGCTGAGCTGCCTGCCTCCTAATCACACACACACATTGCATTATGGGACATTTTTACAGGCCCGTCTTTTCCAGGTTAGCGGTGCATGATCATGTAGTGTCTGAGTTCTTGATTTGGTACTCACTAAGACAAAACACGCTTTCAAACAATGACATTTGTTGTCGTAATTTGATTTCCCTACTGTGCTCACTTTAAAGTAAACACACCCCACCGTTCTCCACTTTAGCCGTCTGACAGCTCGACATCATTTATGTTTTCTGGACCAACCCTGAATTCTTATCAGAATGTATAATTAGGATTCTGTAGTTAATATCATTATTGTACCTTTCTGTAGCGGTATCTGATGTAACTAATTACCAGTTTAATATCATTATTACTGAATACCTACAGCTGATGATGATGCATCATTTAGATCATGTAAATTCAGAAGAGCTGAGCTGCAGCAGCAGAAGCACGAACTCATGCTGCAGTCCATTTTTAACTGTTCCATCCCTCCCCGTCTGTTCTATGAAGCATCAACTCGGTGACGCTCGAACGCTCAACTCTCAGACATTTCTCACTGAAGATCCCGTCAACCTCTTACTCAGGAGTTACAGTCAGCAGAAATCTGTTTGTTTTTCATTTTTGATTTCGTGGCTGAGGAGGAAAGTGGATTGCAACACGGCTGGTGTGCAGTCATGTTGGAAGAGGTTAAGGGGGCGTCCCCAAACTGGTCCCTCCAGTGACGCTTTGCATTGCAGATAGTGACATAAGGCTTGGATGCAGCTGATCGCCATGGAAACCCATTCCATGATGCTAATCTGAAGGGCACCTGTAGTTAGGAGGTCTGTAGCCGCTACAGAACGCTGGTGATGCTACGTAGCCAACCACTTGGTCTGCATGTTTAAACACCTGGAACAGCTGGATTCAATGATTTGGGCCGGTGACTGAATACTTTAGGCTGCGTAGTTGTGTTTCATCCTGAAACTGCAACTCCCCTCCCAGTTCGGTTGTCACAGCTAACTGGTTTCGGGGTCCCGTCCCACCTCTGGGCCTGCTCCAGCTCCACCGCCAGGGCTTTCTCCTGACTCCACTGCTGCTTCACGTTCTCGGTCTTGTGTCGTCTTCTCGCTGCGCGACCCTCGTCTCCTCTTTCCTGCACAATGTCATCTGTTGTTTTGGGGCTGCCAATTTCCCCCGAGTCTGGTTTACTCTGAGGGTACCAAAATAGAAAAAAACGAGAAAACCATCAAGTCTGTCTGATAGTTTGATGATCAGACATCACTGGATCACGGAGACATGTTGGATAAAAACCGACCAGTATGTCCCAGAAGCTCCGGCGGGTGCTCTTGCTGGTTGGTGTGGTGGACTCAGGTGTGCTGGTCCCAGTCACGGGGGGGGCACCTGCAGCTTGGACTAAAGTGATGGGGGCGGGGCTGCTCCTGAAGACCCTGGAGCCGCTGCGCTGCCTCGGACTGTCCTTCACTTCCTTCACCTCTGGCAAAGCCGTCATCTGTCCTGGAAACATCGTTGAGAGCGAAACTTTGGGGAATTCAAATTTAAAAGCTCTGCAGTTTCAAACTTTTTCAATCTGGAATCTGGGCAGCTGTTCAGCTGTGACTCACCTTTCGCTTCTCCTTGAGGTTTTGTTTCTGGGACTCCGAGGCAAAGGGGGTTCGGCAAGACTCTCAGCTCCATGACAACGTCACAGAGCGCATGGCGCAGCGCCCCCTGCAGTTTGTCGCTCAGCTGTAAGGGGCTGACGTTGCCCTGCTCCCAGATGTCAAACTGCACGTAAAGCTGTGGTTCTGTTCAGGGACAGAAAACACGGTTTCAATCCTCTCAGCCTGTGACCGGTTTGCCAGACAGGACGGGGTCTGGAGTTCCCAGAACCCCAGGACCCCAGAGAAGGAAGGAAGCAGGTACAGATTATGGACGGATGAATGGACAGATTAGGACCTGATGGACAGAACTCAACGTGACCAGCCAGTTTCCAGTAAGAGAACCAGCCAGACCCCAGGCCTGGTCTCAGGGACAAGCGTACCTGAAGGTGGTTTGATGTTGATGGCCTCAGCCTTAGCAACAGTTGTCAGCTCGTCAAAGTGGTCTGGACGGAGGGGGATGCTGCAGCCGTCGGACCTCTGCAGGACAGAGCAGTCCTGGGACGCAACCTGAAGAGGCCGACCGTGGGCGTCCACAAACGAAAGAGCAATGCAGGCGATCCCTGGAAGAACAAAGAGACGCATTTATTAAATCATTTAAATCTCTTGATTTCATCAGCCGTACTTCAGACACAAAAGAATTCCTGTGATCAGGAGTCTCCCATTATCAACGACGTGGAGCAGCACTGCAGTGTTTGAGCTCAGCCACAGTACAAACCATCACTGCACACCACAAAGTAAGCATGCACAGACAAGAACATCTGAAAGAACATGCGTCCAGTGTTCTTAGACTGATCAGCTGTCTTCTTGAGCAAATGCATCTTACATAAATACATTCACGGGTCACTTCTCTGGGTGTTAACTGCTGGTGCTGGATCGCACCCCCCTTTCACCTTAAAACAGCCTTGTTTCCCTGGTTTCACCAAACGTTCCTCAGAGATTCTGGTCGGTGCTGACATGTCGGCATCACTGCACCAAACCTGATAGCTCCTTGTTTGGAGATCTGGTGACATGGACCGTTGTCTTTCTGGAGACAGCCATCAGAAGATGGTACCCTGTGGTCACACTGGGATGGACGTGGTCAGCTGCAGTTCAGGCTGTGGTGAGTTTAAGCCATTCTTAACTGGTCCCGAGGGGCTGCTGAAGGGCGTTGTAGCACCTCCATCTGCCGCTGGTAGAAGGTAGGATGTATCCACGCTTTCATGCTGCTGACTCCAAGTTCGGACCTGATCGTCCAGCAGCTCCATCAAGACTCATCAGACCAGAGACCAGACCAGCATCCTGGTACCAGACCCAGAGTGGGCTTTTACTGCTCTAGAACACCTGCTTCAGTGTTTCCTGTGGTGCTCTTTGTCTTCACCACAGCCTGCTTGTGTGGAGCTGTTTCTGAAATACCCACCAACAACTTCAAATCATCCTTCTTTCCACTTTGATGCTGGTCTGAACTTCAGAAGCTCAACTTCACTGTGTCTACATGCCTGAATGTGACGTGTGACTGGCTAATGGCACATATGCCTCACTTCTAATTAAGTTTAATAATTACTTAATACAGACAGACAGACAGATATAACTTTATTAATCCCCCAAGGGAAATTCAAAAATAAAAATATGGCTACATAACATGCAGATCCAAGAATAAATGGAAGGAGTCACATTTATTTGTTATAGAAAAGAAAAAAACAGCTTAAGAAGTAGAATGACTGGCTCCTAAAATCAGGAACTCTATTCTATAAGGAGCAGATAAAATACAATTAACTGATCCACACAGATAATTAAAGCAATCCAGAACAACTTTTCAATTCTGGGATGTTTAGCACCCCCTGCTGTCCAAATCACTAAAGGCACAGTAATGCAAACTTTGGAAAATATGATTTCTCACATTATTTTAGCATTGGATGAATAGAAATCACTTTGGGAATCCTAACTGACCTGAAACAGGAAATGCTTAGACTGATTTAATGTCGGACAGCGAGAAAAAACAAAACAAAAAAACACTATGATGGTTTACCACCGTCTAACTTTTAATAACCTTCTGGAAAAATCTGAGCCCAGTTTTAGTCCACATCCTTTATACTAAAAACACCGAGTCCTGTCGCCACATCTGGCCAGCGAGGGCGAGCAAAGACAACCACAACGAGAACATTTATGAGGAACTTTCAGTGTGACTGTCCGTTTGATCTGGTGCTGAAATCAACTGTGGAAGAACCAAGAACGCTGAGCAGCTGGTTTATGTCGAAACGTCAAAAAGTAAAAAATAAAATAAACTGTGAAGTTATCCAAAATTTGGAATTTTACAGCTATTTCAATTTTGTGACATTTGCGATTGTACGATAAAACTTAGCTGTTGAAAGAAAAAGTCTCGATCTTCTAAAATTAGAATTTTTTTATGACAAAATCTTTTTTTTTACAAAAAAGAAACTTCTCCTAATTTATGATTTTTAAAAAAAATGTGATTTTAGTTTTTAAAAAGTATCAATTTTATGATAAAGGTTGTAATTTTTGTGAAATTTGAAATTTAACAACAAAATTTGCTTGTTTACAAAAGATTTTCGCGATTATACAAGAAAAATAAATTGTGATTTTAGTTCAAAAGACGCAACGACACAAGTCACATTTTGTGAAATTTGAGATTTTAGGACAATTTTAATTTCACTACGCCATCCTGGCACTAGCGTGAAAATGTGGCAGCATAGCTGGTGGAGAAAGTAAAGAATATCTGGACCTTTAATGGTAACCATGGTGATGTTGCGGATGAAATAGAGGTCGACACCCCTGGTGTAGAATGATGTTCGAAAATCTAGACCCCCAACATAAGAAGACCCAACTTGTTCAGATGAGCTGACTGAAGAACCCACGCTGTCAAAAATGCACAGGTCGTTTTGGGAGGTTTGTCAGGGAATAACAGCCGAGAATAAAAATGATTATAAATGCATTCTAGCTAATCAAACAGCCACTGCATCCATGGCAACGTCACGCCTTTTAAAGCAGAGGCAGACCAGTTCCAACAGAGGAGAACCTCTGGCTCAAACACCAGCTACACCACCCTTCATGCACCTGGGAGGTCCATGCCACATCTGCAGGCAACTCAAAAACGAGTACAGCTTTGCAACGAAAAAAAGAAGGCTCAAGGGAAGGCGGTGAAGCGCTGCAAAGAAATGTCATCAGAAAAAAAAAAAAGCCAGGAGCGGTGCACATGGTGCTAGCAGCAGCACGGACAATGGCGATGGGTGTGACCAGTTTTAAAGCGAGCAGAAGGCATCACGCGGTGGTACCTTTAAACTGAGAAGGTGGGAGGAGTTGCTGAACCAGCTCCGACATGGTACCTGGGCCGACATTGAAGAACAACATCAGGGATGCACCAGTATCATTCCTGCTGTGGCAGCAACATCAGTGAACCCCAAAACACAAGACCACCAGCTGTTTCTGTCAACATTTCTACGTATCCTCGGGGTCTCCTTCTACTTCAAACTCTAGAAAGTACTGATGAAATTAACTTCCCCACAATGTTTTCTTCCTTCCAGCCGACAAACCACAATGCCAAGTCAAGAGAAATCACTCTAACCTCCAGTATGATCCTGGTACCTCCATCATTCCAACCTCCAGTATGATCCTGGTACCTCCATCATTCCAACCTCCATTATGATCCTGGTACCTCCATCAGTCTAACCTCCAGTATGATCCTGGTACCTCCACCACTCTAACCTCCAGTATGATCCTGGTACCTCCATGATTCTAACCTCCGTCATCCTCATTGCCTTTACGAGCTTTGTTGTTGGGGGGTCTGGCTTGGCTGCATGGGTCCTGCTGAGAGCAATCTGGTGCATGACACTGGCCCAGCAGACCAGCACCAACTGTGATCCAGCCTGGTACTGGTTGTAGTCACTGGTTGATGCTGAGTCAGTGTTGGAGGTCAACATCACAGCTTTCTGTCTGACTGCTGGACTGATTTATTTCTGGTGGATACGAGCATTACATACGGATCACAACGCAAACCTCCATGCATTCATCTTTACACACACGCATACACCACATCCAACACCGTCTGTCTTCTGTCTCTTGTCTCTGTCTGTCTGTCCTTTTGGGTTCCACCGTCAGTGTTTCTAGTCTCTGACAAAATTAGGTTTTTGAGTTAATAAAGCATGTTAGGTTAGCTGGTCAAAGAGAGGTGGTGAAGGACACACTTTTTTTCTTTTCTTTTTATTTTTAAATAAAAAGTTGGATATATACATACAATTTAATCTTGCTTGTCCTTAAGTGTGAGGTGTATCATAGCTTGATTACAGTGACACACCTTATTAGCGTCTAGTTAATCATTTGCTCCTTATATGATTTCAGCTAACTGAGTGACGTTTGTGTTCCACATT
The DNA here is from genome assembly GCA_037176975.1 of Arrhamphus sclerolepis. NCBI lineage: Eukaryota > Metazoa > Chordata > Actinopteri > Beloniformes > Hemiramphidae > Arrhamphus > Arrhamphus sclerolepis. The sequence goes on along the minus strand of JBAMYA010000019.1, from coordinate 10,372,494 downwards.
GTAAAGTTTTAAAGAGAAGAAAGCTCAGAAGTAGCATCCTGAGCAGAAATCTTAAGCATCCTAATCAGTCTGTCTGACCTTGATGGAACAAGCAGATTAAAAGACAGAAAGATGGAGGGAAAGGAGAACGGATTGAGAGATTGGACAGATGGGTGAGACAGGTGATGGCCAGAGGTGATTAAAGTCGGGTAGGACTAAAAGAGAAAAAGAGATGATGGATAGTCAGAGAGATGATGAGGTGATAATGAAACTGAACATGAAGCAGGCATGTGTGTGTGTGTGTGTGTGTACCTGTTGGTCCAGTGTGTTTGAGGGGCCTGGTCTTTGTTGGGGGCTGGCAAGGCGGGGGTGTGTTGGTGTGCATGAGAATGTGTATTGGCGGGCGGGTTGGAGGAGCCTGAGGAGCCCTGTGAAGGGGAGTAGTCGGAGTATGTGGCAGAGGAGCCACTGTGGTTCAGACAATGCAGTTTATCCACGTCTTCATCTGTAGACTCTGGATGGAGACAAACACGGAAGGACAAGCATCCCTTTTCAGTGAAAATGTCACATCCTGTTCTGATAGGCTCTTGTACTACTGCTGAGAAGCCTTTCACATGGCTGAAAGAAACAGCTTAACCTTCCAGAGTTTGTTTGGATCTTCTGTAATACAATCTCAGGAGACCCTGTTTGTAACAGTATTGATCTAAAGATTATGTGGGGCAACAAAACACACACTAAAGCAGTCTTAGAGGTTTTAGTTTTTTATAAACAACTGAGCTTAATATCTTAAATAATTAGATCAATTAAGCAACAATCATGATAAAATAGCGTTTTTAACGCTAAGGAACAGGATACAAGAGGGATTAAAAATATTTCCAAGGTGTTTAAGACAACCCTGTGCTGCAGCACATAACGTATATGGGTTTCACCACCAACCTGGAAGAGGAAGCAGCAAAGCATGCTCATGTCAAAACATTAACACCACTATGCTGTCAGCCTCGTTATTCTTGACGCGGTGAAAGACACAACAGAAGATTTTATCCAAGCGACTGCTTTCCGATGCATTCTTGGAGGTTAACAAAGAAGAAAGAGGAAAGCCTGTCCATCTGTGTTACCATCATCACATTTTCACTGAAACGTTCTGAGTGACATTAACGGGCAAAATCACATTCATATCTGATTCACTTCCACATCTGTATACATGAGGCCTGAAACCAGTCTGAGAAAACCAGTCTAAGAAAAATCATTATTATTTCACTGCTCACACAACCACTGGTCACATCTGGTCACATCTGGTCACATCACATACGGAACGAAAGTGAAATGGGGAACTTAAGTAGCAGGATTGCATGTCTGAGTTTTTTGATGCTCTCAAGCAAAGAAAAAGTGAACTTTCTTTCAATATGTTCGTTAAAATGAAAAATTGTATAATATATTTAATCGAGTTGAGTTTTCTCTGGAAATCAGATAAACCATCAGATTTTAAGGAAGAACTTCCTGTAAAAGTGCACTTTTACTCTATCTCATACTGAGTTAAGTTGTTTTTTGTTTTTGGATTTTGTTTCCTTGAATATAAAACATTTTAGCCAGTTGATTTCTGGGAAAATGACTGTCCTGTTCACCTGGAAAAAGGCTCCAGTAGCAGCAGTGCTCTGTGAGCTGCTCCATAGTTCTAATGTCCAGATGTGAAATGAAAGGCCAGGTGCCACATGCTGTACCCTCTTAGCAAAATGACAACTTAATGAAGAAATAAATGTTGTTTTAAACTTTTTCTTTCCTCTGTGTGTGTTACTTGGTGGTGTGAGACATACAGGGGATGCAGCTCCCCATTACACAAGAAAGATTCAAATGCATTTGATATTTTATATGTTTGGACTATAAATAAAGTAAGCAGTTTAATAAAAGACAGAAAGAAGGTAGAGTCAAAAGAAACAAAGTTCAAGATTGGCATAAATCTGTGGTAATATTTAATTTTCTTTTGATAAAATTAATTCTTTGACAGCAGTTTAACTGAACCAGTAATCTCACTGGTCAAACAATTTTAAATATTGACAAAGTAAACTACAAACATTCATTTTGCTTTCCTCAGATTAAACAAAAGCCTCTGGGGCAAAATAAGTAGTATAACAGGAGGAACTAATTGCTGATCTTAACAGACTGGAACCTAGATTCACTGTATAGCTTCACAGCATCCCCTCCCTCTCTCTGTTATGCGCTGAAATGAATCTGCTTGCCACTGTGACTAATTAATGGACACTATTACAAAAGCCCTGCAGCTTTTTATAAAAGACCACATTAAATTATTGTGTGCAGCTTTATGTCTCCATGTACGTGTGTGCATGTTTGAACCTGTGTGTTTCAGTGAAAGGGTAGCCTCACAGTGTAACATGATGTATGTAATTTATACCTTTCTTATCCTTCCCAAGGAGTACCACCTTTGGCTTGTACATCAGAGGCTCCACCAATGTCGGCCTCATGTCTGAGATACGGATGTCGTTGGGAGAGCCGCCCACTGAGTCCTGGAGAAGAAAAAGAAGCAGCTTATTCATCCGCAGCCTGTTTGGTCTGTACAAGAGTTAGGGCTGGATCTACAAAGATCCCAGTTTGCGTGTAGTAATTTGCACGTGCCATCTAGACTTTTGTGTGCAGAGCTGGACTACTGTTTGTGGGTGGTTTACTAAGAGTGATCGTGTACATGGCGGCAGGTGCAAATGTGTTGGAGGTGTGCTATTTAAATGAGGGTTTAGCGTGTTGTTTCTGGTGTGTACAGCAGTGCTCCACCAGTGCGATCCAAACGACAGAATCTGCTCTTCACGATTCCAAAGGTTCTCTCCACAATATTCCTTGTGGTACCGGTTGAGAACAGGTGTCAGGGGGAAAGGTGTATAGGGGGTATGCACTGTCACCTTAAAAAAACATGTATTATTATGACACATTCTCTTGTTTTTAATGTAATAAATTTTCACGAAGGATTTCACTAATTGACCCACCTACAAGCCAGCCATCTCCAATCTCGCAACTTGGAAAACAGAAAACTTTCTCAGAATAAAAGAATCGGGCACTGACCCGGGACATTTTGCCACAACGTTGGTAATGATGACTTTGGCTTCATAGACGCACTGCACACTCAACAAACATGTGTGTTTGTGATTTCTGTGCACATGCTCAGTGTCTGCAGGGTCACAAGCTGCACATGTGTGCAGTCACTCGCTGCTATCACTCTGAGAAATGCAGCGACTGCAAAAAGAAAAAGAAAATGAAAGAAAGACAGAAAAGAAAAAGCCTTGTCTCATTCAATGACTGCTGAGTGCGTGAAAACCTAATCGCCTTGGCCATCTGGCGTCACATGACATTCAGGACTTTGACAGCACATCTAAAAAACAGATTTGGGAGCTCCCAGCTGTAACAGTGACCATGCGCTGGAATGACCCAGATACTAAAAAGTATAAACTAGAAAGGAGTTTTGTCATTGCAGGTATTGCGTGACTCCTTCTCATGGCTGGCTCCACATCCAGTCCTCCAACAGGTCCTTAATTCATTTGATGTCTCCTTCTTGTGTTAATAACTACAGCCATGCCTGCTCAATTACACATACAGACAGTTTGCACATCCTTTTGAAACATGCTAAATTTAGACACAGTTTCTATGTGCAAAATTTGAGGTTTGATAAACCACTTTCTGCGTGCTAAATTAATATATTTACATATTCTCTTCCCAACACATGCACAGTTGCATGTAAACACCCCATATTGCATATTCACTGTGGCAGACATGCTAACTGGATGCAGAGGTGCCATTTTGCACCTTTGAAGGACACAATCCATAGTGCGCACTGTTAGTAAATCAGTTTGTATGTTTTTCTTGCATTTGTGATGAGTTTGCACACATTTATACGAGCAAACCTTTCGTAGATCCGGCCCATAGAGTGTAAACTTTACTTTAAACAGAAATCCAAAAGATATTGAGATGCAGCAACAATATTAAAGTATTTAGTGCCATAATGTTTCTTGTCCAAAGTACTTTTTGGTTTCTATTAACACCATGCAACATTTTCCCATCATTTAGTACTGATATTGTAGGCTTTGACTGTTGAAAAATCAATTTAGAAGTGCAACATACTCTCAAAATGATAAATAATAATAAATAAGAGCTGGTTATTGTCATGCCACCTGTTCTGATAATTACGGAAAATATGCTGTAGGTGTGTTTTAACAGTATTTTAACCATTTCCTCAGGATGGCCACGCCCCCTTCTGTGTGAAAACAAATACTGCAAAACATCTGGCAAAAATTGAGCATATGCCTAGTATAGCGTTTCACTCATCAAATGATTAGAAAAGAAAATTTTTTTTTTTGTGTGTTTACTTCTGCAAAGAGAGAAAGACATAGAGGAGACATTTATGGTTTCAGGCATTACAAAGACAAAACGAACATGTGGAACTGTGTCATCTGGTCAATATGGGTTTATAGTAGCTGCTTGATCGGAGGTGAATAAAAAAATAATATAAATCACTGGTTCTGATGTAAACCGATGTAAAGTGCCAAGGCATTCAGCAGCCAATGAGAGACTAGATCTCGGATAAGTCCCGCCTCCCCTGCTGTAGATTTACATGACTTTGATTTGACACTCATTTCAGAATTGCAACTGCAAAGAGAAAATGACATTTGAAAACGAGAACTTGCAAGAAAAGTGTAACCAAGAAAGATGATTTAACTCTTAGTTAAATATTTTTATTTCCTGGTTATGTGATTTGGCTTTTGGTTTGCAATACAAACTGAACTGAAGCCATATAAGGGCCTTATGACTTGGGCAACACTGCGTTTTTATTTAAAATCTTTGAAAACCGTTCTGTTTTGTCCCAAAAGCCGGCGTGGACACTGCATCAATTAGGTAGCAGGATGTGTTGTTCTCATCTGATCTTTGGGAACATTTAAGTGGAGGCACAGTAGCCGTCCACAATTAAGAAGAAAAACAAAAAACAACTTTTCTTTTGATGAGTGAATGTAAATGCTTATCTGCTTATCTGATGTTTCATCAGCAGAGAATTTTACTTTTCTGGAAACATCTTAATAAGACTGTCTTTATGTCTGTCTCATGTTTTTTCCACTATGCCGACATGTGACTGTGCTTCAGTGCACACACCCCATAACAAACCTCAGAGCTCTCTGTCAAATCTTCTTTGTCCTTCCTCTTGGGAATGTCAATGCCAGAGTTATGCATCGATCCCTGGTCCATTAGCTGAGACTGAGAGAAGTCCTGCATCTCTCTATCTGTCACCTGGAAAACAGAATAACTCTTTCCACCATGTGTTGAATCAATTAGACAAATGAAGAGATAAAGAATGAATCTAACATGTTCCTGGTTATTACTGAGAAGAGCCCAAATCCTCTGTATGGTCGATGCATTTGTAGAACTGGACAAACTCATGAGCTGGTCTACCATAGTCCATGAAGGGAAGGCAGCAATGTCCTGCTCACATGTTAGCTTTAGCTGAAGCAGTATTTTTAAGAGAAATATCTCCCTGCTACTGATTATATACATGCACCACTTTTGCCCCACTTCATCACATGACCACCACCATTATTCTATTGTTTGGTATAAATGTGCTGCTTCATAGCTGCATGTGAGTTGCGTTCAGGTTTGTGTGTGTGTGTGTTGGTATGTCTTTCACCTCTTTGGGAGGCAGGGGCCACGGTGGTTCATACGGCTCTTTACTGAGGTGTGTATGATCCATGTTTGCTCCCGCTGAAGTGGCAGTGCCTGTGCTCAGTTGGTGCTGGTGCTGGTGCTGGTGCTGGTGCTGATGCTGGTGCCCGTGGCCAGCATGTATGCTTTTACCCACAAGACTTTGCACAGACTTGACCATGTTCTTCAGGTCCTCGGGATAGGGCGTTGGGTAGCGCTTTAGGTTTATCTCCACCTACCATTAGAGAGAGAAAAAAATGCAATATTTAGAAAATAAAAAACATCACTGATTCCGCTTTTCCAAAACAAATTAGTTCTTACAATCTTTCTATTAGGACGTTGCTTCAATATTACACAACAATGCATAAACAAACTCCTAATCCTAATTTAAATTTCTGTAATTAAGACGTATTTATATGTGTCTGACAAGGTTAATGTACATGTAACTTATTCACTATGAATATTATAATAACATACTTAAAGTTAAGTTGAGCAAAAGTTGTCTAACAGATTCAAAACTCCTGAAATGAAACTGAAAATGAATTGATTTCAGTTGCTTGTTACATCCAGTATTTATGCGATGGCTCCTCCAAATGAGTGGACGGTTAAAGAAACAGTTTCACGTTTTATCAGTCAGCCAAATTATTCTCTTTACTTTCGTACACATGAATTCTTAAGAGCCGGACATGCTCCAGATCCAGTCATCGTGAAAAATGAACAGGAAACCTCGTTTCCCCTTGTACTGTACAAGCCTCTTAATCAGTGAGAGAACCCAGACGGAGCAGAGACACAGCGCTGACCTTGACTTTCCCAGAGTTGTCTTCTTCTTCTTTCTTGTCCTCAAAGTCAAAGGCCACAGTCATCCTCTGCTGTCTCTGCTCCTCCCACAGAGTAGGATTAAAGCTGTCACTGTCCGACTGGTAATCTGGACAAACACACACACACACACACACACACACAGCAGTGATTCATGGTCAACTAATTCCAACTGTCATAAAAACCCACCCTTACCGGTGCACATGAGGCAAATAACATCATATAATGCAACAAAGACTAATAAAAGAATATCAGCCAATGACACCACCAAGAAAACCTTCAGCGACCTTTTGCTAATGTGCTGATACACACAAACAGAGTTCGTACCTTCATCGTGACGTGGCTGCTGAGGAAACATGTAGTTGGTCAAAACCTTCTGTTTGGTTTCTGGATGGGCTTCTGTCTGCAGAGGGATCAGAGCCTTGGACTGCAAACAGACACACAGACACGGTCGTATTCCTTCCTCATATGTTATCAACCCCTTTACCCACAAATGTTAGTATGTAAGTGCTTCGTATCTAAATCACTGTCTGACTTGCTGCAGATAAATGCGACTTTTTTTTAAATAAAAAGCCCTTAGTGTAAATTTAAAACAGCAGGAAAAAAATTTGCAAATCAACTTGCCAACAACAGAAAATTATTATAAATTTATATGCCATTTGAATTACAGATTAAATGTTTCAATCTGAGCACATTCACTAAACTAACACATTCATTAAGATAATGAGATGGAAATAGAATTTATAGTAAATCGAAAAAAAGAGATGTAATAAAAATCTTCAGCTTCAGTTTTGTTACATGTATTATACCCTTTATGAAACTTTAATGTCCTCTTAAATGAATTTCCACCATCAGTGTTAACAGATTTAATGCATGAAATGGCATGAATTGAGTGGAGTTTGACTTTTAAGACAGGACACGAATGCACAAGTGGCAATTTTAAATGGAAATGGAAGTCTGCACCGCCATTTCACAAATTACATTTTAATTTTAAATTAACTTCTCAGTTCACCTACTAAATGCGCATCTACCGTTGTTGTGCCTTTTGATTGAATTTAACAGTGTCTTTTACGTAAATTTTAAAATAAAACATTCCATGACCACGGAGAGACGCTCTGGAACGCTCTGGAACGCTCTACATTGTTTTTACCATGGTTTTCTAGCATGCAAAGGTTGGGGATCTGTAACATAATCAATTGATATGGAGCCTGAGTATGATCACAGAGAAGGTTAATATGAATTGAACCAAAATTTAAAAAAATGTATATGTAAATAAGAAATTATAGGCAGTTTAGTGGACTCTCATGTGTTGCATGATTATCATCTTCCTTCTCAATAGCTGAGAAACACTGTTGTCAGTATTTCATTCATTAATGTCTAATCTTCCTTGCAAACACTCTTAGATAATAAAGTGTTTTAAGGGAGCCTGAATGTGTACGCAAACGTATGAACACGCATGAGTGGAGACGCAGGAGGAAGGAAACTACCTGATTGTCAGAGAGCCACAGAGCTGCCAGGTCCTTTAGCTTAGTGAAGGTAAACGGTAGATTCTTTAACCTGAGAGAGAGAGAGAGAGGAAAGGAGGGAGGGGTGAGAAAGAAAAGAGAGATGTTTGCTCTGCCCACGCACTGTACAGCCTGCAGAGCATGTAACCATGGCAACACACTCACTCATTCCCAAGGCAACTGCAGGCCATGAAAGTCGCTACAGACCACAGCCGCCATTGAGAAAGTCTTGCTTGTGTGTGTGTGTGTGTGTGTGTGTGTGTGTTAATTGTCACTTCTGGCGCTGATTCTGTGTTCATGCGTATGTACCTGTTGTCGCTGAGGTTAAGGACACGTAATTTGGTCATCTGTCCAATCTCATCAGGAAGAAACTCCAGCTTGTTGGACCGCAGTGACATCACCGTCACGTTCTTGCAATTACCAATCTGAAAAACAAACGCACATTCACAAAAACAATCCAGCCAAACGGTTGGACACACAATAATGTGTTTGTCAGCAGCTTCAGTGGTGCCACATTTATGAGTTCTATGGAGACCTCATGTAGTGAGGTCTGAAAAAGAAAGAACACCCTGTTTCAGTCTTCAGTCAGGATAATACACACATGTATTCAAAGAAAAAAAAATCATCTGCCGCCTACTAAACCAAAATGCAGAATCAGTGTGTGAAAAACTACGTACATCCCATGATTCAAGAGCTTCTAAAACCACAACTTTTAGTTGCGGGAAGTTGTTAATTCCCGCCACAGAGTTTCAGACAATCTGAGACTGTAGATGTTTTGTTGTGTGTGGTTGTCCTGCTCAAGCAGCAACCATCGCTGCTAGGCTGAAGCTCATCCAGGAAGGATGTTCTCTTGCAGTTCCTCCACTGACCACTAGGTTCCACTGGCTCCAAAACAGAGCAAATCCCCATCAACCTTTTAGCAGAATTAAACATATTTACAGCCTGGTACAGTCTGTTTTTCTTCAGCTGTGGTTATGTATTACATCCATGACAACTGTACAGAGGCTGATGTTTTGATTTTTTTTTACCACATCAGATAAATTTAGATTAAGCAGCAAAGCTGGCAGCTTGCCATTGCCTCTGGTATACAGAGGAGGTCCCAGAAAGGTTCCCAGGTCTAAATGATCCCTCCATCACCAAGCTGGCACGAGGAACCTCTTCTGATACTCTGTTTTCAGTTTCCATCAAACGTGGCGCTGAGCATTTGGTCGTCTATCCTGCAAACGTTCTTGTGGAAACGTTGGATGGGACATGAATTTAATCAGAACCAACTTTACTGAAACTAAAAATTCTGCAGAAGAAGGTAAATCCAATGAAGACCATTCATCAAGAAACCAAATAACCTGACTTTCTTCACATGCAAATCTAATCTATGTTGTTTTTTTTTCCTGACTAATTTAGTACAAAAAGAGTCGGTCCAGACTGAGATGCAGCGCTCAAGCTTTCTTCTGAGCATTGGACAGTCTTAGCCGTCTGGTGAACTGGTTTAAATGTCCACTCTTAGGTCCTTCTGGATGGATTACAGACCAGACGCGCTCTGGATCTTCTGTGGGGCTCTTAATGGGCAAGCTGGAAGGCCAACTGGGAGGGCATTGCAGTAATAGAGGTGGAATATCGCCACGGCCTGAACCAGGCGTTGGGTTGCACGTCGAGTCAGGTGTGGTCTTATATTCAAAGCGATACAGAAACTGAAGCGATGTGGTCAGAGAAGAAGAGAAATGTTTTCATTCACCCACAGGAGCACTAACTCTTTGGAACTTAGCTTTTCACACATCATTTAATCAATTCATTTTGGTTCTTAATGGACGTTTAATGTCCTTAGCATCTAATAATAGACATAGTGTTGCTTTTAACTCCGGAACATTCCTTTGAACCAGTTCAAGAATATTATTTTATCCTGATCACAATAAAAAAAACAAAAACAAATAAAAACCGAATAGCAAATGTTTCAACTGAAATGCTGGAAGCAGTGAATCCATGGATGTGTCAGTGATCAGCTCATTTCTTCAGTTCCAAACAACAACGCTGGCACTGAAATGAAGAGTGAGTGATCTCAGTACCTCCCGAGGCAGCTCTGCGAGGAAGTTCTCATCAGCAGCGAAGGTCCTCAGGCTGTGCAGGTAACCGACAGTCGGAGGCAACGACTCCAACTCATTACAACTGCAGTCCAACTCCTCCAGCAGAGACAGACTGGGTGGAAGAATTAGAGCATAACAGAGAGGGAGAATAAGAGAGAAAAGAAATCACTCGACAAGCTTCTCCATCTATCCTGCCATCTTTGAAATATAGCATATACGTGTATAACCGTACACCATTTAATCTGTTTCAGATAATATTCTTTATTTCTTCAACTCTCAACGACTCCTATCCCATGTTCTGTAGGGTCATGAGCTGCTTTATCACCTTCAATGAAACGTTTCTTTATTAAATGTTGACAAAATGTTGCTCAAAGTGAAGTTTAAGTGAAATTTGTTGGTTAATAGATAAATCTATAGAAATAAAACTTTCAATAAAGTTTCAGTATGGACTCAGGGGTAAAGGACGTTCCAAGGTATGTTGGTTAGTTTCATTCTCTTAATAGGATTTATACAAGAAAAAAAAAACTCAAAACAATTATGATTTGTGACTTTTAATTGGCTCATATTTAGGTCATCTTATTGAAGATTAGGGCAAATTATAATTAGCCAATGAATAGATTTACATATATTGATTTGCTCTAATTAATTTTCTACCCGTTTTTCAATCTATGCATATAAATAATTAATAAATTTTAAAAAGTTGGATCACATCTTCTCCACTCCCTGCTGATATCCAGCAACATCTATTAAAAAACGGCTACAGGACACTATGACCGCCCTACAACTGTTCTGGCATCACAGTAACAGCAGGCTAATGCTAATGAAACAACAATGTTACACTAATGCACTGTCATGATTAGCATCGCATTAGTCTGCCATTATTATTCCTGATAGTCCAGACCATATGGGCCACCATACGGTCTGACAGGAGAAGACACGAGTGGGAAAGAGAAGGGAGGACTTTTGTGTCCCATATCAGATTTTCAGCAAAGGTCACATGTTCAGTTACTCTACGTATGTTTTTTTTCATTTATTCTGAATGGGATTCAGCACAAAAACATCCAGGGAAGTTAAACATATCTTTTCAGCAAATTCTCGGAGCTGCTTTGGGACTAAGTGCCAGGTTCAGTGCAGAGCGTTCAGCAGGATAAATCCTTGCCTTTTGGTTTAAATCAGTTTTGCACACATTCCCTCCCTGCGTGCAAAACTGCAGAGTAAAGATGAGAATGTGGTTTTACATCAGGATAAGCTCAGCCGGATAAACGAGCAAGCAGGTTGGGAGAGCAAACTGGCCATGAGGTTAAACACGTAACCTTAATCAAGTCCAGCATAGAAGTAACTGAAGTAAGTAAACATAAAAGTAAGTAACTGTTTTTAGTAACTAAAAACAACACCTTACAGCCATTTACCAGCTAATTCTGCTTTCTATGTTTATCAGTTTTCTACATTATCCAATTGTACTGAAGCAGTTCATATCTGTTATAGTTGCTGCAGTGAAGACACGACTTATTAATGTCTAAAAGTAACTCATGTAGAGACACATGTTTGTGTATAAATAGAGGCATAATAAAGTATCTTATTCATGACAAGTAAAAACTACTTAAAACTAAATGGGTAAAAATGATCTTGTTAGGAGAAAGTAATGAATCTACAGCGCAACAATCCAAACGACAAAAAAGTTGTGGCAGTATAAGTTTGACTTTTAACACTACTGTTCATTGCAGACAATATGGACCCAAGATACTTCATGTTTTACGTGTTAACATTGATCTTTGCTTCTATTTCAGAACTGTAACACACACAAGTTGGAACAATAAAGCTTTTACTACTTTTTAATGTTGCCATTCCTTCTCAAAACACTTAAAGTACGTCCCACCGCTGAAGATACCAGATACTAATACACCACCCGGTCATGGCGGTTGCATTTCAGGCGAAAAATACTCCACACACTCACACACTGCAGACAAGCCAGATGAAAGCAGGCCTGTCCAGTACCCGCACCCTCTTCTTCCTCGGTCATGCCTTCGTATTGTTGCCAGAATGTGGTTTTTCATTGACTGGAAATTCCTGGAAAAGATACGGTCTTGATGTTACAGCAACACGTGTTGCTGCCGTCCCAGGAGTGTGAAGGATGTTTGCCAAGAGCGAGTGTACAAAGTCTGGCCTTTAAAGTTGCTGATCTGGAGCCTTCTGTGTCCATTTCTTCCAAACATTAACTGAAATACCGACTCAGCCTACATGTTTCCTCTGCGTGACGTTTCATCCCAAATGCCTCAGAGCCCAGAGATGTCGGTGCCATCACTGGGAAGGGGTAATCCATTCCCTACGTGATGATATCAGCTATGCCGAGTAAAGTCAATGACAGTTATTGATTCAGTACCGTCTGAGAAATCAGAGATCATATAACCTGACAAACTGAATCATTTAATGATATTTTGCACAGCAGAAAGTGAAATATGCAAATCTCTTCAAATCCGCCTTCAGGGAACATTGCTTTTAAAAATATCAGTGATTTTTTTCACACACTTATCGAGAAACTACAGATATGCTGCTCACCTGTGTTCTTCAAAGAGTCAGTCTTTCATTGATTTTACCTTTGTACCAATTTACTAGATTCACTAGTTGACATCAGAAGTTTAAAATAACATGTTTTTTTCATTTGAAGAAAAGTGGCACAAGCTTAAAAATGTAGACGTACAGCTGGAAAATTTACTTTGGTTGGTTTGGTTACTTTGGTTACTGTGGGTTGGGTTGGGGACACTGCACACTTCAAAGCAGCATTGACATCGACAGTTAAACACTTGGACTTTGGTGACAACCTCTCAAACGGTAAAAATGTTTTTCAGAGATAGTTTGTTGCAGTTTGAAAAGCAACCTTTGGATCCTCCTGGATGAGGAGGTTCTACGGCTTGTTTTCAGACCCTCCGTCTGTCTAGATGAGGGTCTGATCTGTCAGGCCAGGTTGGAACATGACCGTTCATCAAAACAACCAAGGAATGGTAAGGCACATGGCACCGCAGTGGATAAAAAACAAGCTGGGTAATCTGGAGCTGAGCCCAGTAAATAGATGGATAAGCAAAACCAGAAATGAAGGTGGAGAGACGGGACGATGTACTGCACACAGGGACTGATGAGACAGGTTACAAACATTAGAACGGATCAAAAAAAGAAATTAAAAAAGAGCAGCAAACAGGCAAACTAAATGAAGCCAGACATCACACACGAGTGAAATCCAGTTTCAAAGTGAAACCTGAACTACAGCAAAAGCAAATCAAGAGCAAAAGATCATGACTAAATCTTAACAAACACAAGATCGTTTAAGATGACAAACTCAAGACAAAAACTCAAAGGGTACATTTCACCACATTACTAGCCCTGGCCATCATTTTTAACGTGTTACAGGCCTGCGATGCAGCAATAAAGCTGCATTTCAAACGACAAACCATGAAAAACCTTGGGCTAATAATGTCTGCAATTAAATAAAAGTCAAAACTAAATTTGAGAATCATTGTGTTCTTACTTATTTATTTCATATTTTCTGTAGAGTCCCAACTTTTTCTGATTTGGAGTTGTACTTATCAAGGCTAAAATCTGGGACTTGTTCAGGAAGACAAAAACCTTTCATTGCATTCAGACACAAATCTTGCAAAAGGGGTCAAGCTGGTGTTAATTATAATAAAATGATGATTTCTGGCATCTGCAAGGTTACAACTCTCATCATCAAAGTGCATGAAAGTCAAAGGAGAAAAAAACAACAACAAACTGACATCCCTTTTAAATTAAAAAAAGGATTCTGTTCAATTCGACATTATTTATTGATTTATTTTGATGTGTAATGCTTTTACTGTTACTGACATTCCTGCCATCATCTCATGTGCAGTCGTTTAACAGCATGTATGTGCTTGCACATGACTAGAACTTGAATCGATATAAAAATGCTTCCCACACTGACAACATGTGGTAGCCAGCGGTTATTTTTGTATCTGCAGAGCAACTCAAGATCAGCCTGTCTCTGAACACGTCCCTGGATCCAGGAGGCTAATGTTACTCACCCCTGCTTGGGCTTCGGACTAACGCCATGGCAACGCAGCAAACACAACACACAGAACCCCCCAATCATGAGCCAACATAATAACACAGCCGCTGACAGTCAAAATAAATAAATAAAAACAGGTTCAACAACACCCCAAACCCCAGCTATAGTGTTTAAGAAAAAAAAAGACTGAGGATGCCTTTAGTTTCAGTTAAGCTTTTTCTGTGAGAGCGTGTTGATGTCTTACCTCCCGATGGTGTGAGGCAGTGAGGTCAGCTGGTTGTCATCTACCTTCAGCGTGGTGAGCTTCTTCAACATTCCTGCATCGAATCCAAACACACGAGGGAAATGCAAACTCTGAAACCCGTCAAAGTGTTTTGTGTGTTCCGTTCAGCGTTTCTACAGCATTCTGCTGCAGTGCTCCATCAGCGCGTTTCCAAACGCGCGTCCATGTGTTTGTGCATGTACCTATAGAGTCGGGGAGGTGCTGCAGCATGTTGGAGGATAGCAGCAGGTCCTCTAAGGCCTCACAGCCCGAAATGTCTGTATCTAATGTCTCAATACGATTCTTCGCCAAGTCCAAGTATCGCAGCTGACGAAGCTTCCCTATAGACTGCAGTCAGGGGGAGGGAGGAAGAGGAGGAAGAGGAAGAGCAGAGTGAAATGACAGAGTAAAAATAGATACATTAAAGTCTTCCAGAATGGGTAGATGTTGAGCTGTCATCTCTGTGACACTCTTTGTTTTCCCTGTGCAAGCTGAAATGTTCTTACCCCTGGTATTGACTGTAGAGAGTTATTATCCAGCCAAAGCTCCTTTAGGTTGTGTATCTGCTCCAGCACTTCTGGCTAACATGCAAAACAGGAACGCACGAGGTCACACACTAAAAAACATCTATAGAAATAAAACTGGAAATCTGCTACAAAGACAGCTACTTCATTCTTCATTTCAGGACATAGTCTGATCCTGGTTACCATCATCACAACAAATAATTCAACACTGAGGAGTTTTTTTGTCTTAAAATATCGGTTTTGGTTTCATTTGATTATTTTTGCATAAGCATTGTTCAGCTCCTCCTTATTATCAGCAAAACCTCCCATCCCAGGTGTTTCTTCACACAGCTTTGTCACATTTACACAGTGATGGAGCTGGTTCACACGCAGCAGACATCATGGCAGAGGTGACAAAGTAATGATGGAGGAAAGAACAAGAGGAAAAGTGACTTTGCACTCGCACCACCAGGGGGACTAAAAAGGGCAGGAACTTTGTGTGCATCTGTAAGTGCATCCTGCTCGTAGTTCTGGCTACTGGCTTCTGCCAGCATAGACAGTCTGAAAGCAACAATAATTTATAATTAAAAAAAAGAATCTGTCCTGCGTGATGGAGGATCATGTACAGTATGTTTTCAGGGTGTTCAGATGCAGTAAATGCCCGCTCTATCGGAGTTTAATTATCCTGTTAATACATCAGGAAGCGGTATAGAGCACAAACGTGAAATACTGTTTTAGCCTTTAAGCATTTCCACTGTTTGGATACGTTATCCTGGCTGAACTTATCCTGCAGTCGCTCGCATGAAAGCAGGAGCAGCTAGGTTACCATGGAGATTTATTCTGCTACCCTGGCCAGGTCCAGGCGAGCAGCCGAGATTCCTTAATCCTGCTGCTCTGATCTCTTCAGTCAGCTGTCACTGTGGTTACAAATAAATTTAATTAACAGTTATTTGCGCTCTTCTGTGTGCATGTTCATGTGACCGACTGGAGGCTACGTTCAGACAGGAAAACTGACATATCCCACCTTTATTTGGGTTTTGTTGAACAGGATCTGGAGCTCAAATCTGTGCAGAGTCTTCACTGATTTATTATACTTGCCTTTGCTTGTGACCAACCTGCACACCTGTGTGAGCAACTGGATCTAAACCACAAATGCACAACCTTGTTTCAGTAGCTCCATAAAGTAGCCCAAAGTTAGCTTTTTTCATTTCAAATAGTAAACTGCAATCAGCAATTTCTTACATTTTTAAAAATCTAAATTTTATGAGCGTTGGTTGAGAAAGAAACAAGTTCCAGTTCAGGTTGGACCAGATGTATGCTGGCAAAATGCATCAGTGTCCAAAGAAGCATTTATGTTTTTGTTTTTTTTATTTGTATGCAGGACATGGAGAGAGGGATAATTTGCTGGAGTCTGATGACTATGTGGCAGTGACTCACGTCAGGAAGTTACTCGCCCTCGTTGGGAGTAAACCTCCTGTCTGTGCTTATTTCAGGTGCAAAAGTCTCAAAGCCCTCATGATAAACACTACAGAGTAGAGAAAAAGAAAACCTTGTTATCTGATTCCAGTTGCTCCCTCAGCTCTTTCACCCTGCATCAGCGCGTTTCCAGGTTCACATGTTGGCGTTGCAGCGTCTCTATCTGGAGCGTTCTACCGTGCTGTGTCTCTCTTACTCATCGTGTTGATTCAGCTTTATGACTAGCGTCACTGCCCTGAACCCCCACCCCCACCCCCACCCCCCATTCCACCCACAAACCTCACAAACAGGATGATGAGGCACAAAGGACCTGCAAGAGCAGCTCCCCCCACCCCCCCTCGCGCTGGCAGTGTCATCGGGGCTTTAGACACTTCGGAAGTTAAATTCGATGAATTCCTGTGAAAACTTCTAAAATGTTGTAGAAATCGATCTCACCAGTTCAGAGAATTCATTGCTACCAAGATCTAGCCTCTCCAGCTGGGTCAGTCTGTGGATGGACCTGAGGGGACAAACGACAAACCTTTTAAGGTTGAGAATGCCACTGGATGATATGAGCTCTGCATTTTTCCCTTCTATTAAATGAAGCATCAAAAAACAGCAAACTCCTCTGCAATACCAGTAATCAGATTACATGGACGGACCAGTGAACTTCAGCAGCAAATGAATCTGGAGTAAACTCACAGTTGGTGCTTCAAAATGAAACCTATAACTTGGCTTTAGAAAAGAAAGCAACATTTTAGACATGAAACTGCAGTTTTGAAAGGAACAAATGTATGTTTATGGATAGTTTCCTTCTTTATCGCTCTCTCAAATATCCCCCTCTTCCACATTTTTGTATTATTTCCCATATTTTGGACAATTTATTGTTTCTTTTTTGTTTTGGCAGACTGAAAAGCAGCAGCATGATTCTGCTGTCAAACTATTTAAAGATCACTACGTTTAATAAACACTTTAGAAATAATAAGATTAATAAAAAGTAGCAGTATCACGGCCCCTGTTGTTTGTACTGTTTAACAATCAACTGAAAAAGCGAGGCTGCAGGCTATCGCTGCTCAGTAGGCTGGTCATCTGAAGGTTATGAAAAAGAATACACAAATGAATGAATGAATCAGAGTTAAGACTGCTAGCAACGATTTATTAGCATTCAAGGGTTGTTGTAGTATCACGTGCGCATGTGTGGCTGCAGAATGAGGATGAAACTCTGTCACAAACACACACGTGTAGCTTGTCTTACTTTGGCATGGTTTTTAAGTGGTTCTCTCTCAGCTCCAGGATCCGTAGTTTGGAGAGCCTGAAAAACAGAAGGCACATAAGCTAAAACTTAATTCCCTTTTATTTGCGCTCTGTCAGCTGCAACAGTCGCCAGCGGTAAAGTCACAAAAGGACAAACTTACTTCATTCATCAAATCTGTGATCAATATCAAACTCATTTCTTCATTTATAATGATAATAACGTCATAATAATTACGTAACTTGTCAGTGCTACATGTTTTTTTTTGTTTTTTTTATATTTACATCCAATATTTCCTCTCATTATGACAAAACAGGAAAAAAAGAAGAAACCTACAATAAATTAAGGAATCAAATATTTGTGATTTATACACGCCATCAACAGCACAATGAAAAATTATTCCTACCCTCAAAACAGAAATGCATCATTGTCTTTATCACCACACAGCCCACGCCAACACGTCATGTATAATAAAAGGAAGAATGAATCCTTTTCTTTCGCTGATTTCATATCGCCACCAGAGAGGCGATAACGCAGATAAATCATTTTACCTGCCAAAGTTAGCAGGCAGATACTCCAGGAAGGCATCGTTTAAGAAGAGCTGGGTCAGATTCAGGAGCTGTGTGAAACCATCTGGGAGTCTGGATTAGAGAGAGGGAGGGAGCGTTCAGAAAAACAGAGCAAAAGACAGAAAACATGAGAATGTGCAACAAAAAATTAAGGAAGTGTGTGTGTGTGTGTGTGTGTGGGGGGGGGTTCCTTGAATGGATGTAGTAGAATCATTTCCCCGTAACAACCCCTGCAGAAGCAGCTAAAGCTGCTGGCCTGCAGATGACTCATCTGCTGCACGCACACAAACCACTAACAAGTTTCAATCTGCAGAATTATCTGCTTCATGGTCACCAACCAATAGGAAAAGAGAAATGTAGAAAAGTAACAGTGGAGCATCACCCCGGTGGAGCAGACAGAAGTGCTCCACTGGTTTTTGAACCACTAGGACAGGACCACAGGGTATGAATGCGTATGAGTCTGTAGTTGCAAGCGACTATCAGTTCAATCTGTAGTTCTGCACATCTGGACCTGAATATGCACACACAAGCAGCAGCTGTGGCCATCTCTGTGGAAGAGAAAAATCCACTCATTTCTTAGATAGAAATCCTTCGTACTGCATCTTCAAGAATCCAGATCCAATCAAAACACTTGTTGGCAGACATGTTTATACCTTTAAATGGAAAAATCTTCTTTATGAATGTGTAAAAAGGCTGCTATCCAGAAGCTGTGTGCTCAGAAAAGGTTGCGGATGATTTCTCAGTTGCTTTTTTTTTTCTTTCTTTTGCATTTAATTCATTATGATAAAAGAGAATCACAAAGAAAAGAGTTCCAGGTTCAGTTTTGCCGTGTGTGTTATTGTCTTACTTGGTGATGGGGTTGACGCTGGCTTCTACCACAGACAAGCCTTTACAGCATTTTATATTGTCTGGAAACTCCTGGATTCCTGTTCAGAGTGAGTCAGATGAAACTTTAATGAGATAACGTGACGACATCCACCTTTGTCAGTGTTCAGAGGCTTTCATTAATGTGTTTTATTAAGATTAAAGGTTCAATTCCAGAAAGAATCTCTGCACATAGGAAACTAATCTCTGCTTTCCTACTCTTTTTTTAATTTTTTTTAATTACCATTTTTACTAATGTCTAACTCCTTGAGGTTAACCAGGCTGGCGATGGTGGTAGGCAGGTTGGACAGGTCGTTATCTGGCATGCTCAGCTTCTTTAGGGCCTGGCAGTTGAAGAGTTGCTGTGGGGGAAACACAAAGATCATCCAGACTTTAAGTAAAAAGCTACAAAAGACAGAACATATAAAGTTTGCTCTAGGCATGAACCACTTAATGGAATGGAAAAGCAGGTCCATTCAGCTGCATTTTTCTATGAATATTGCACATCTAATCTCCCTCGTGCAGTGGCCCCTAAGGGGAAAAAACACGTGCCAGAGTGAACACAAAAAACATTGAGAATGATGTGCCTTAAATGAAGAAATATTGAAAAATCCAGCTCATAGACAGTAACAAGAGCAGATTCACAAAAAGTGCTTCGAGCACTGAAAGTACTATCGGCTCCAAGAAAATGTGTTCAGTCCCAGAAATGCAGGGATTATGCAGGGATAACTGATAGCTGGAAAGAGATGCAGAAATAGTCAGTTTTCCACTTAACTCTGGCAGAACTTATAATTAAAAGTCACCAGAGTCGAGAATGACACATAAAACCGAAATAAACAAGCAGAAGATCCAAAGCAAATAGAGGTTCAAGGAGTCATGCAGTAAATGCAATTATATGGCTGCGATCATGACTTTAGAGATAAATCATGATAATCAGAAGAAAATCCTAAATGTGCCTTTTTTAATATATCAGGCCATCAAATTAAATGGCTTTCACTAATTATGACATTTTCCTGAATCAAGGAAGACTGCAGAACATTGTTGTAATCTGCCCCAAAATGAACGTTAAATTAGATTCAATTTAATGGTATGCTCTTAGAGAGTAACCATGTGGGAGGGAATCTTCCATGTGATTGTGAACACAGCAAATTCCATTTTCTGTATCTTGTGGCCAGCATCATCAGACCATTCATGGCTCTCGCTTAACTGATTCACCCTCTAGTATCTCACGACAAAAATGACAAAACCTCAATAACTCATGCTCAAAACTCTCTTTGGTCATGGGAAAATCCATCCATCCATCCATCCATCTATACAGATATAGTACATACAGTATGTATATATCTCAATGCCACCATAACATTGTAATGTCACAGATTTGAAAAAAATTCAGTTTTCAGAGACAACACACCATAGATTTTTCTTTACAGTCTTGATATTCCAAAAAAGAAAACACTTGACAACTGCACTC
Source organism: Arrhamphus sclerolepis (assembly GCA_037176975.1). Taxonomy (NCBI): domain Eukaryota; kingdom Metazoa; phylum Chordata; class Actinopteri; order Beloniformes; family Hemiramphidae; genus Arrhamphus; species Arrhamphus sclerolepis. The sequence continues at coordinate 10,352,019 of JBAMYA010000019.1, read as the reverse complement.
CTTACTAAAAATGAACTATAGCTAATATTCAGCGACATCACACAGCTGGGTACTTTGACCTAGCATCACCGTTCTGCATGTATGTAAGCTTCACAGCAGCGCCAGGTCTTCATTCCTCCTGGTGCAGTCGTGTGTGCACAAGTTTTGAAAAAAAGTCAACAGAAGTAGATGAAGGTCATCAGAGAACGATACTCAAAGTTTGTGTGAAGTTGGATGTGGGACGTGGGATCCAGTTCATCAACAGGAAAGGTTTGTCAAAACTCATTTCATGATTTGAGCTTGAATTTCTCTTACACAATAGCTACAAGCAGCAGTGAAAGTAAAGGTATTCTCTGTGGTATTTTTGTGGTACTCTACAGCATTTATGTCCATGATTTGTCACAGTTAACTGCAGCTGCTGAAAACTGAAGATAGACTGGTTATTTGCATAGAGGATAAGTGGATACAACTTCTGCATATATTCAACATACTGCTGAGTTTGCATAGTATTTATTGCATACTACATTTTGGCAAAAACCAGTCCATATAAGTAGAATAGTAAGCAATTTTGCAAACATTCCTCGACTCTATGTATAAATTAGCAAGGTGACGCATCTATTCAGCAATGCAATACTTCAGCCTGAGGAGGATGTCTGACATGGGACTTGGAATACCAGCAGATGTGGTACCTGCTGGTACTCCAAAAGTACAAGGAAGAACAGTATACTATAGAACATACTCATTCATGCATCTCCCAAGTGTGGTTTTTAGTCATATTATGTGACACTTGGCTGTCATATGGAGGAAACAGGTTTTTATTACCCCCATTTTTAAAAATGCTGGGATGCGTAGTGCTCCTCCACGTTTGCTCCACCTGCCAGCCACTGTGGACGTTACATACGTCAGATAAATGAGCTACACAGCAGAAAGTGCGCCGCTAATCCATTTGTTTCTCCCAGACATATAACATGACAAACAAGAGCTGTCACTTTTTGTACATCTCTGTATACATAAAGAAATAAGGTGGCATTACATAGCAAAAACCCAGGTGAAGTCAGGTGCAGAAGATGTTTAAGAAATCTGCAGCAAATTGCAATGTGAGTAAGTAAAAATAAAAATTAAATGAACAATCCCATTTTGCTTTCACTACATGTGTGGCTACCAACATGCTAACCAGCTGCTTAACTTGGGCAGCGGCTGTCACATCTTTCCTCACTGACACAGGAACGAAGCTGCACCGAAACACAGACAGATCAGACAAAAACCTCTCCAACCCCGGCTCATGCTTTCTTTTGGTTAAATGCAAGTCTGACCTCCCTTCCACCCAGCCTTATTTAGACCGCCTCTCCATGAGGCTAAAGTTAGAAATCCAATTCAACGTCTCCGTCATTTAAACCAGGACAGGATATCAATATATGTGACATCCCTCTTATGAACAGCACCTGCAACTGTCCTTGAAAAGTATGAAGGTATCTTGTCTCAGTCCTTCCTGCTGGGGGTCTCTATGGTCGTGCAACCAAAAACCACAAACATGAACCAAAGACACCCAGAAAGCTGGCACATTTCTGTCAAGAAACTCGCACCCTAGTCATTGTTCCAACTGGGTTTGGGTCTAGGGTATGACTGCATGACTCACCACAGATAGTACCAGACATTTATCGTGGGATATTGGGAGTGAGCAGCAACCCAGCTCCTAACTGTCCCATGACGCTGCAGTGTCCTCGGTGGAACGATTTGACCAGTATGCAGAGTGATGTGAGTTGAAAGTAGGTGAGGAGGCCTTAATGTGTTTTTGAACCAGCCTCTCAAAGCATTTAATGACCACTGAGGTGAGCGCTATGGGTGCGTAATTGCTGATGCTGGTGCCGGCAGATGTTTTCAGGGCTGGGATGATGGTTGCAGTTTTCAGGCAGACAGGAGGGGCAGCTGAGACTACAGAGAGATTAAAGATTTGTGTCCATATCCCCACCAGCTGGTCAGCGCAGGCATCCAGGACTTTGCCAGATACTCCATCTGGTCCTGCAGCCTTCTTCAGGGCTCTGCTATAAAGGTACGTCTCACCTGATTTTCTTTGAGAATCAGAGCAGTGTGTTGTTTTCTTGTTGTTGTTTTTTTGAAGGCATTATCACAATTTCTGATGAGGGTCTGGGCTGGTGGGGTTTTACTTGAGGACCAGCAAACTTGCCAGTTGTGCTTTGGTTAGGAAAACAGGCCGCCATTTCCTCCTGAAGGGAACAAATGAACTTGAGGACGTAACTGGAATGAACCATGTAGAGGGGTGGATGAGGACACAAAATACGGCTTCTGTGCAAGCAGCAACCATCCCATTTCCAGGCTGAAGCTCATCTGTGACGTACATTCACTTGTAGTTCCCCTGACTGACCACTAGGTTCTGGTCCCAACACAGAGCAAATGCCCAATGACCCCCTTGCTAACAGAACAATTAAACATATTTACAGCCTGGGAGAGTTTTTTTCACCTGCGGTTACATTTTACATCCATGACAACAGTACGGGGGTTGAAAACCTTCTGTACGGCATCAGATAAATTTATATGAAGCAATAAACGTGATCGGATACCCGGACAGCTAGCCACTGGTTCTGCCGTTGCCTTTGACAGCTTTGTCCCGCCTCTCTGTACAAACGTTCGGGTCACATGGCTTCCTTCTGTGGCTGCCAGACGTCACTCTTCAGTCATCTCATTTAAATGTCAGAAAGAAGCAACTTGATTGGAAGTTAAAAGCAACGCTTTATTCCTAACAGCAGCTAATGCTCCAAAGCTAAATGTTCAGGCTCCTCCACATCACATAACTGGTCTGATGTCCTCAGACAGTCACTGAAGATCATTCAGAGAACCAAACACAAGACTCATAAACATCGTCTTCACCCTCAACTCAATCAGCAACATTCTATAGGTGCAACTGTTTTAATGTGTTATATAAGTATTTTGCTTTGATGCTAATAACAGCTGCAGTGTTATTGTTTTTATTTTTTACTTGTTTAATGTGTTTATTTTCTTTATACATTGACAATAGAGGATTTTTTCTTTTCTGTTCTAATCACTGTTATTAATTAAGAAAACAGTTCAACTTCCAGCTGAACTGTTGGTCCTGAACAGCAGCGCCTGGATGAGGCTCTGTGAATATCACAAGACCTTCCAGTAGTTTGGTTCGAACTCAAGGAGGATAGGAAAAGTGAAATATTTTTAACAGTTAACAGAGAAGTTAGATAAAAGGTTTTTGAACAGAAATGAAATATGGCTGAAACATGCAGGTGAGTTTTACCTTCGGTAGTTCCTCAATCTGGTTGGCGTCCAGGTAGAGCTCCTCCAGAGTTCTCTCAAAACTGAAGATCTCCTTGGGAACCTGCTGAAGGCTGCAGTGGGAGTAGTCCAACACCGAGATCACTTCCTCCTCACCACGGAAACAGCGGCACGGCACCAGCCGGCCAATCAGCTTCCGCTTAGTGGTCATTTCCAGACACTGAACTGTGAGGGGAAAAGAGAAGAAAAGTTTTGGGTTTTTTTTCGATGATCGTTTCGATGCAGTTACAGTCTCTGTGTAGAACATCATCGGCTGTAACCTGCGCCAACATAACCAGGAGGAATCACTGCTCCAGTGTAGTATCTGTATCACAAGTTCAGTTTTTAAATTGAAACTGTGGGATTTTCTCTAAAATATTCACTGAAACATTCGGAGTAAAAGTCAAGTATGTATTTATTAACAATGACAGATTGTGGTGTTTTTGGTGATCAATGAAGCAAAAGTGAAAATAAAACTTTCCTACTACTTACTATTTATTTTAAAGAAAGTGGAGAGAAAAGAATATTGTCCAGTTTAAAAAAACCAACTAACAAACAGATGTGTAGTTCAGTTAGTGATTAACTCTGGACATCTGAGTAAAATGGATCGTTCCAGACATTGTTCACAACAGCGCACTTTGATTAAATAGTTGAAAACCAATTTTAAAAATTACAGAAAATGATAGTCTGCTCAGCAAAAATCATCTAAAAAATGACAACAAAACCAGAAAGAACGGGAAGAAAATGCAAAAGTACCATTCAAATTGATTGAAGAACAGACAAAATGGCCAAGACTCAGATGCCGATGATCAGCTCCAGGGTGATCAAAAGCGATCTAAAGTTACCTGTGAGGAGTGTAAAAATCTGAAGACGTCTACGTGAAGCCAAATAGAAGCAAGAAGCCCCTGCAAAGTCTCACTGCAGACAAACGACATGTGCTGAAGACGTTAGTTTGCCAAAGAACACTGACTGGCCTGTTTGTCAAATACCAGCAGTCATGGATGTGGTTAGTGGAGGCACTGCACTTAATTGGTTTAAATCTTATTTGGCAAATAGAACTTTCTCTATCAGCCTTCTCAGTTCTGAATCATCCTCTGCTTCTCTGACATGTGGCGTCCCACACGGCTCAGTTTTAGGACCACTGCTGTTTTATTATACTTATTGCCTCTGGGTTCCATCCTTAGAATTCACGGCATCTCTTTCCATGACTGCCAAATTTACCACTAAAGAAAAAGGACGGTGACTCCATAAAACTTCTTTTGAGATGTCTGGATGACATTAAAGCGTGGCTGGTGCTAAACTTTTTAAAATTAATGAGAGGAAAACTGAGGTGTTGGTGTTTGGACCTAATGGGCCCTGTGAGTCCTCTTCTGTTGATTTGGGACCCTGGAAGTTTATTTTAAACCTGTCGTTACTGACCTTGGTTTTATGCTGGACGGTGATTTTAAACTGGACGGCCAAATTAGAGCAGTGGTGAGGTCCAGTTTTTATCATTTAAGGCGACTGGCAGGAGTGAGATCTTTTCTTTCAAGGCAGCACCAGAAACACTGATCTCTGTCTTTATCTTGTCTCGTATGGATTAAATAAATAGAGGAACCCTGATTGACACATGCAGCACAGGTGTGTCAATCAATCCCTCTCAGGTGCTGCTTCCTGAGCTGCAGCTTCACCTTCACCAGCTGAGCAGAATCTCACCCTGCCACCACAAACATATATTTTATATTATTTTATATGACGTGTCTCTCATGATGAAGGTTTCTCAGGTAATAACCATCATGTGGGGGGGGGTGCTCCTTTGAATAACACTGCTTCACTCTGACAAATTAAAAGAAGGAGAATAAATGAGGATCCTCCTCCATCCTTCAGTCCTATCTTCCAGGTAAGCGCTCCACTCTTTCATTAATGAAGGTTTCAGTTTCTTCTCAGAGATAATTAAACCTTCTGGACGCTGTCAGGAGAACGTCACAGCTGATTTTTCATCAGCATACTTTCATTTCTCCAGTCACGTGCACACACATTAACATGCACACCTGCACTATTGTTCTGACATCAGGAGGAGCTTCGACGCTCAGCTTCTTCACCTCTGCAAGTAAAAACATGCTACGATCATCTGATCACAGTGTGTTTCAGCCATATAACACAAGAGGAAAAGACTTCATCAATATTCTTAGAGTAGCAGCTCCACATAAATCTGGAAAGGCTTCTACAACATTCTGCAAAGATTATTCACAAGGGAAAAAAATTCAAGAAAGTTGTCAGTCTTCCAGGAGTGTAACTCCCAGCAGATTTTCTCCAAGATCAGAAGCCCCAGAGCTCCATCTGAGCCTCCAGGCCTGAGCTAGCATGTTGAATTTAAAAAGTTGAAATTACAAGAAAACTTCTTCTCTCTGAAAAGAACATGGAAGCACAAAACTGCACCTGCAGTTCTGGAACAATGTCCTGTCAAGTGATGTCCAGAACCATATATGAAGGAAACCAGAACAAACACCTCATAGCCACTGTCAAACACGGTGGTGAAGAAGTCATGATCTGGGCTGCTTTTACAAACCGCCTGGTCGGCCATACAAATTGGTTTCCTCTTTGATATAAAGAATCAGTTTGGTTCCTCTTCTTTGGACCATGACATCCATGGGGCAGTACCAACAGATGCAGGAGAAACTGTCTCTTGACACTATTGGACAGAGGTCCAGCAAATCAGAGAAAGGGAACGTGTGGTTAGAGTAACAACCAGACTAGTATCAAGAACGGACATCTAAAATAACGGAAGAGGAGAAGGAATGCTGGCAAATAAAAGCTTGTTGATCAAAGGCGATTTCAACACTTTAGAAGACATCTGGCTCTGAAAACTGGTTCTTGATTGGACAATGTTGTTGATTGGACAATGTAGTTGTGCAGCCTCCCATCAAAAAAGAAAAATCTGGATCCCTCTGTGCTGTCTAACTTCAGGCCTATCTCTAAACTGCCAGTTTTGTCTAAGGTTTTGGAGAAAGTGGTTTTTATTCAGATCCAATCATTCCTGCATAAAACCATCCATAGCACTGACAGAATACTGCTGAGAGTTTCTAGTAACCTAATGGTAACTATTGACTCTGGAAACCTTGCTATGTTACTATATAGTTTCTAACTAGTGAAAAGGTTCCCAGTTACTACATAGTCTCTATCTAGTCCACCGGTTCCGAGTTACTACATATTCTCTTTCTCCTCCACTAGTTCCCAGTTGCTACATGTTCTCTATCTAGTCCAGTGGTTCCCAGTTACTACATATTTTCTATCTGTTCCACTGGTTCCCAGTTACTGCATAATTCCTTTCTAGGCCACTGCTTCCCAGTTACGACATAGTTCCTATCTAGTCCACTGGTTCCCAGTTACTGGATAGTTCCTGTCTAGGCCACTGGTTCCCAGTTGCTATATAGTTCCTATATAGGCCACTTGTTCCCAGTTAACACATGGTTTCTTTCTCGTCCACGGGTTCCCAGTTATGACATAGTTCCTATCTAGTCTACACTGAAAAAAAGAATCCTTTGGATTTACTTGATTTTGTGTGTACATCGGTCCCACACAATATGAATGCGTAAGACTGACAACATTTAATTCCTTTTTTCTCAATTAATTACTACTTGTTAAACCATAATATTTCAATCATATTCAGGTACTTAAAATAATCAAATTGGGTTAACTTATTTTTTAAGCTACCGCAACACCAATTTATTATGTAGGAAGCAATTTCATCATGTTCCGGATACCTAATATTCAAATACAGCAAACTTGATTTGTTAATGCTAATATTATTTAAATGTATTATGTAAATTAAAAGCAATTTTATTATTTTCTTACAACCCAGCTTAAGTACTTAAATTGATGTGTTAAAGCCAATGTATTGTAGACATCAATTTTGTGTTGTGTGCAAATACAAAAATAAAACCCGATTGCATTGAAAAAATGTACTGTATTTTTCCATAAAACTTTGGAACTCATATACATACAGTAAATTTATCATAGAAATACAAATCTGTACCCAGCAGATTCAAAATACAAAACTCATATCACTTATTGCAGTACAATAACTGAACATTTAGTACTGCACATGTGCATCTTCAACAGCAAATACAAAATAACAGTAATATTTCTTTTGGTTTCTTTCTTCTTTTTTTTTTTATTAACTGTAAACCAGTAAGGAAATTATGCCACAATCTGAATTGGGCAAGTAAAAGGAGAGTTCAAACTTCAGCATAAAAATACAAAGCTGTAACCATTATACCAGTAGATTCAAAACTCAAATAACAAAAATACAAATCAATTATTTTTAGTACATTCAGAAACTGAACAGTTTGTACTACAGTTCAACTACAGTT
>JBAMYA010000019.1:10291989-10340737 GCA_037176975.1 Arrhamphus sclerolepis | reverse complement strand
CCTGCCAGTTAGTGCTTACAATGTCTAATCACTCACATTAAGAGCTAACACGGTTTGTTTAGCATCAGGGAATGGGGAGGGGGGGGGGGTGATATTTACATAGACTTAAAATAAAAAATTAAAGCGTTTCCTTTGTTTTCCTTTTTCTACAAATCTGAAAAAAAGAAAAAACTGTCCTGCAGAGAAATGGCTTAAATCACATGTCAGACTCGAGGCCCACGGGCCAAATCCGGCCCACCGCTTCAGCAAGAGAGAGCAAAGACACATGGAAACGTGTGACACGTTACTGACGTCAAAAAGTGGAAAAACAGAGGTGGAGACAAGCTGGTTGATGTCAGAAAGTCAGGATTTAACAAATGTTTGGAAAGATCATACGACAAAAAGTTGCTACTATGTGTAAAAACCCCTGATTTTTATCACATTAAGTTCTTTGTGATTTTATGACAAAAAGATGAAATTACAGAAAAATGTACAACTTTTGTGACATTTTGTGAGATTTGCATTTGTACAATTAAAAAAAATGTTAAAAAAGATTTCTCAATTTTGCAAAATTTGCAATTTTGCAACAAAATTAGCCTCTTTTTTAAAGCAAAAAAGGGATTTTTACATTTTTCACATTTTACAGTTTAATACAAAATGTCTGAATTTTTATGATAAAGGCTGTCATTTTTCTGAAAATTTAGATTTAATGACAAAAATTCAATTATTTTATGAAATAAAGATGTGACATTGCAAAAAATTTACAATTTGACAATTTGAGATTTTTTTAAACCACTTTTATTTATTTTATTTTTTTATCTTTTGTGGTTGAGTCCAGAGGCTAGCGTGAACTCTGACAACAAAGCTGACTAACCGGCCCCTTAACGGTAACCATGGTGATGATGTGGCCCAGGATGAAACAGAATTTGACACCCCGGCTTAATTTATAAAGCAATTATTGAAACGTTTGACAAAATCAAGTCTCTCCTCACATGAATAGCTAATTAGAAAATAAAAGACAACATCAAGTGAAGAAAACATCAACTTTAGCACAGGTGTTTGTATATTTTCCACTATTTCATCACTATTTCATCATACTATTATTAATTAAGAGCAACCCAGTTTAGAAGTCAGGAAATCCTGCTGCTCTGTGTCATCTCGATTAGATTCTCTGTATCTGACATGTATCTATCAATCAATAACCTGGATTCATGTTTATGTGCTCAGCCTGCTCCAGCATGCTCAGTTACGTGACGCTAGTGAGGCTGTCCAACCAGCAGAGGACACAAGTCAGGTGTCACAGTCTGTCATGGTTACACAGCATCAGGGATCTTCTCATTGGCTGTTTGATAAGGCTCTGCTTGTTGACTAAAAGCAGCATGACTAGAAATCTGTTTAATGAGCGCCGCATCCTCAAATCAACCCCTTTGCCATCCCAGCCAAGAGACAGATGGAGCAGTCTGTCCCAAATATGCCAGTATTATGACCACAACTGAGCTGACCAAAGGACTACAGTTTGTTCAAACCTTCTGTTTTCAACAGGTTTACTTTGAATCAAACCTCAGTTTTAGTTTCATCCCAGTGTTTGACATCACTATCACGAACCACAAGCTAAAGCATTCCCCTCCCCAACTAAAATGTGCTTAAATAACTTTGAACAATTGTTATTTTTAGACTTTCATTATGATCCAGTGTGGATGGACTGAAAAAGTAAACCTTGTCTGGAATGACTACGCCGAATCAATCGTTAAATATCAGCACCCAGTCTATTAAACATTCTGCTCTTATTAGCTACTTAAAATGCAGCTGCTTGATTGTGCCCTCAAACCCCATTGATGCAACAACTAAATATGCAAAGACACAGTCGACTAAAAATAACAGCCTTTTAGTCAAGAGAGCAGTGAGGGAAAGAGGACGTTGTCCATAAGAATTAGGCGCGTACTACGCCATCAGTGACAGTGACAAACATGAGGAGGAACGGAGACTCCACAGTACGGCACAGATCATGAAAGAAAGATGACGGACAGAACAGGCACACGCTTCTCAAAATTACTCATGCCCAAACATGTAACAAGGATAACAAGTTCACAAGAAGCCCAGATTACAGATGTACGCTGGCACCGGGGCACATGCAAACACACGACTTCTCATCTTTGATGGAACAGAAAAAAGAAAAGGAAGAAAGAAGTGGGAGTAAAAGAAGAGTGAGCTGGCACCAACAGGGTCACTCTAGGAAGTGTGATGGTTCTCGCTGCCGCTATGGAAACAGCATGACAGAGCAGACTGACTCTGCAGAGGCATCGTGCATGAGCAAGGCTTTGTTTGCATCAGTACAACGATCACGTGATTAAATCCAGATTTCACATCTGCAACTGCAACCTCCAAACCCCTACATGCTTTAGCTTCCACACACGTACGCGACCATAAATCTATAGGCGCTACGGAAAAAACAGTAAATGCACACCGTCATCGTAAGAGCTCAACCGGAACACAACTGGATTTCTTTTATTAATTACCTTGATGACTGAGTATCTCTGCAGCTGGAATAAAAAAATACTAAACTACATGTCAAAACGTAAAGTAAAGGAGAGGAAAAAGCAGAGATTTATCAAAGTACAACCCTCATTAAACATTCTGCGTATAAGACACTTCTGAGCCCTTTTCTTTTAATCTCAGCACCAGACCACAATGAGGTTTGAATAACTAACAACTTTGCTCTCCCCAAATCAAAACTCAATTAGTCAGCAAGTGAGCGCTGCTGAGTCAGTGATACTGATGTCATGAAGCTGTTGGAACAAAATTCTCAGGACTGCATGTATGTCGCGACAAAGTTGTGGCTGAACTGGAAGTCAAGGAATGCTACATCCATGTCAGCCAGAGTAGTTCAGACTGTGAAAGTTAGAAAAATGGTATTACTTCCTAAACTACAACAGCCAAACTCATTCTAAAGAAGTTCCAGAGAGAAACGTATATATTAAAAGAAATGTTCATCTCTTCATTCATTCATTCATTCATTCATTCACACCTCTCCTATTCCATAGAAACACGTTTAGAGACAAAGCCTCCAGGTCTGAAAAGTGAAGCCAAAGCCTGAAACCTGCATACTTTTTTATGACCAGCAGAGGTCATTCCCTACGATTTAACGCCTCAGCTCAGTTTCAAATCTTTAACGAAGCATGATGTTCATCACTATAATGATCCACATTAGAGTAAAACAGATGGTGAAACTTAGGACATGGCTACATTGTGACTTTTGAATATTTGTGGATTCTGAGTCAGACAGGCGGACATCCCACAAACAGATGATACCCAAACCCCGAATCCCTGTTGTGTCAGGAAAGGCATCTGTCAATCAAACTGATCATGTAGATCGTTCCACGGTGGCGACCCTGAGGGGGGAGCAGCCAAAGAGAAAGAGGTATGAATTACGATTACAATAATCATTGCTATTTTGCACTTGTCTTCAATTTTTCAAATCCTTTTCTTTGCTTTTTTTAAGTAAAAAAACAGTTGTTACAAAGCAAAAAAACATGATGACATGATGCAAGTCTGCAAATTCCTTTGCATGAATAAATATAATAAATAAACAAACTGCAAAATATGCAAAGTAATTAGATAGTGGGTTTTATAAATGTATGAATATAAAAAGTACAAGATATCCTTCTAAAATATAGTACAGTGACATTATAAATCAGCAGTTCCTGAGTTCAAGCTTCCGCATGTGTGTTTGCGACTAAGCGTGTGTCCTGTCCTCCAGGAGCTCGAGAGGGTGAATTCCCCCGAGTGGCATAACAGCCACCACTTCACGTGCAGCCTCTCCATCACCATAGCAACCGCTGCCATAGAGACCATCTCTCAAGAGCTGGGTGTATTTTTATTCATTCTCTCTGTCATAAAACAGAACATTTACTCAGTGGGCGATCGCGCCACATTTGGCGACGCTTAACATAGTCTCAGACACTTTTATAGCACCTGAATAAGTGCTTCAGAGCACACTGCAGAGCTCAAGCAGCTCTCTGCATTCACTCACAGTTAAAAAGAAAGAAAAAATCACGCGCTGTCACATAACAGCGTGTGAATTAATGGCAAAAGCACGCATGCACAGGCTCGTCTAGTTTATGATTACTTATGAAAGCGACGGCAAGAGAAAATGCAAAATTCTGTTTCGCATCCCAGTGCTCTACATTGTGGAACAAATCCCAAGCAGTGTGTGTGCATGTGTGTGAGGCCGTAACTGTGTAGCAGTTTGCTAAATCATGCCAGCTTGTTCTGTGTCTTAGTATTCAACAAACAGGCAGTTACCTGCAGCAGCACACGCATGCAAGCACACAGATCAGCTCCTGTTCTCAGCCAGAAACTTAATCATTTACAAATATTCTGTTCAAAAAGCCAAGCTTTCACTAAGCAGAGATCAGCAGACATATGCCTCAATAAAGTGCTGCCAGGAGTCGTCCTGTTTGCACAGGAATAATAGAATAATATTTCAGCACCAAGAAGAGGTGTATCTCCACAGGAATGATTTTGATAATGAGCTCTGAGCTTGATAATCTGGGTATTTTATGACTCAAATCCAAAGTAATTTAGTATATATCCTCCAGCCACTAGTCATGCTAACGAGCCAATACGAAGCTGCAGCCTCACCATTTCTAAACACAATATGTCTGCCTTTGCTGTTAACTCAGGTCTCACATGTGATCAGTTGTGGAAGACTGATCAACAAGAAAATATCTTACTTCTTTAGTTTTACAAAGCAAAAAAAAACAAACCAAACATAATTATGTTATGTTAGAGATTCATACGCTTGCTTATTTTCACAGAACAGAACCAGTATGTTCTACATCCGCTCTTGTTGTCTGCGAATCATATTTCCTCTTCTGCACTGCACATTTCAGTGCAAATATACTTCATGAGAAACTCTCCTCATCACTCTTATCTTTTCACTTTCACCTATAAAAACAAACCAACAAAAAAAGGATGTGCACTTATTTCCTGCAAGCACACACACAGACTACCAATGAAAATATTCATACTGTCTTTAAACAATGCACAGTCAGTTTAACTCACAGTTTAACTGTCTTACATGGAAGATATTTAATAAAATGAGATTTAACCTCTAAAATGATTGTATCAGTTCCTCTGAAATGGTGCTGTGGTTAAGACCTTGTTAATCTGGGGAGCTCCAACAGCTTGACTAATGTCAGGGTAAATTTGTTTCCAAGATTGAGGGCGATGTCTTGATAAAGGGACGAACCGAAGACCCAAGTCAAGGCTTCTTGTTTCTCACAGCTGTCACAGAACACGAGTCTGTGTCTGGATGCTTTCATTTTTTTAATGAGGACGGTGTCTCAAGGCACGACAGCACAGTCTTGACGGATCACTATCCGAGTGTTTTCACAGCCGCTGTCGCTCTGACGTGCCTGGTGGTAAGGCTCCAGGTGGCACGTCTGTAAAACTCAATGACCCTCTCAGCTCCAACACTAAAAATAACAACTGGCCGACACAACAAAACGCGGAACAGCTGACGGTTCACCTGCACCCGAGATGTGGCAGTCAATTATGGTCAGATGTGTGAATGAACACAAACACAAACACATCAAGTAGGTTAAGCCGTTACACGAGCTCATACTTTAGCCACAAGATGACCTGAAAATGTGTTTTCATTCAAGCAGCCAAAAAAAGGACTCAGTGAGCAAGAAAAAACAGAGGGAGTCATTCTGGAAGACAGGAACATAATCTGGGTTACTGCAGCAATTTTATTGCATCCAGTGTTTTAATACTGGTGATTTCACTCACACCTCTCTCTCCTCTCTCTCTTTATGGCAATGTTCAACACTTCAACAATGTGTCATCTTCTCCAGCAGATTTGTTTTATGCAAAGATGCAGAGATGCATATAGCTGCTCTGCATGACCTGCTCTCGGTAAGGCAGACCATAATCCGGTCTCTCTCTCTTCCACCTACAAACCCGTTGTCCAGAAGCAACCTGTGACCAAAAGGACTGTGAGGAGGTGGTCACAGGAGGCTGAAGACACTCTGTGGGGGTGTTGTGAGGCTACAGACTGAGATGATCTCTGTGAGCCTCACGGAGACGGCATCAATGCCATGAACAAGTGCGACTGACGACACGAACTTCTGTGTGGACGACACCATCCTAACCAGAACAGGGCGGGGCTTCCACAATAATGAGCCCTGGATCACCAGTGGCCCGAAAGAGCTACTCAGCAAGAAAGGAAAAAGAGACTTCAGGGAGGGAGAGAGGGAAATATTGAGGTCAGTACAAAAACAACTTAAAGCCAAGATTAGAAACAAGGAGGTGTAGAGGAGAAAGCTGGAGAACAAGCTCCATCAGAACAACATCACAGGCTTCAAGCAGAAGAAAGATCAGATAGATGGACAGAGAGAATGAACTGAACAAATTCCCCCACAGGTTCAGTTCAGAAACCAGCTCAGCATCCTCCTCTCCTCCCATGGACCCACAGCTTCTCTGTCACATCTCAGCTCTCTCATCTTCCACCTCAGTCATGGATCTGCTGCCAACCACATCAGGAGATGCTGGGACCCCCACCACCTCTGACTCCCCTGTAGCAGTCAGGTGAAAGAGGCAGCTGGAGGGACTGACCAGGAGCAAGGATGCGGGTCCAGGTGGTGTCAGTCCCAGAGTCCTCTACGCCTGTGCTGAGCAGCTCTGTGGGATTCAACCTCAGTCTGGGCCAGAAGGTTCTGGTGGAGGACATCCTCCCTTGTTCCAGTACCAAAAATATCTCATGCATCTCCTCCTAATGACTATAGAGCTGTAGCTCTAACATCCCACATCATGAAAGTCCTGGAAAGACTTTTATTGGTCCACCTGAGTAAGCGAAGGAGCACCTTCAACCACCAACACCTGCTTCAAGCAGACCACATCTGGAAAGGGCTGTTAAAGCTGCGCATGTATGGACAGAAACCTCCATTCACAACTTACAGAATTAAATCAGACCAAAGGAAATGCAGAGTTTTCTGCCTTGAGCCGAAGTGCTAGGTTCTGCATGCTGGCAGCGATATGCACATATAATCATGTGATCATTTCACATGGAGTCTCTGCAGATTGAGACTGAGATTGTAATCCCTGGGTCTGAATGACATCACTCTGAAGTTAATCTAAAGTTAATCAACAAGCAAGTAAGAAAGTCAAAATAAAATTACTTAATTACACAGAAAATAATAAAGGATGAAACTGAACCAGGAAGCTTTTATTAGCAGAAGCCTGAAATAAGTTAAAGAGGGGACAGCCTGAGAGACACCAACCAGCCTTTCCTCTGGATTTTCCCCCCAGTTAAAGCAACGCCATGTACGACTCCTCAGCACCCTCTCTGGTTGAGAAGCACAATTATCCATTACCTCTGGGAATCCTGCTGTCGAAGTCGGCCACATTACCTCATCTCCTTCTATGAACCAGTGAACAAACGCAAAGAACTACAGAAAACAACCTAATATCAACCAAACTCAAGCGTACAGGATGTGGAAAGCAAACAAGTCCAACAGCAGCAAGGTTAGGTTGCTATCTGACTATTAGATAGGAAGGACATTGGAAATAGAGGCAGAGCATTATAGAAAAAAAAAGATAAAGATGGAATAGAGTCAGAGCGACTGATGTGTTTTTTCCTTCTTCCAGCTGTTCCTGGGTTTCTGTGAAGCTAGCAGGGAAAAGTTTTCCTCTGAGCATGTCTGAGCGTCTCCCTCTTTCCCTTCTGTCATCTCTCACTTTCTTCTCCCTATTTCCAGGCCAGTCTTTTCTTCTTTTTTCTCCTCGCTGCTCTTCCAGGGTTATGCTCAGTGGCCCAGTTCTTACATCCTGAGACGCCCTGACACATCTCCTCTTTCTGTCTTCTCCTTTCTTTTTCTTTCAGGTCTCACTCTTTCTCAGCACTCTACCTCCATCTGTCTGCATTTAAACATTTTAAATTTGCCTCTTCTCTTCCTCCATTCTTTATCGAGACAGGAGAGGAACCATCTTAAATCAAGCACAAGGCTTTTTGTTTCCTCTCAAGAAGTGATTTAATGGAAAAAAACAAAAAACAAACATGTCATCTTCAATATTCTGATTTGAATCCTATAAGAGGGAGAGAGATTTGAAGACTATAAGAGGGCTGCAGCAATAGCAAATGTGTGTGGCCATGTGGTGTTGCCCTGAGCTTTAAAAACTCACCTTTGACCTGTAGTGAAAAACGTTTGTCTACTTTTATCAGTGACAGCTTTAGGACATCAGTCATTGAAGCGTTACAGACACCTCCCAACCTGCTCAGTTCACAGTGAAGCAGACACTGTAATGAAGAAACTTTGTGATGTCAGGAACAATGCCCATGCTGTCCTGTATGGTTACAGGCCAAATGACTAGAATTATTCACATATCAGCTAAACGCTGGAGTAATGATTGATCGCTAAGACTTCCAACAGTTGGGTACAATTTCCAGAAAGCTGAAGGTGCCACGTTCATCTGTTCAGACGCTTATAAACACCATGGAAATGTAAAACCTTCATCCCGCTGTGGAAAGAGACGGGTTCATGTCGACGAATTAGCTACAAAGTGGCTTAAAGACAACAAAGTCAAGGTTTTGGAGAGGCTGCCACAAAGCCCTGATCTGGGACCTGCAGAAAACTGTGTTCAGAGCAGAAAGGTTTCTGCAAGCACGAAGATCCAACAAACCTCAGTTCCTGCACTTCTGTCAGGAGGAAGGGACCAAACTTCTACCGTGAGAAGCTCGCGGAAGGAAACCCAAAACACTTGAGTTTAAAGGCAGAGCTACCAAATGCTAAAAAAATGTATGTAAACGTCTGACTTTGAAGAAAATAATGAAAGATGAAAGAATTATCTCTCATTATTCTGGCATTTAGCTAATAATTTTGGTCATTCTAAACAGGAAGAGTTTAGTCTTATTTAATGTCAGAGGTCTGACAGTGAACAAAAAAGGATGTCTTTTTATACTGAACACTGAAATATAATCCTTAAATTACGTTTCCTCAAGATTTTATATTATTGTTGAAAAACAGTGCCAACCCTTCTGGAGGTTCCTGCATTCCTGCGTGCCATTCATTCATTCCTTCTAGAAATTCAGAAATGCAACCCAGCTATTTTGCAAATATATAAGCAATTTGAAGTTTAAAATTCTGTACATTTTTATTTCCAGTATGCCTTTACTGTGTGAGTGTCTCATGCACGCCACCGCATCTTCGAGCCTTAATAACCCAGCAAGCAGTGGTTAGCGTCACACTGTGTAACTAAAAATGATCAATAAAAGATTGTAAAAAGCTTCTGACTCAACTACCCGACCCAACTAGAATAAAAAATACTGTGAAGGGCTCTGTAGAAACTAGATAAGGTTTAAAAGCTACATAAGTGTGGACCGTTTACCTAAACCAAACACATTTACTCTGAGCTCAAGTGTAGATAACATCCCTCCATTACTGTATAGCATACTGTAACACATTACTATTAGTGTATTAAAAGCTTTCCATGCAACATTCAATCCAAAACCAAGGACGGGAAGATGAATTATTAATAGTCCATTTAAAAATATGCAGCCAACCTGAATTTGGAGAGAGCAGATACGATCCTGAGTCACCTGATCCCAAAAAGCATTTCAGATGCAGGTGAGGGATTATAACTTTTTCTTCTTCTTCTTCTTTTAACAACTGTCTATCTTTCTCTGAAAATAACAACACAATGAATAGAAGATTGATTTAAAGCAGATTAACAACATTTATATACTGCAAAAAGTAGAAAATTAGCCAGATGGTTTCAATTAGTGTAATGAGAACTTGTTAGGCCCTGCACACCGACGGAAACACAGATAGTAAGGACAGAAGAGGAGGTGCACGTGTGTGTGTGTGTGTGTGTGTGTGTGTGTGTGTGTGTTTGGGTGGGGTGGGTACGGGGAGACATATGTGATTTGAGGTCACCTTGCCATGCTGGTGCAGCCCAGCAGCTCATCCAACAGCGAAGAAGCAGAGAGATGAAACAAACAACGCAGAAAACCACACACGGACGTCTGCGAGCACAGCATCATGGCCTGAGATTCTTTTTGTTGGTTGTGTTGTTGATATTGTTGTTCTGTTTGTCTGTTTCACAGGATTTTGTGGTCTTTATTAAGTGCAGTAAGACAGATAATATTGGAGAAGACACACAGCAAAGGGCCACACACCGAGACTCAGACTTGGGCCAGCTGTGTGGGATGTGCTCAGCCAACTGAGCAATCCAGCGCTCCATCTCTGGAAAATGTCGACATAGAAGCCCAAGTATTTGCAGATAAGTTTCAGATTAATTTGATGACATTCTGAAGACTAAATATGAACGCAGCTTTAACACATGATGCAGTGGATGACACGTTCACGTCCGGTCTGTTCCACTTTTCTGGGCAGCGCCATCTCAATATGATTTGCTAAAAATATTCAGACATCTGGGGCTCCAAAGCCAAGATTTTAAAGGATTGCATGTTGAGTCTTCCTTTGAATGCACTTATTTCATTGTTAAACAGTTACACCTTTTCCATCATTTTTTCTCTAACGTACAAAACCATCCACAGATCACATCATCCAGAGGAAAAAAAGGTGTTTAAAATAGGATTAGTAGACACAGACACTTGTTCACCGTGCACCTTGGGACTCAGATAATTATTTACATACCACTTGGTTCTGTCAGCCCATTTACTCTGCTTGGTTAATAGTCAGTGAGAGAAAATCTCCCATGATCCCCTTCACTTGGTTTGCAGGGAGACGCCGTACAGACCAACCTCTAACTTCTCTAAACGTTGCCAAGAAAACAAAACTGAAAATCTAGACACAACTGCCTCATCAATCACATCAGAACCCACGGCTAATGGCTAAGAAACACAACAATCTATAAGCCTTCATCGATACATGGAAATAACTGAGAATTACTGTCACAGAATAAGCCACGTGCACATCCACAGCAACCACAGACACATTTCTTCTTCTTTTTTTTTATAAATGGCCTTTTTTTCTGATCTTTTCCCAGCATTCCACTACACCATCACTATTGTCACCACTGTCATCAACACTTCAGCTCTTTTCTTTCTTCCTAAATATCTCTGCCTCTTTTTCTGTTTCTTCATCTGTTTCATGATTGTCTTTTCTTTGTTCTTGCATATTTGTTCACCTCTTCTCAGGTCTCAAACTATATGATCTGACTGTGGATATTCTGTCTTTCCAAAGATGATTTTTTTTCCCCTGTTTTTCCCCCTTTCAAGGAAAATGAAAAGGAAAACGGATATATTAACATGGGAGCTGCTGGCATATGTGCGAGCAGCTGGTTGAATGTTTACTTGGGGTATCTAGGTTCACTGATACGAAATGGAAGCTGATTATGCACCAGTGTCATCACATTGAATGTGTAATAATAACATTAGTGCACATGCTCAATGGACCGAATGAAATGTCACGTAAACAAATTGAGAGACAAAAATCACGAGGAAAAAACGTTTCCTGATATCTGCATCCACAAATGGATGCACTGACTATACACCGAAGAATTCATTTTGAATTTCCCTTCGGGGATTAATAAAGTTATATCTATCGATCTAATTTAAGTCTATATTAGTTGAAAACACTGGAACACACTTATGAAATTGTTACTAATGCACAACTGTTTATTTTTTGTAACAGTTACTAATAGGTTTGAAACAGGAAATTAAATTTTGTTTAGAAAGAAATTTTTTACATAATGCTGTACACACATGATGCGGTACACACATGATGCGGTACACACATGATGCTGTACACACATGATGCTGTACACACATGATGCGGTACACACATGATGCGGTACACACATGATGCTGTACACACATGATGCTGTACACATGATGTTGTACACACATGATGCGGTACACACATGGTGCGGTACACACATGATGCGGTACACACATGGTGCGGTACACACATGATGCTGTACACACATGATGCTGTACACACATGATGCGGTACACACATAATGCAGTACACACATGGTGCGGTACACACATGATGCGGTACACACATGATGCGGTACACACATGATGCGGTACACACATGGTGCGGTACACACATGATGCGGTACACACATGATGCGGTACACACATGATGCGGTACACACATGATGCGGTACATACACGGTGCAGTACACAAGTCATTACTTCAATATTGGTATCAGCGTGTTATCAGGTACTGACTGATATGCAAACCAGGCATCGGTATCCATATCAAGACCAAAAAGGATGGATCCAAGTCAACTAGAGAGTAAAATGTAGCCACATAGCTGCTTGCAAAAGAAAGACATGAACAGTTTGTTGTACAGCCTGTCATCAAATCTAAAATGTAAAGATTTTACCAGAAGAATGAGGGAAACTTGACTGACACGACTGACCATATTTCCAGTCTGTAGATCATCTGTTAAGAACAGCAATGGCGTGATAAACCTGAACAGTTACTTGGTGAGTTGGCATGGCAACCTGCAAATCTGTGGAAGCTAGTACAGTTAGCCCAAGCAATGAAAAACACAAAAGAAAAAGCCACAGATGAAATGAAATTCCTCCCACTGAAATATAGCCACAGCTGTCCAAGATGTAAGATAATTACTGTATCTATTGTCCTGTTTATAGGTTATGATTTACGACTTTAATTTTGTTTGTTTCTGACTTTGTCTGTTGAAATATTCCAGTCTCACAGGAGTGTGTGCAGTAGCTGTGTCTGTCCAGAACAGCACAGAAGTGGTGAGGTGTTCAGCTTTTCCCAGATCTTTAGTGCAGGGCTACGTTAACTCACTTCAATCATGTTTTGTTAATGCCCAAAAGTAAATTATGCTGATGATGTACTTTGTTAGTCAGTAATGCAGCGACTCTGTAAAAGTTACTGTAATATGTAATAGCTGTGGACACGACCGGCCTGTACCTATTTAAACTGCAGCGAACGTGAAGAAGCCTCTGACAGAAGACTGCTGTTCAATCACTGCGTTATAAAGAAGTTTTTCATTTCATACAGCATTCCTGTTTAACCAATAAGCTCTGGGGGGCTCCCAGACACCACTCCAGAACCAGCCTAGTCTTCTTGAAGCCACTGGCTCAGGTGCTGCTGATGTCTGAATCCTCTCAAAGGTTTGAAACACACAAGCTGGACTTCTTTTTCTTTGTTCCATCAAGAATGCTTCGTCAGTTTATCATGACCTGGATGACTGAGAGTCCACACCAGCAGCCCACAGATGAACTTGCACTCTGCAGCAGACTTATAGAAGACAGGAACTAATATCTTGCAGCAGACTGAGGTACCTAAGCATCCTCAGGAAAGACAAATCTGCTGTGTCCCTTCTGTTTGGACAGCACCAGTGTTACATTTCAAACCCAGTCTGTTGGCCACTGAGGTATTTGCACTCCTGCACCACCTCCATCTCCTCACTTGAGAACGGAAACAGACTTATTTCTGGTTCCCCAAAAAACAGCAATCATCACCTTTGTCTTGCTCGTATTCAAGACGAGGTGATTGTTCCCACAACGTGCCACAAAGCGCTCCGCCACTTCTCTGGACTCTCGTCTCCTGTCCACAGCCGACACATCGCACAAAGCAAGGTTTCTTTCATACACAACAAGTGCTTTACCAAGGCATTAAGATGTAATTAAATGAAAGCAGCATGACTATGTGAACTGAAACATCAAGAAAGAACTTACACTCATACATACGTGGCGAGTGCTCAAAGTAGGACATACTCACAATTAATCTGGTGAATAACAAAATCAACGACTATCACCTGACTTTTGAAGTATGTTGCAGTTATCAAACTTTGCATAAGAATGTTTATGTTCATTTCCTCTGTAAATTGTGAAATAAATAACATTTTAGACTAAATAAAAATGATTCAGGCCAAGAGAAGAAATGCTGGAAGAGCTGCTCAAATGTTTTCAGCCAGAAACACCAGCGTGGCCTCCCCACCACTTCTGGAGCTGCCTGACGTACACGCATCATTCAGAACCCACAAATGTGGCAAAATAATTGTCGTTGTTGTTATTTTATTATATTAATTTGTAATTGCTAGCAGCCACAGCTGATATCCAGATTTTAGCAATATATTAATTGCACATCCCTCGTTTAACAAATTGAAAAACACAGATATGTTACTTACTTTGCTAAGCAGAACAGTAGTGCTTTCAGGGTCTTTAAAATGTTGTCATTCTTAAAAGCTTGATCTTGTAAAGGAGCATTTTGTTTGCAAAAGCTAAACATAGGTGTGTATAAATGTCAGCACCCATAAGGTGCAGCAATTCTTCCATTTTTGAGGAAACTCCATTTGTTGAAAAAATCACAATAACATTTTATTTCTGACATGATGCATTCCTCTTTCATTTTTTCTCGTGCACATTTATAGAAGAGCATGGTAAGATTCAGTTATCTACATTTGTTCCTCCAGCCACCTGGAGAAAAGAAGAAGCAGAATCCACCTCGCCTTTTAGTTCTGCTTTGGTTTCCAGTAACTCCTCAGGGAGAGGTCTGGCTTTAATGCTGCTACAGGGTCTACTTTATTGATTTATGATGCTGAAAAAAATGGTTGGGAGTCAACCAAAACAATAAAATTATGGCTGTAAATTGCTTCTGAGATTGTGCAGAAATTCATTACTGAGCCCTCAAATGCAGCTTTGTGAGCAGTTTTCTCTCCCTTCCGCACGATGAATACAGATCACACAGTCCTGATTGCAGAAGAATGGTTCACCTTCACCTGAAAAACTCTCTGTACACACTGCGAAACCCGCTGCTATCTGGAACAACCTCTCCATCTTTCTGTCATCCCTCTCTTTTCCTCTTTCCCTCTCCCTCGGTTTGGCCAGGACTCAATCTCTCGCTCTTTTTTTTCCAACTGCCAGCTGATTTCTGTGCATGACTGTCTGCATCTCTGTTCATGCGTTCACTCCATCTATCACCTGCTGCTGCCTCCGTCACTCCTCCTTCCTCCAGTTTTGCCTCTCCTCCCAGATTATATGACTTGCCTTCTCATCTGTGCACTGATATCTTTCAGCTTACAATTTTATCATTTTCAGCAATCAGATTAGGTTTACAGTTTTGCTCAAGGTCACTTCAGCACGGGTGCCCGCTGCCTGCAGAAGGAATTTAACCCATGAAATTTCAGTCACAGCTTCTCCTCATATCAGTCCTATCTATGTTTGTGGGTACTGGGAAGTTTTTGCTCCTCCTGCATGGCAGCTATCATTTGCATAAACACCCCTTTAGTAAGTTTTATCCCAATTGTTTTCCTTAACAGTCCATAGAAACTGCATATTGAGCAGTTGCCATAGTAACTGGGGGCTCAATTGCCTAAAATTACCATAAAACACTAATTAAAGCGCTGGCTAAGGGCACCATTTTGACAAGTTTCATAGAAGTGTGCTGAACCAACCCCTCAGGTGAGGAAAATGAAAAGGCCATGGAAGACATTTCAGCACCCATCATACTAGATAACGCTTTACACATCTGCACGTTGAGTATAAACGTTGCGCATCCGAGCGCACTTGTGAAGAATGTGACGTGTACGCCTACACTTTGCACAACCAGACTTGAACATCTTTACATTGTCAAGGATATTTACATAAATGTGCACAACTGTTCCCACTCCTGTGTCCCAGCAGCTTATAGCTAGCAGCAAAGTGTTTAAATAAGTTCATGTTCATAACATTTCACATGAAAGATTACATGCAGTAAAACTATGACTTATGTGGACCTAATTTAGCCTCGCAGTTCAGAAACAGGTTACAGTCACTTGTATTATATTATATTCTATATAAATAGAAATATGTATTTCTGATACAAAGGTAAATGATTACAGTGACTTGTGGCAGGTTGATGCTGCAGTTTCACACACGTGTTATTGGCTGAGTGATTCTTTAGGTGTGGTTGTATTGAACATCAAGGCGTTTGTTTTTTGAACAAGCTAGCTTCACTAACTTCAGTGACAACTTCTGACATATGCAAAACTTAAAAAAAAAAAAAAAAAAAAAGAGTCCAAACTAACTGTTGTACAAGCTGATAAATCAATCAATTATTTGTCTGACAGTGAATTTATAACAGATGGGATAATAGAGGCGCTTCATAAAATGTTTGTATGTTTAATTTAAAACGTCTGATACGATGGTGAGAAGAAGTGAGAGAAAAAACCTTCCAGAAATCAATGTTAAAATCCCAGTTGATCCTCACCTGTCTTTACGGTCTCTGTCTCACAGACAACCTTCAGCTTCAGGGTTCTATGTGATTTGGATATTTTTGTCTTTTATCATGTTACCTGTCTCCAGCATCTGGTTACAGCCCCCTCTTGCATCTGCAGATGGACTTTTTTAGATTTTTAGATGGCAGTGGTCAACAACACAGTAGAACAGTTAGAAGTTACAGCGTTGCCTTAATCCTCTCAATCTGACCACTCTGAGTTAAAGGTTACAGACTGTCTGAACAGCCAAAAGCCACACTGACATTTAACTTTTCCAATTCTGATTCAGACCGCATACAGAGGAGGTTTCAAATGAGATTCCAGTCGGATTTGTCTAGGTGTGTCTCAATCCAAGCCGAAACAGGATTTTAAATAATCTTTTTATTCTCATTAACACAGGCAGTGAGAAGGGACTGACTGAAGGACACTTGACTAGTACCAATATTCACCTTGCACTCAAGAGGAGAAAATGTGAGATTAAAATAGTTTATTTATGCACATCAACATGGAGGCTCAGTCTCATGTAGCATCCCTTCAGCTGAAGAAAAAGGATAAATCTGTCTTGAATAATAATGAAATGATCTATCCATCCATCCGCATTAAGTTCTGTGGTGGCAGCCTCTGGGGATAAGCTGAGGTACTCCCGAGCCAGCTGAGAGACAGTGTGTTCTGGGTCTCAGTTGGACATGCCTGAATCACGTCTCCAGGGAGGCATCCGGGACATCCTCACTAGATGCCAGAACCACCTCAGAAGCAGCCACTCTTCTCCAGTCCTTCCTGAAAGACTCAACTCCTCATCCTAACCCTCCCTTTAAGGGAGAACCCCAGCCACACAGCAGAGGAACTCACATCAGCCACTTTTATCGATGATTTTAATCTTTCAGTCACTGTCTCGTGACCACAGATGAGTGCAGGAACATAGATGGACTGGTAAACCTAGTAAACTCAGCTCCCTGTTCACCACCACAGACCCATACAGAGGCTATATTACTTGAGACGCCGCACCAATCTACGTCTGAACAAGATCCCCAGATCCTCAAACTCCCGCACCTGAAGCGGTAAACTCCCTCCCAAGGTGGAGAAGACACTGCACCCTTTTCAAATTGGTTGTTCAGCTAACAGAGATGGCAGAGGCAGCCAGAGGCCTTCACTCTGAGACGATTCCTCTAAGTTTCTGATATCTGTCGCCGCCCGTCTTCGGTTGAAGACGGTTCATCTTCGCTCCTGTCTCATTGTGAGATCTACGACTTTCCCACAATTTACCATTTTTTTCCTGAGACAGTCAAAATTGTACGATGGGAACTCAGCAAAAGAAGTGAAGTTTGAACATCATGAATTATAGTTTACTCATCAGGATGAGGAGAGTACGTGTTTGTAGGATGGTGTATTAAATGTAAAGCCCACACCTGTCCTGTCTGTCTGTGAGCTCAGCCTGATTCGGGCTCTTTTTGGTTCCAAGTGGGGCCTTACACAAAAAGTAAAAAGATGGTTTGAATGTTAACAGTTAAATCAACACAAGTTAACTATGTGCAGAGAGAAGACAAAGCTGCAGAGAAGAACAGGCGCCGTCATCCTGCCCGTCTGGAAGGAGAGAGACTGGAGGAAAACAGCCACAGTGAAGAGGCAGCTCTCGATGCAAAACCCACCAGTCACGATGCACGATGCCGCTTGGTTTCAACACAGGGCCACAGCCACAGCGATGTGGGCATATTCCGGCCAGCCAGTCAAGGGCTGCACTCTTCACTCCCACATACCTGTGCACCGTCACACCGCCCAATCACGATTTACAGCGTTCAGACAACAAAGCAAAGTCAAACGGCAAGCTGTGATGCTGCAGGTTCTTCCTTTTACTCTGAATCTTCAAACCGAAGTTTCAAATGCTGATTTGTGCAAAAAGATCATAAATTACATCAGTGTCACGATCCTGTGGCACCTTTATAGATTTCCCCGTGTTAGTCATAGTATAAGCTGGTTGATGCGCTGTTCAACTGCTGCTGGTTATTTGTGTTCGTGACCGATGGAAAACATTTCATCATCTTGAAGCAACGTGTAACATGCAGTCATTTTCATATTTCTCACCAAAGGTCATTTCAGGCAATCCGATGATAGAAGTCCACGAGACGGCCCTTCACCTTGACTGGGACATGTTGGGTCATGCATTTAGAGAGCCAACTCTCTGAATGTACCATCAAACTTCATAAAAACTAACACTACATTAAGGCCATCGAGCAGATGGAGGTCTGAATCAAACATTTCTGCAGCGCAAACTGCAATAGAGTTGGAAAAATGTCAAAAAGAGCCTGCATGCATTTACCAGTCTGGTGGAATGTGCACATGTCTTTATACACCAGTCTATGCAGTACGGTCACATGCTTCAAGAGGAAACTCTTGTTTTACTGGGTTTTAAGCATGCTGTTAAATGTTCAACCTAAAGGACGTGGAATATCTCAGCCGTGGTGATGCACTTGCTCACTTTCAAGATAATTCAAAGTGTCAACGAAAGTGTCAAAAATAGAAAAAGAAATTCAAGGAGAACTGAACACAAAAGGTTTGACTTTAGAAAAGTTGCACTCAGAATGATCAAATAACAGATTGTTTTCTCATTCATGACTAAAAGAAACAAATCAAAACAAAAAAAACTTTTGTGTGAATTCAGCAGCCTTGAAACAATAAAAAATAAAATAAAAAATAAAAACAAAAGCTGTGACACGCAGTACAAACTGTCACACTTAAAACCTCCCGTCTCTACCCGGACTTATGCAGACTTGAAAAATTCATGAGTGCCAACTCAGACTTGGTGGCAAATAAATACTACTACTAAATTACTACTTTTTTTTTTTAGATACGTGTATATGTGGAGGGCTTCCAGACCCACTGATCTACAGGAATGGACCAGAGAAAGTTGCAGAAACAGATTAGTAGATTTTGTCACACATTCGGCTAATTTCAACCTGAAAAAGATGTAATTAACTGCTTGTTTTCTCTGAGAATGTTTGGACTGTGATTCAACAATAAACGACTGTACGTGTGTTCCTGCCCATGATGTGAGCTGCTGTTCAGAGGACAGGACATGGTTCTTGGCTTGTTTAGCAGCTGCTGCCACGCTCGGTGCAACTATCTGTGAAACAGCGCCGACGCCAGAGCTTTATGTTACATTAAAAACAAATAAAAATAACAAGCAGTGATGTAAAAGCACGATTTTTACTTGACTTTTGTGTTGAAGCTGAAACACCAGACGCCAAACAAACCGTCACCATTGTGTAAAAATGTCATAATTCTGTTCAGATAGAACTGATCTTTACAAAAACAGCATTAAAAGGTCAAAAATACAGGTGATCAAATCGATCAATGGAAATGATTTTCAGAGCTGGAAATAATTGCATGCTTAACAGCGCTCTTTTCCTTTTCTGCCTCATGATTCTCTCAATTTATACGCTCACACTCCACACGCTAAGTACTCTCGTGCACATGCATGGATGGGTATCCATGCATGTGCACGAGAGTACTTAGTCACAAGAGTCCACAGTAAACACAAACACACAAAGGCCTGAGGTCTACCCTCGGTCACGTGCACACGAGCTGATAGCACTCTTTCCACATCAGTGCACACCGCGAGCCCTCGGAAATGCAACAAAATAACAAAAATAAACATTCAGCAAGAAAATAATACATAATGGCAGTATGATTACTCCTTTTTTTGTTACATAACATCCATGAATGCAGAGCAATTAATGGTACCAAAACAATCCCTGAAATGCCACAATTCATGATAAATTATGATGCTGGGCGCTTCAATGAAAATAAAAACCTTATAAACATTAAAACATAGTAACACACTTTCCCTGCAAATGCCTCTAATGATGGTCATTATGGCAATTTAAACATTATTTAAGTTATTAGTCAAACCTGCAGAGGTGCATTTTGACTTCCACATCACTTTATGCATTTTAGTGAGTAATTTCTTCGTTTTTTACAGAGATATGGATTTAAAATTAATATTTTAATTACAGAAGTGGAAGGAAGAGCTTTGACGTTACTGTTGCACATTTAATTCTAAACAATTATTTACTATAAAATAATAATGAAAAGATGATGCTGTACTATCAAAACTCATAAAAAAATTAAAAGGATCTCCATCTTCACTAGCTGCATAGAACATGAACCGTTCTTGCATCATTATCGATAATTACCGATTTAAAAACGAAAGCTAAGAGTGAAGAAAGTGAAAACAGGCGACAGTGATGTTCAAATCCAAAACGAGGCACTGAGACGTGATCACAAGCAGATCCACGATGTTCCCACACAAGAGCAAAAACAGCTCCTAACTAGCGCCACACAGTTTCATGGTGATGATAAATCTTCATCTTGGCCATCTGGAAATAACGCGTAAAGTCTAAAATAAATAAATAAATAAGAAAATAAAAGTGAAACCTTCTTCTCTGTAGTCCAGAGGACAGTTTCCAGTTCTGACCTGGGACCTCCAGCACACGTACACATATGGCTTTTTCTTTGCATGAAGGAGCTTCAGCCTGCATTTGTGGACACCAACAGTTATTCCCAGAAATGCTCCTGAGCCATTGTGGTGACATGTATTACAGAACCAGGCCTGCTGTTCACGCAGCACCACCTGAGGGTCCAGAGAGCTCAAGCATCCAGGATTCCAAACCTGCGCATACGTTGCTCGAGATTCTCCCCATTATTTCATATCATGAGATTTTCAAAGTGTCTAAAACGCTCTTTTTATTCCAGATGTGTGCTGAGCCATTGCCAGTTAAACTAAACAGTTGCAGGATGTTCCTTCTTTTCAGCACCACTCTTTTGTCCAGCCTTTTGCTGCTCATGTCCCAACCTTTCCGAGACGTGTGTCTGCCATCAAATCCAAAATTAGCAGCTATTTTTCATAATCTAGAGAAATGCAATGAATGCTGTGAATATGATACAGGTAAAATATGGGAGAGATCCACAAGATCACTGGGTTCTGTTTTGATTTAGATTTTATAATCAATGTTTTTGGAAAAGAGATTGTAATTCATGGCCACGTCATTGTCATTAATGAAGGAAAATGAATTACATTGTTTTTAAAAATGCTCCTGTTTCAGAGTCTTTCAAATCAATAACTGCATGTTATACATCCACAAGTGACTACAAGTGAATCCAGAGAACGAGAAGGTGACACGAAGACACTGCTGGTCCACACATCCAATTCTGCTTTAACAGACACATCTATATTATTTTTAATAGTCGACAAATCTAATGGGAATACCAAGCAGAGCAAATAATATGCCATCATTTGTAGCTCAAACATGATATATGATGATGTAAAAAGGCATCGCAGAATAACAGGGACCGTTTGAGTTTTATTGAGATAAAATGTTACATCAGTTAACTGGGAGATGACTCAACGTCTGCTGATATTAGAAACTCTGACACAATACAGTTCTGATTTGATTTGATCCAGGAGCCAATATGAGACAATATCGCATGCTGATTGAACAAAATCACTTCCATTCACATCAAATCACCATCTTTTTCTTTTCTTTTCAGCTCTTCCTTTCAGGGGTTGCCGCAGCAAATCATTCATCTCCATTTAAACATGTCCTCTGCGTCCTCTTCTCTCACAACAACTAACTTCACGTTCTCTTTATCTACGTCCATAAATCTCCTCTCTGGTCTTCCTCCAGACCTTCTGCCTGGCAGTTCCAACCTCATCATCCTTCTGCAGATATATTCACCATCCCTCCTCTGCACATGTCCAAACCATCTCCGTCTGGCCCCTGAGACCAAAAACATCCAACATGTCCTGTCCCTCTGATGTCCTCGTTCCTGATTCTCTCCATCCTCGTTACTCCCAAACAGAAGTTCCACATTTTAACCTCCAACTCTCCCTCCTGTCTTTTCCTCAGTGCTGCAGCCTCTAAACCAGTCAGCGTGGTGGGTCTCACCACCATCTCGTACACCTTTTCTTTCGTTCCTGCTGATACTCTTTTATCACACTTTTCTTCATCCACTCCAACTTGCTTTCACCCCCTTCCTCACCTCTTTTCCACTCTCTCCTCACCTCCTTGCTCACATCAAATCACCTTCACAACATAAAATATCATTTCACTCTCATATAAATAAATAAAAAGTATGTAGGTATTTTATTAAAATTTAAACATATTCTTGAGATTTATTACGTTTTCGACTGAGAGGCGCACTGACTGGCTGAGTTGGTTCTGAATTACAGATTTTGCTGCAACGTCTTTGTGGTTTGTTATTGAAATGACAACATTATGAATATCCAGCTCCTCCTTTCACAGAGAGCCTAAATATATGAACGTAGAGGGGATTATGGGAAAAACACTGTCCTATTGAGATGACAAAATGCCAAAAAGCAGCAAGCCAGAGCAAGCAGTGAGACAATCCATCTCCCAGTCTCTTCCTGTCTGATAGCCATGACAGCTGAGCTGAGACAGACAGAGCAGGACAGCAGACAGATGCTGTCAAGATTACTCCCACTCACCCATCTTCTTCTCTGTCTTTTTGGCTCCCTGTGCACTCTGCTTTGCAAAAGTTTCTCTGCTGACTTTCTCTGGCGACTCACAGCAAAATGAAAAAGTTGGTAATTGACGCTACTCGCATTTCATGCCATGTTTGTCTCATTCTGAAGATTATGTTTTCTTTCTTTTCATTTTTTCTTTTTTACCTCTGCTGGTCTTTCATTAATAGAGGCTGTGGGCATTTTTCTTACAGTGAAATGTAATTATTAATAGACTAGGCTGCCTCAAAGTACCTCCATGCTAAATGCTGCGAGTCTGAAATGGTTAAGAGGATTTTAAAGACTCTGACAGAAGCCTGAGGGCCGATCGCTGTCTCTCTCTTACTTACTTTCAAACATCCTGACACAGTTGAACTCGTAATGCCCGGGCTTTTGTTCCATTAAGAAGAGAGTGGGTCGCCCAGAGCTGTACGTGGATCAGTAAAGAAGGAGACCTAGGCCCCCTCTACCGTGTCCAAACCACATTTATTAAAGAAAGAAAGAAAGAAAAAGAAAGAAAGAAAGAAAGATTGAGAAGGTTATACTGTATTAGTGTTGTGGAGTAATGGAACACATGAACCAGAATACAAATTAAGATTAACTGTATTCCGTGACAGTTACTGTTTAAATAGGTAGTAATTAAAATACAATTGCTTTGTTAAAATAAAAGGATTACACGACTGTATTTTCCTGTTCCACATGTTAAGCTAGCTCCTCTCTCTAAAGTCGGTAATTCTACGTGTTGCTGGAAACCCAAACAGAACAAGCAATCAGAGCTTCTAATTTAAACGTCCTGCCAACGTTGGTGGCGTCAGTCACACAACGGACCTGGAGCACAGCAGAGCCAGCAGGGCCCGGGCAGGAATGCATTTCATTGGTGGAAATTCAGACACACTTCACATTTAAAGAAGAAAAGGACGGGCGACATCTGATCATGCAATGTTTGCTAGCAACCAAGCTGCTCTCGAAATGAAAAGAGTCCACCTCCAACCCGAAGAAACATCTCCAGGTAAGTTATTTAAAAATAAAAATAAAAATGAAAACTAAAGTCTACTGCAACTACCTTATGTGGGACCATGGATGAACACCATGACAACCTCATTTAAGTTAAGCCTACTGCTAGTCCCTCCAATAATTAACGCAAAATCAACCAAAGTCCACAAAATATGAGGAAGGTTGCAATTTTTCTAAATTACTCTCTCTGCACTTTTTGAGAGCAAAGGGAGCTACAAGTCCCAGAGTTCTGGAAGTGAAGCTACAAATGCTAGGTCCGCTGGTTAGCAGACGAGTTTTATCAATCTGTGAAATATAAAAGATAACCACTGTCATCTGACAACTAAAATAACGATGAACAATCATGAAAAACTATTTCCAAATGTTATGAATGAAAGCAGATGTTATTTATTCTATTCATCTTTAAACACTGTGGTGGATCAAAAACAAAAATCTTTAATGGATAGACATTTTTCTACAACAAAACATCATAAAAATGCATTTGCAGGGTATGATTGCTACATTCATGAAGTTGTAAAATGCATGACAATATATCAAGTAATCCAAAGTCTTCAGAATACATTAGGCTACTCATGTTGAGTAACTTAACGGAATACGTTACAAACTACATTTTGGGGCATGTAATCTGTAATCTGTAGTGGAAAAAATGTTAAAAGTAACCTTCCCAACAGTGGTCATATATCAAAACATGAACCAATATATTGGGCCAGACAAAATCAGAAAGTGATATGTTTTGTTTGGCTTGTAAGTAGCAAATCTTGGTTCATTTGGCATTCGGATTTCCACATCAGGCAGAACAAATAAAAGAATAAAAAACACAACAGTTGAAATATGTGGAAATATAAGACCGACAGCCGTGTTTCCTTAAGGCTCCGTCCACATGTTTCCTTTACACTAATGATCAGAGATCAGCGTTCACATGTTCAGTAAACACATCAAGGGCAACCGTTTGCCTTAATCAAGCATGAACGTACCCTCAAAACGCAGGTACCTGTTCTACCCTTCTACACCCACAGGAGAACATGTCAACAAGAAATTTGGAGCAACCTAAAGTCCTTTTTGTCCATTTGCAGTGCAAGAAACAAAAGTTATAGGCAGTGACTCTAAATGTTGAAATACTCGACTCGGTTTTTATCCGTACGTTGTCATTCCTCCTCTTTGTGATGAATTCTGCTGTGGTTTCTCTCTCTTCAATTAAAGTTGGCTTTTAGCATTTAACTTCCTAATGGTCATGTCGGAGATGGAAGACTGCATAAAGTCAACCTTAACATAGGGTGAATGGTGTGAAACTTTCTAATTAAAACCAAATAATGAGTGCTTTGGGGGCATAAAACTAAAGAAACAATAACTGAAACAAAAAAAATAGAGAAAAAAATGAAATTATATGACGAGAACCACTGTCTTAAGGATAAAAGTAAAACTTGTTTTCACTTATAAATCCACTTCATCATCACACAAAATAAATGCTCTTTGTGATGTGGGTTTTTTAAGTCAGTCCTTTCATTGACTGTTTATTTGTGTAGCACCAATTCACAACAAAAGTTACCTCTAAGCACTTCACAGAGCACATAAATAAGTTCAGTACAATCCAGTTATATTCTAATTTGTGTTATAATCCATTGATAATCCACTTCATTCCAGTGCTAGCCAATTCAACGTCTCACGTTTCATTTACCAGATTTTCTTCTGAAAGACCAAAAGTTGAACCATATAGCATGTTTTTTTTTTTTAATGGCTCCTAATCAGGTTCATGGGTAAGTGGTGCTGCATTTATTATTGTAGTCCAAATGCTTAGAACATCTACAACAAAGAATATAATATAGAACTGATAGATATCGCCACCTTGAATCAGCACCTTAACGTGGTGGAGTTTGCACGCCCAAATGATCCCAGGAGTTATGTTGTCCAGGGCATTTGCCCCTGATAGGGTCTCCTATGGCAAATTGGTCCTGTGTGACAGTCCAGACCAAGTGTGATTCAGAAGACTTGCATAGAGAAAAAAATATCAGGAACTTGATGTCCCCACCCTGGAGCCAGGCCTGGGGGAGGTGCTCATTGGCAAGCATCTGGTGATCGGTCCTTGAACCATGGGGTCTGGCCAGACTCAGCCCGAATGAGCGACATGGGTTCGCCCACCTGTCCACCAGACCTGCAAGACGGCCCATGCAGGTCTGGTGCAGTGTGTTTTGGGCAGGTGTTTTTGGCACTGTGGCCGCAAGGTCATTGATGCCTCTCGTGGCGGCAATCCTCGAACCTGGTGGTGGACACCTCGGGTAAGAGAAGCTATCAGGCTGAAGAAGGAGTCCAATCGGGCTTGGCTAGCTTGTGGGACTCTGGAAGCAGCTGACAAGAATCAATGGGCCAAGTGGGTTTCTGAGAGTTTCTGTTTCATTCCTACTCTCACCTATGGTCATGAACTGTGAGTAGTGACCAAAAGAATGAAATTGCAGATAAGAGAGGCTGAAATGAGCTTTGTCGTCTTCTGGACTCTCCCTTAGAGATAGGGTGAGAGGTTCAGTCATCCAGGAAAAAGTTGCTGTTCCTCCTCATCGGGAAGAGACAGTTGAGGTTATTTGGGCATCTGTTCAGGATGCCTTCCGGATTGTCCCACCTGGAGAAGACCACGAGGCAGACCCAGGACACACTGGAGAGATCGCATCTCCCAGGTGGTCTGGGAATGCCTTGGTGTCCCCTCCTGGAAAAGCTGAAAGAGGGGGCCGGAGAGAGCTAGGTCCGGGCCTCTCTGCTTAGGATGCTGCCCCGGATCCGGATAAGTTAATGGATGGATGGATAGTTATAATATAAAACTATAAACGAATAAATGTACAATGTCTCCCTCAAATACTCAAACTGTGCAAACCTGCAAAATGAAAAGGCTGTGTGTGTCTGAATGACCTTGAAGTGAATGAATGTCCTGCCATCATGCTGGATAAAAGGTTCAGCAAAGAGCATGAAAGTAAATCCAGCCCTCCTCACCCTGCAGACATATAGCTGTGAAAGGGCTCCTACAAAATTCTGTTCATGCAACAAAATTATCATGTGTGCTGGGAATCAAAAGAAAAAAAAAAGTTAGACTCATAGATGTAAAAAAAGATTATTATAACAGCTTGTCAGGTCTTTAACTTCTGAGACATGAGTGGATAAAAAAGAGCAGTTTTCTGCAGGGTCATTTCAAACCATGGAGACACACACCCACACACACACACACACACACACAACCCTGCCGATTCAGCAGAAACACTGGGTCACTCTGTGTGACACATCGGTCAAGTGTGAAAACTCTACTACCCACAGGTACACAATCATACTGAGTCTTTTGTACAGTGTGAAGCATCTCGCTGCAGTCCTGCCAGGTTGTTTAATAAGTGCATGGTGACCTAATGTTTTTGTCAGACTTCTGACTTGCAGAGAATACACTGCCACCATATTACTTTCATCTAAGCCGTGTTCCTTAAATAAACAGGCAGAGAGGCTTCGATGTGTGTCTACTACACCATTGTCCTACTTTCCAAACTCCTGAACAGCTGCATTATTCAGACTTCATACTTGGCACATCCCAGCTACAATATCCTGCCTTCCCTCTTGTCTGTGACAGGTCATCTTCTTGAGTATTCTTCTAGCTGTCACTTTAGATGTGGAGAGGCTTTTTGTTGCGACAGCAACATACCAGAAGCACCACAATCTGTCCAGTCAATGTATTGCAAAGAAAGATGCTGCCTGGTGGATCACAGTAGTGGACACTGCATCATACAGTGAAGCCCAAGGACTGACATGACATTGCTGTACTAAACATTCTGCACTTAAAGCTGCTGTATGGATGATGAATCCCTTAAATAATTAGATAAAATAACAAAAACTTAACAAAATCAAAGTAATTTAAAAAAGGACAACTGTTTTCATGTTACATTCAACACAATAGACAATAAAGCCGTGTGAAGATACTGCTGATACAGCCACACCAGATGTGTAATACCACTTTTTACCAGTGGCTGTGCTATAACTCATCGTAGCGTTTGCGTGACTTATGGCTACTACCACTACTACTACTACTACTACTACCACCATGACTACTTGAATACTGAGGATGATGATGAACAATAGGTTTTTGGGCGGATAAATAACCAAATGATGCCACAAGCAGAATAGTACAACAAGGGAAGCAACGTCCCCTCCAAGAAATATATATATTTTAGTGGTACTTCAACTTAAATGCAGAACCACCAAAGCCTGGGTGCATTTACATCACCCCCTCTGTGACTGTAAGTTGGAGATCATGACCCACCTCACAAAGACAAGCCTCCCATCTGCCAATCAAAGTGTATAACTATGGAACGCATCACAATGTTTGCTATTTAGAGTTATCCAGCCGCTAACTATAAGATGAAGCTATCTAACATACATTATCACTATGAAAGTCATGGCAGAGACAGCAAAGAGAGTGAAGAGGGTTAGGTCAGAGGAGGCAAGAAAAAGAAAGAGAAGGAGTGGCTGCGCAGGATCACGTGCACGACTCGATACTGGTCCTACTGATACTGGCATGAGCTCACTGGCCTGAGCTGAGAGAAGCAAAGGACTGCTGGACGGACAGCGTCCTAACCTTGCAGCTGTTGGATTATTAAGTTACACATTTTTCTTGCCTTTGATGTCCTGTGTATTTTGAGTTTGCTTGATATTAACCTGAGTTACTAAAGTTCTTTGTTCTCTGGTTCATAGTTTATTTCATCATAAAACGGCTCAGTCTTAGCTGTGACTCAAATATACTTAATGAAGAGATGGTTCAGTTTGAATATGATATAGTACAGAATATTACAGTATGCCAAGACAAAAAGAACAAGTTCAACGATCAACCAAAATGATAGCATGTGATGAAGCTAGAGAGAAAAATATTCCCCTTTACACTCAATTATCTGCATTTTAATTAGAATCAACAGTTCATCTTAGGTTTCAAGAATAAAGTAACTGTGGCTGTGACAACCCTGCACCAGTGGACACGTACTGAACAGCACTGTATTGATAATGTTCAATCAGTAGCACCATTGAGCACTCGATGGCACTTTCAAGCACAATCATGAAATAAAATAGTGCAACTTCTGTGAGGTAGTTTCAAGAAGATTAAAAAAAAAAATAACCTTGAGTTTTTTTTCTTTTGGTTTGGGTTTTTTTTCTCCATCAAATAACCCACTGAAAACAGGTGTGCAACCCACTTTTGGGTCACGACCCACCAGTTGAGACAGATTTAGATCACATTTACAACAAAATATGTATTTCTTGTATCAATATATGAAGTATAATTAAGCCAATAAACCAATATCCTAACACAAAAATTGTATATGCTAATAAAGTTGATCAATTGGTGTTTGATAGAGATAGCTTAAAATGTCAGTATTATGTCCCGAGACAACAGAGGTGACATCTGAAATTGTCCAACTTTAGTTTAGTTAAGATCAAGGTGGGACTATTTTGTTTTGACTGATTCGTCCATTCTTAATTTACTTGATTACTTTTGCTATGGCCTTTGCAGGAAAGCTAAATCTGACAAGATTTTAATAAGACATCTATAATGCACATAAGGGTTCAAAATCAAGATGAAAAAAGTGCCGACATCAAATTAACTTTCTGTGTTAGACTGTGAAAGATCCAAAATAATTTTGTCATCCTTGAGAAAAAAAAATATGAATAATGCTGCCATGGCAACACTGTGACCAAAATTGGAGAAAGGCTTTCTCCATGTAAATGTACTTTAGATTCAAGGAACAAATAGAATGTAAAGGATAAATCAATCCTTTAAGAGAACAGCTTGGAGCAGCTTCAGGCAGTACAGTTCATACTGTGATGAAGAGGAAAGTGTTTCTGTCTGTTCCTCCTCCCTCCCCCCCAACAGTACCCTTCCCTTTACTTCTCTAAAATCCTTCAAATGTTTCCGAACATGGACTTGGTGGTGCTAACAAGTGGCCGCAGAACTGTTAGCCTTAAGCTTTAACATAGAGGCTACTTCACATCTTCCTTATCAAGCCTATAAGTGGAAAGTAAAATGTCATGAGAACTCAACGACAACAAAGTCTCACAAAGTATTTAGCTTTTGTTTCTAAGATATCCCCAAAGAACTGCGTTTTAGGCCGACCATGGTTCAGTGAATGCACTTTCTTTTTTAGGGTCATCAATTCAACATTTGTTTTGTTTGTTTGTTTGTTTTTAACAATAATGATTTATGTTCCAGGCCCAGCACACTGAGCTTGAAGCTCATGAGTCTGAACCACTGGAGGAGAGTAAGCTCTCTGTGGTGTTGTACCCACAGTCCTTTGGAGTCAAAAGTACTCGGCAACAACATCATTAGCTTTTCTGTTTCTTGACTTCAGACGTCTTCAGACTCAGCTGACGTTGTACCACAGTTTCTACATGTAAACTTAATGAAGCAACACAATGGAACTTGAAACCCTACCAAAAAAAAGTTTCCAGAAGTATTTTAGCATTAGTTCGACTTATAACGAGACAAACTGCACTTCTGCCAAAGCCTGAGCATCTGTGTCTCCTGCACTGGGACTGTGTACGTTAGAAGACATTTGTCAGGAAGTGATGGGAGGCGTAGCATTGAGAACACGTGTGTCCGGTGACAACAGCAGCTGTGCACATTCATTAGCCATTAGCTCTGCCTGTTTGCAAGCCTCCAGGAATTCGATCAATCATAAAAAACTTGGGCTACATCTGCCCATTTTCCAGGAGTGCCTATTCTTCTGATTCTAGTTGTTGGTAAGAAATAACTACATAGGTTAATCTGTTAACCGATTCATCTGTCTTGTGATCCATTCATCAATCCATCCATCTGAAGTTCAAAAAAGCTACATTTCTTAAAACCATGGCGAAAAATCTAAATTCAATTTGCAGCTTTCTCCTCAACATTTTGGCTATACTCTGACATGCCTGACAAAGACAGTTTTCCATGAAATACAGTTAGTTTAACGAAGATCTTCTACGCCCTTCATCACGCCATGAGCACATCTGACAACGGTACCACGATCAGAGTACCACAATCTTCATCATCACCCTTGAAAATTTAATGGTCCCTCCTCCTCATCGCGCTCACTGCAGATGTACTGGTATCTCTTTCTCCCTTCCCTCACTGGGTCGCTCTCCCTTGGCCCATCACCATGACGATGGAAGCGAGTTACATAGATACAGTCACTAGGCAACTAACAGCAGCAGCAAAAGCAGGAGCAGCAGTGTCCTGTCAGAGCTTTAGTGGAGCTGCAGCGAGAGCACGATCCGACCCTCCTGCTATGTCTGCCTGCATGTTTGTTCTTTGAGGAGAAATGTTTATGCATTTATTGTGTCTTGAATCCGAAGCCTTTTATTTCGCTCATCTCTGGAAAGCTTAATTTAGACAACTTATATGATCTGAACTTGGACTAAAATGGGTACAGTATGTACAGTAAAAGGAAAAATGAGGTTATTATTTTAAAAAGTTGCATCGTGATACAGTATGAGTTCTATATCTATAAACAACTTGAATCACAAAGGAGTCAAATATGGAAATTGCTTCTTTCTCAAGCTTTTCCATGCTCTTGTATTTTCCATGGGGAAACAAGAACAATAAAAGGGACATTTATCGTGGACATCTTCGACCTGTATCTTAGAAAAAAAAAATCCGATCTGCACCTGCTTTCTTTTACCAATCCTTCTATATTTTATCAGTTTTTATGAAATAGGTTAACTGCTAGTTTTTGTAAGCAAACAGAACAATGACCAAATGGTGACCAACGTGTTCTCCTCAGGTCTGCCTCTTGCCCGTCCTCTTCGTTATCGTGGAAATACCTATTTTATTGGTTTTGGAGGCTACATGAATCTAAGTCATGTGATTAGGTTCAGAAAATGAAATACCAGGTTAGGGAATGAAAACAGAATACCCGCTGAGGATTCGAGAAAACAAAATGTTCTGGTGTTACATACGGCTGCTCCTTGACCCAGAATATCTTACACAAGCGTCACTACATTTCGACCAACAGCATGGAGACTTTATACGGTCCTAAGTCGAGCATATGTTAAAGAAATCCACCAGGCCACCGTGGAGAGGTTCCTAGCTGGTTCAGATCTGAAGACCAGTACACAGGTGGGATCATCTAAACTCCACACAGAAAGAGTGTGGAGTTAAGGTGACAGGTGACCTGTCCCGGGTGTACCCCTGCTCCAGCAGGACACCATGACCCTGAACTGGAACAGCAGATTTAGATAATGGATGAACGGTAACAAAGGCCCCATTACTGCACTACAGCAGTTAGCAGGCCCAGTTATTTGCATATAGAAACTTATTCCAAGAAGAAGGTTTCTGATGAAAAAATGCAAAATTCTGCAGAACTACAGCTATTACACAAGTTTATATACAGTTCCATAGATGAGGATCCACACTGAAGCAAAATAATGAGAAAAGCCAACAAACATGACAAATGACGGTCTGATCATTTTCAGACTGATGGGAAAGGACAAGGATTCAAAAAAAAATCAGTCATCACACCGACCAGAAATAGCACCTAATCCCTCAGGACCAGGTGGTAGCTCGCAGTCTTCATGTCAAGCCACACATTTGGGTGCCAGAAATCAAGTGTAATTCAGAAGGAAAATGAAAGAGAAGAAGAGACTGCAAGAAGCTGGAAATTCTTGAAACACCACCGTTCTCAGTACTGTCGACCTGGATCTCCAACTGTTCCCACCATGTTCAACTTGGACCTCATTTGGGTAGGCTACAGTTGATCTTAGCGAGGAGGTGGCTGCATCTGCTATCAGCCTCTATCAGCTATCAACTCTGGCTTCAACATCACATCTGGAACGCCATCAAATCTCTGAGCACATAATCCTCTTGTCTAAAATGAACCTAAACACGGTTTTTGTTACAGCTTTGTCAGTGAATTCTGCTCTCTTCATCACACAAAATAAAAGCGGGCAGGAAAGCTAGCTCATTAGGCCAGGGAAGCTGTCGACTGTGAGCCCTGGGAACCTGCAGCATTCACAAACACAATATTCCCTCTGATGAT
The DNA here is from genome assembly GCA_037176975.1 of Arrhamphus sclerolepis. NCBI lineage: Eukaryota > Metazoa > Chordata > Actinopteri > Beloniformes > Hemiramphidae > Arrhamphus > Arrhamphus sclerolepis. The sequence continues at coordinate 10,307,995 of JBAMYA010000019.1, read as the reverse complement.
AATTGCATGAAACTGAGCACCTCGCAGGATGAAAACTTCTGATCACTTATATTGTACAGAGCTCTGATGTGGAGACTCTAGGAGACACATAGGAGAAATAAAAAAAAACACGGGTATGAACACTACACTGCTTGAATTTTTTCTGAATATATACTATGTAGATATTTTTGAAGAACAGAATATCAGATGCAGAGATTCCTGAAACAAATTGATTGGAAAGTTGTTGGTAGCATTTACATGGTACAAATCTTCAGAAAATGTGAGGGATTTGCCTTTGACTGAACATGCATCGTGTTCTGAAACCCTGGCACATTGTTTTTCAGACAAAACATCTTTAAATTCATCAGAGATGGCAAATAAATGCAACGAAGGAAAAGGAACAGTCAATAAGTGCATCCAACATAGATACAAAATACAACTTTGAATGGTGTCACTGTCACACATTTCTACTTTGTAATGGGGCACAATTTGGCACTTTGATACTTGTAACAGTGATGGAAAGCACAACCCATATGCAGAATCTTAATGCAGGAAAACATACCCATAAAGAGAGGCCACAGCACAATATGTCCTAGAAATGAGGCCAAGTACTGTACATGTCTTACTGTCATGCAGATACAGCCTGAGCAGCTGAGCTTGAAACAGCCAACAAAAGACAAATAGCACAACACATATTTGATGTTTGTAAAATTATACAAAATAAGGCTATTAGCAGAGAGTGCAGAGCCCTTCTGAGGAGAAAAAATGTATTAATAGAGTCATCTTAGGAGCATCAGAGCCAGAGAAGCTTTGAAATATCTTGCACTGAAGATTTTAATTAAATATTCTCTTTGATTAAAAGGAGCTTTTTTTGCATGTTGCCTTCATGCCCTGTAGTTCAGAAAGATATGTATAAAGAGAATACTACCAAACATATCACAGCACGTACTGTAACTTGGAAGATTATGAACCAAATAATGAAAGGTGTAAGTACAGCAATAAAGCATTTAACTCGATGGTTAACAAGCCTTTGTCATCACAATCCTGTATCATGTGTGACAAATTGATACAGTTAACTAATGGGCATGATAGGGTAATACCCCACAATGTGTCAGGCTGCTGGATTTAACAGGTGTGAGTATGTGATAATGTAAGAAAGCATGACGGTGTGACAGCAGAATAGCTTGGAGCTACATGCCAAGGCGGGAAGGTATATGACACTGCATCATATATCATCCTTACACACATACACACACACACACACACACCTTCCCTGCTCCTGCAGTCATGGTTGCCTCATTAGCTCATCACATAGCTTCAAAGGCCCTGGGATGAGTCTAAAAAAAGGGATGAAGGGCTTTTATAGAGATGTAAGTAAGGGAGGAAAAAAATTCCACTGTGCTTGCAGCAAAATTGATGCAAAGATTGAATTCAAGTAGAGGCAAGGTAGCACGTAAATTGTAAGAATATGGCCAAATATGAGGAAATCGTGAAATGCCAGCATTTAAATATTGAGGGGGATCTGTCAGTTTGGTCTCTTATTACCAGAGAATCGATCACCGTTAACATGGGCTGAATACAAATATTGCAGCAGGTTGTGTGTCTGCCAGTGCTGCCTTACGTGGTAAAGTGGAGTAGTTATCCATCTGTCAGGGTGCTGGGGGCGGATCCGGTTCCTTAATAATCACTCTGGAGGTCCCTGCTGGACTCTCTGGCATCGAACAGGATCAGTCTACAGGGACGAACCGAGCCGGTATGAAACCAGGACAGGTACCCGCGCGACCAGCCGCATCTTTAATACCCCAGGGGACAGAGGACGGCGGAGATGAGCGCATCTACCCGGGCAGCCTGGTTCATTTCAAGATCACTTAAATCCAAGTCGCTTACGCACACACAAGACGCGCTGCCTCCAGTCAGAGCTCCTCGGTCCATGTAAAAAAGAAATGAATAAATGCCCAGATGTCGGGCATTTATGAAGAGGAGGTCAGCGAAAAAGAAAGGAAAAGAAAAAACAAATTCACACCGGACCCAACGATCCGTGGTCTGCGGATGGCAGCGGCGTGCTCCCGCTTCTCCGTGTCCGGAACCGTAAACCCTGCTGCAGGAAGCGGGACGAACGCGTTCAGCAGGAGCGTCTCCTCCCATCTGTCCCCCCCGTGGAGGAGGAGAGAGGAGAGAGGAGAGGGATAACAGAGGAGAGAGAGAGCGCGGAGAGATGGATGGAGATGGAACCAGGGCGCCGGAGAAGGTGCGTTTGCGCGTGCGCATGAACGTACAGGTTTGTATGCTTGAACTGGTACGAGTTTGAGGGGGTTATAGACAAAAAAAAATTAATAAATACCCCACTTTGGATGACACCCCATAATAATAAAATTTGTGCACTTAACACTAATTTTACAGAGTTTCTAGATAGCGCTTGTATTTCCAGTTTAAAAAAAAAACCAAAAACCTCTGGTTGTTGCTTTGTCTTAGAGCATGTGTCCAACTCAGGGACTGCGGGCCAAATCCGGCCCGCCACTTCAAAAAGAAAGTCTTACCTGCCTCGCATATGAAGACAATTATAAACTTGAAACTAAACAAAAACAACAAAACCTTAAAGCTAGAATATTTCTGAGGAGACATTTACATACATCAAAATGTGGAACAGCTGAGATGAGGAGGGAGGCTGTTTTATGTCAAAAAGACATGATTTTATAGACACTTGCAAAAGATTTTAAAAGAAAAAGTTGCTTTTTTAATAAAATGTACTTTTTTATAATAAAAATTTGTGATTGTAGTACAAAATTTGAAATTATAGAAAAAAATAGCAAGTTTTCAATTAGAGTGAATTTTATATCTATATGTTGGAAAAAGTTGATATTTCCCAACAAAAGAGAAAAAAAATTATGATTGCACAGTTAACAAATATTGGTTGTTAAATAAATGCCTTGATCTTACAAAGTATGTAATTATGAAAAATATCAAAAAAAGAAAAAAATAATTTGTGATTTTACATGAAAAAAAGATTTTAGTGAAAAACTCTAGGATTTATGATGGACGTTGCCATTTTGAAAAGGGAGATTTTATGACCAAAAAAGAAAACAAAATCACTTTTTTATGATGTGATATTGTGTGTGATATACAATTTGTGATTTTATGACAAAAAACATTTTTTTTGTCCAGGGCCTCGTGGGGAATATGACAACATAGCTGGTTGAGAAAGTAAAACATAACCATCCGTTGAACGGTAACCATGGTGATGATGTAGCTCAGGATGAAATAGTTTGACACTCCATATTAGTTTATCTGAAGGTTCATCCACTCTCATTTGCATAGAAAATAAATAAATAAAAAGCATAAAACCAAATCTGGTTCTTGGCCTGATAATAATTCTGTTTTTAAACCACTGGACCAAACACTGGAAACCAAAGCATTTCAGTTCACCTCCAAGCTTAGGCAGCTTGGTAGCTACACTCCGGGATGGGTCGTCTGTCCATCACAGGCCCACGTGTGGACAGACAGCCAGGCTCACTTCTATGGCCAATGTAGTCAGCTTCTGAAATATGAAATGTAAATCTAGATAAATAATATCCCATCTTCTTCTTTTCCCACAAATTTTCATGACTCAAACTGACGTCTGACTCTGCAGCTCCACTCTGCTGCAGCAGTGACATAGTATCGTTGTTGGTGCCAGCTGGCATTGCCTGGATGAAGCTCCAGTTTGACCCAGATGGCAGCACTGGGATTCTCCAAGATTGACTGAGTTTGAACACAGTCTGTGAGTAAACAGGAAGCTGGGGAGCCCATCAATGTGTCACTCAGCAAGTCATCTCTGTCTCTGAAAGTTCCTGTCTTGTCACATTGAGGTTTATTAGATTCACCTGAGTGTCCACGTCTCCCTTCTGAGGCTCTCAGGTGACGCCCCGTTTCAGCTGACACTGCATTTGTTACCATGGCAACAACAGTCATCAGATTTAGAAAAATTTGGGCTTTTTAGTAATTTAATTATGCTTTCAAATGGAGGCTTTGTACAATTAATTTTTCTGTTGTTACACAAATGATGACGGCTCAGTTAGAAAGATACATTTGGAATCACAGCATTTGATAAAACGGTGGCATGTTTTAAAAACTTGTGGATTTTATAAAAATCCTGTGAATTGTAGGAGGACATCACCCTAATAATGGCTGTATTTTGCCAGTAGATAAATAAAAAAATAAAAAAACAACATTCTTCGCTGTTTTAATAAAAAATCATTCTTAGGATTTTTCTACACTATGCAGCTGCACTTTCTCTCTATATTACCAACGTCTAACAAAACAAGTGATGAAAAAGAGACAAACTTTGCAGAGATTTAAAACCAGTAAAAATAGTTTCATGGGGTGTATGTTTGTCTGTTTATAACTATTCTTTATGTATGTATGTAGTGGTATATAACTGGTTTCACAGAATGCACAATGTACACATGGTTTGTTTTACTTGGATGATCTTTCAAGGTGTGTTTATGTATGTGTGTGTGTGTGTGTGTGTGTGTGTGTGTGTGTATCAAAATGGAACACTAAGGAGAGCTTTGTGAGGAATCATTGATGATACATACTTGTACAAGTCAAATGTTTTGGCCAAACCTAATCGATCAGAATGAATATAATAATGTTCAGCTTAATTTTTATAATTGTTTAAACAAAGTAAGCCTGTTATGTGGTGATACAGGAGCTGCTACTGTCCTCAGTGCAAGTGCCTGCCTTTTTAAAAAAAATCAAAAATAGATTAAATCGTGAGTCCTGTATGTCATAACAGGCGTGCTGGTGAGAGATCATTCTTGTATTAATAAAGTTATACCATTTTGGATGCACTGTGATGCCTCTGTGGTGAAATGAGATTTCCTCCTGCTTCAGATAAGCACCCTGAAGTGAATACCAGGTATTTCTGCATTCAAGTGTCTTAACTGAATGAAAATGATCATCCTTGGGATCTGGTTGTTGTTCCTTTTTTTTCTCTTCTCTTTTTTGTTTTAACTGCTTATGATAAATCTGCAACACTTTGGTCTTTTCCCCCCAAATTATGCAATTTTTGCTCCTTGGATATATTGTAAAATATAGTTTTTCCTTGGTAGTAAACTGAGCTCCTGTGGACATAACTAGACAAGTCAGGAAACTAAAGTGCTTCTCCGCTATAGAGCATCTGTATACAGACTGTTGGTCCTTGGGCCAAGTCCAGGCTCATTGTGAAACTCCGGTTTGTAACGTGAGGGGCTTTGGCCAAAGCAGACCGTCGTCTCAACCCTTGGCTGAAAGATTATCTGCTCTGAAATGGGCTTCAGGCTGCCGCTGAGCTCTTCAGCTATTACTGGCCTGCATCTCTGGCTGACATCCCCGCTGCCATGGTTGCCACCTCGAAGCTCATGCCTCTTAATCACCAGGGCAGAAATGTAACCTAATCAGGTGTCTGTGGCTCTCAGCACAGAAGCAAACTGCACTGCAAACAGCGTCCAGATGGTTGCTTTGTAGAGAACTATGTGACCAGTCACTGTGTAACGCCCCTGTAAATTTCAAATATCTCCCAAGATTAAATCTTAAATTGCTGGGGCTGTAAAATTCATTAACCTTTTGTCCACTCTGCTTGGGGGCAGCTATTTGATCTGACCTCAGACAATGCAGTAGGTGCCCAGAGGCCATAGGAGATCGCCGATTACAGTGCAGGTTTCTGAGTCAAACCGGCTTCAGCTGGGAAGTGAAGTAAGCAGCTCTCTTTCCATTACAGCCAGAGTTTTATTTCAAATAAACTCCGTGCAGTACTTGATGCCAAATACTACGTATTGCGTTTATTTCTGGTGTCTTATTCAAACCATGACTGCATTTGAAGATTGGGGGGGGAATCACAGTCTGAAGCCAAAAAATAAAAAAAGGGTGTGATTGCATCCAGACTAGATGGCAATGAAAGCTTAGTCCCTCCCTTCTATTTTAAAGATGTTTCCTCTGCTCCTTTGAGGGTCCCTCAGCAGCTGGTTGTAACCGAATCCTTTGGACAAGTCATGAACAAATTGTGTTCTGATTACTCAACGTTGCTGTTGGCGAATTTGAAGATTCGCATCACTCATCAGATTATTTGTGTCCTTGTGACGTTGTGGTTTGTGAAAATTATCCTGTGTTGGAATTCCCCAAGAAATGGCCGTGGAGCGGCTCACAGCTTTGTTTGGTGCGGCTGAGTGAACATTCTGGGAACACTGGGAATGTATCCCACCCCGTATCACTCCTCCTGCAGCCCTCCTGCAGCTTGGGGGCAGCTATTCCTGGATAAAGTTTGCTTCAAATGTTTTATGTCTGATTTACGTGAAGAGTAACCCCGTCTGGAGACGGCTTCTGTGCTGGAAGAGTGTTGTGAAACAGGACAAAGCTCTGGAGATGAGAGGGCGATGATCAATCATCCGCTTTTTCCTCCTTTGCCTTTTTGATTGGATATTTCAGTGAATCAGTTGCAGTGGCTCCATTTGTTGCTGCTTCTTATTTTATTTTCTTGTGATTTGCCTTGTGTGTGATTTGTGACGGACACGATCACCACACAGTTTTCACACAATTCCCCGCTTCCTTTTTAAATTTACATTTACAGCTGTGTTCAAAAAAAAGCAGACTGTTTGTTTAAAGGGGGTGGAGTCAGACACGCCAATCTCCATTTGGGAGGTGGGAGGGGGGCAAATACAGCATGATGTAAATTTTGGTGATAAACTGGATAATTCTGCACAAACCTGGCCTGTTCAGGTTTGAATGACTCACTGAATGACATCAAAGTGACAGATTTATATGCCTTTTTTGGGGGGAGCAGCTTGTCACACCAGATGATATCATTTTTTCCCTTTTTTTTCTGTTTATTATGTCTACTTTAAATTGCTAGTTGACAAGTGTAGTGACATTTAACTGCAAAGTGCATCACGTATCTCTTCATGACCTCCATCAGCGTCATTACTTTCTGCAATGCAACAATTTGAACCACCGCGAGAAAAAAAAATGAGGTGGCTCAGTGAATTATGGGTTTTGTCTTTGGTTTTGTTTTAGTGTCTCACCTAGCTGCCCTCTCAAACTTCTCCAACCTGACTCTGCAAAATAAAAAAAATAAAAAAAAGCAGATGGATGGCACCAGAAATAGCACTTTAAGTGGCTGTTAATGTATGAGCGTTACACAATCATACAGCCACGCTCCGTGCCCTTGGCTGAAACCTTTCTGTCTGGATCAGACTTTCTTGCGCTCCCCACCTCCCTGCAAGCCTCTGGTGTTGCTAGTGGAGGTTGTAGAGTTTGAATAGAGCTATATAAGGGAAACCGCTCTTTGTTTATTAGTCAAGGGAGAGTACATTGGAGTGCTGCCAGGCTTTCAGAGTAGAAAATGGGGACAGATAAAAAGACGACCAAATGCCACTCAGAGTGTACTCGGCTACGTGGGGCTGTAAAGACAGCCTTTTTTTTTTTTGCTACAGTAGCAATGTGATTGACATGTACCTTGCATTACATGTGGGAAGCTCAGTGTTTAATCAATTGTCTGAAAATGTGTTTTTATTGGACTAATACGGTTAGAGTGGTTACATGATCTGCCAATCATTTAACACCCAGTTGATGTTTTCTTACACCAAACATTTTTATATGCCATAATGGGAAGTGCACAGCTGTATTAATGATAGTTGCTTACCAGTCAGGGTAAGGTCCTCCTGCTTTGGTGCACATTGCTGTATGCTCTCAGTATTTACGTATGACCCAAGGTGGCTCTCGCTCAAAGTGCAACGTGTGTTTGTTTGGCGAGTATTGATACGACATGTGTTAGATTAACCAAAACTGAACGAGGTGACTGTTTACTGGACAGAGCCGGACATTTATTTATGTGTTGTTCACATGTACGCAGCTGAAAATGAATTGTTGTATATCCAGGTTCATCAAGCGTAAAAACATGGCAGCAGCTGTTGGCCCTTTGGTCTGGCTGGCTTCTTCCCTCAGCAGGAAAATTCTCTCTTGTCTCTCTTTTTAGAGTGAAGTTTGAGCAAATTTTATTGTTCCAACTTTTCTGGCCTTAGATTATAGAATCTAATTGTGTTTTCTCTTTTCGGCTGTTCATTTTATAGAGGCTTGCGCTGCATTGTTCTCAGTATATGACTTGTAGAAACAATGTTATTTACCCAGCTCAGAGAACTGCTTGTTTTGCTGGAAATTGGCTTTCAGCTTATTGTCTGCCTTATTAAAGTGGGAAAGACGCTGCTTTTATGCTTAAAGTTTTTCTTATTTGAGGGTATTTGATGGGGGAAGTTAAATTTGTGAAGAACTGATGTTTTGAGTCTCCCTAACTCACTGTGATGAACTTTGACAACGTGGACATGCTGGCGGGTTGCTTTCAGATTTGACTGAAATAATTTGAGATGAACACAACCTGCTAATCAGTTATTCATCTGGACAGACTGGATCGTGACTCTCTTTTTCATCCATGTGAAATAGCTGTTAAGGCATAACCTCTTTTCAGTGAAGATGGATCCCGGTATACGCTATTACGCTGTACATGGGCCTACTTGTGAGTGTTTTGCTTGTTAAAATAAAAACATGCGTGTCTGGTCTGCTGGTGTTTTTTTTTTTTTTTTTTTTTTTTTGAATGCCTGTAAAAAAAAAAAAAGTCATTGATTAACAATGTTTGAGCTAGTGATTTTGTAAAAATGAATAAACCTATTTGTTGTTGTGCTAAGTCAGGTTTAAATTCGTTAGCTTTGATTTGTAAATACACCTCTTTTTTTTTAAATATTAAATCAGAAGCTCGACAAACTGCATGTGAGCAAAGAGCTTGATTTTTGCTTAACCTTTCTGTGGGATTAAATAAAAGCAGAAAACTCGATGCTTCGTTAGCGCTGTGTGCTTAATTTTTGGGGCCATCGATATGTTTACTTTTACTCCTGGTTTTGAATTGAATTGAAATAATCCAGTGTTTGTCTTCTGCTTTCATAGGTTTAAAACAAGATGGTGTTCAGATCTTAATGTTGCTCTGCATTGTGTTTCATATCAACATGTCTGCATGGGAAGCTTGTTCTCCAACTGGCAGAGAGACAACTACCGCATTGTCAGATTCCTCTGTTTAGATGGACTCAGGCATTTTTGTCTTTTGGACTCGGGGTAGAATGCCAGCCTTGTCCTCAGTTGGGTTACTTATCTCTCCAGCGTAGAGCACGACCTCAGGAAAATTACTGGTGTGGGGGCTGCAGTTCCTCCCCCACCCCTTCAGCTCTTAAACATGATTGACTGATGTCTTTCCGTTTGAAGACTGGCTTCCCCTTTGTTAGCTGTATTGTTAAAACGAGGCATGCTCTCAGTTAGCTACAAGATCGTTTGTGTTTGTAAGACTGCAAACCAAACACCAGTTGTTGCTGGTTGCTCTTCAGGGAATTTTCAGTGTCGGTTTGGATTTTCATTTGGCAACAGCCACTGCAAGGATTGCAGTTTGGAATTTGAGTTACAAGTGGTTAGAAGGGAAATGGAATTTGAATTAAAAAAAAAAAAAAGTTTCTTCTAATGTCAAGACCAGCTTATTCCCAGACTAGAGTTTTTGCTGTGCTGCTAAACATAAAATAAATCAATAGTATGTTTGTGTGTGTGTATAATTTTATTTATTTATTGAATGCATCTATTTGAGAAAGCGGATGCTTTTTTGCAACCTGGCCTCTGAGCTCGTGTGGGATTGCCGTGCCTTTCTCATCCTTCCAGGCAGTGTTTGAGGCAGATAGACTCACTCTTCTATTTTTGTAGTCTTCTATGCAGATGGGCCTGGAAATATTAAGGGGGATGTCCTTTCGTAAAAACACTTTCTGGCATGAGCGCCATAGTAAAATGAACACCTTTTATTGATATCTGTTGATGAAAGGTACGTTAGGGGATTCTACTCGGTTTCTAACTGAAAACACTTTTTTTGGTCACATTCAGTGAAAATCTGGACGCTGTTAGTTGCTCATCTTGTGAGTATAACGTGAAAAAAATAAAATAAAAAAAACAAAACAAAAAAAAAGCATTCTTATGAGCAGAGACAAACATTACTCAAGCCAATCAGTGACAGAGGGAGGGTTTGTGCTTGTGAACATTGGAGTAACATGAATAATTTGATTACAAAAAATACTCTGGAAGGTGGGACTGGGGGGGGGGGTGTCTCGCTAGGCTATGCAGTGGCCCAAGTGACTCTATTTTAGATGTCTCTGCAATCGTATCACTCCTGCTTTGTAGACTACTGTGGAGCTCTGGTATCATTGTTTCACACAGGCTTCAATAACTACTGGTGTGTGTGTGTGTGTGTGTGTGTGTGTATAACGAGGAGAAAATGTCTAAAGCAGGGGTCACTTACTGGCGGACCGTGGTCCGGACCCGGACTCACTGGACCCGGCATAGCATGGTGTCTGGTCCGGACCCCTGACCCATAACCAGTAAATTTGGTGTGGTTTTAAACTTTGTCGGGAGGCTTCTGTTTTCACCGGTGCAATTTTTGTTGTCGGATTTACTGGTTCAGCTGACCAGGATAAGAACGAACCAATCAGATGCGAGTTAAGTCATCCCACGTGATATTACGCAGCCAATCACATAACACTGCGGGTCTGAACGAGGCAGGCTAAGGAGCGGGTGATAACAAGAGAATAGGCAGAAAAGATGGAGAAGCGAGTGAGCTGGAGCTTGGCCTGCAAGGATCTTAAAGCTGGACTGGAAGGATGTCAGGGTCATCCTCTTACAAATGTGCAGGTCCTCGTGGGTGAGCCTGGAACAATATTTAGTTTTAATTACGTTCATTGTAGTGAAAGCTGCCTCACAGCTGTATGTGGAGCCAAACATGGTCAACATGTATACAGCCACTTTTCTTAGACCTGAGAAAGGTGTCTCAGAGACCATTTGGAACCAGAAAGTGGCAGGGTCACTTCGTCCAAACTTCTCTCTCGGGGCCACATCTGCTTGGAGATAAACCAGCTGCATCTGGAGAAGCCCAGCATCTGCCCACCTCAAAGACCCTGACATCGTTGCAGTCCAGGTTTAAAATCCTTGCAGGAAAAGCTCCAGCTCAGTTCTCTCACTGGAATATTCAAGCTGTTGCTTCAGTTTATTTTATTTCTGCTGAAATTCCTTTTGCATCTATTATTAATATGCATAATGTTTAAAAAAAATCTCTTTGAATTTTAGTTGAATTCTCCTGATATAGCTGTTTAAAAACACAAATGTATGGTTTATCCGATTACTCGATTAATCGATGAAAGAATCGACAGAATACTCGATTACAAAAATACTCGATAGCTGCAGCCCTAGCTCACATGAAGTGGGGGAGCGGTGGAGAGGTTTAACGGTGCATTCACACGTACGCATTGTGACAGCGTACGATGGAAGAGGTGTCCGCCGCATCGGGTTGATTTTGTTGTCATGCGCAGGGGTGTTTGTTGTGTTGTGTCCTGCTAGTAACTAAAAAAAAAAAAAGTAGCCAGTACCCAATAACAGAAAAAGAGAGGACCTGGCTCTTCTGATTCGCTGCAGTGACTCAATGTAGCATCGGCTGCATTTAAAAGCATAAGCTCGAGCCAGCTTGTTTGTGAGCGACACATCACGGCTGTCCACAGACACACAAACACAGTCATACCAGATTCATCCACTACCTCTGCCACTTCCTTCCAAAGCTTTATTTCTGAGACTTGTGTCTCTGTGTGACCAAAATTTTCGATCATAAAAAAAATAGGATTGAACACCGTGATGATCAATTTTTCCTCCATATTCTCTCAAAGCGAGGTCTGATCGTAGACGGGTACGAGCTGCTGCAGAACTGCCTTGCGTACCATTTCATTGGCTAGACTATAGCTGCCTTGCTGTAACCTGATTGGCTGACACATGTTGGAAAATCTCAACTTTTGCCGGAAGCATCGGACCTGTCATGAGGTATGCAACCTATAGTTCATTTCAGCAACGGATGATGTCACCCCATTAAAAGTCTATGGAGACAACACAGACGTCACACGCAGCGCATGCGTGTGAGCACCATAATGTAACAGAGGGAGGAGGACGCAGGGGTTGGCTGTGTTTCCTTGATGTTTTGTTTCAAATATCAACAGAAGCCGCATCATCCAGAAATCCTTTACGTTACCTCTAACCCATTAAGACTGAATACAGCCTGTGTGTGCAACATTAGGCAACATCTTAAGACCGGACAGAACACTAGTTTGAAAGTATTGCAGGGTTTAAATACCCATGTCTTTTGAAATTTGTTTTACAGTTAATAGTTTAAACAGATTTAGACAGACTGATGTTCGAGTCATCATGGGGTCTAAAGGGTGATTTAGGAGTCAGCGTAGCAACTATGCACATAGTTTTTGTATGTGTCTGTTATCTTACTGAGATGAGACATGTCTGATGCAAGAGAGACCCTGTTTTATCAGGTACCAGCCACAGCTAGCAGTAACAGCCATGTCCACAGTTGGTTGTGGCAGCGTATTGCACACATCTGCCGATAAATGGAAAAGACAAGCGTCCTAAACAGCTAAATTACCAAGCTTCAACACGCTAGTAACCAAAGCAGTATATGAATTTGTAGGTTGTCAGCCTCGGCATGCTAGTTGGCAGCTTAGACACGCTAGTAGCTAGATTGTAATTGTAATTCCCAGCAGAGGCAATAGATTATCTAATGGGTAGCTTCTTTGGATGCCTTTGCCTTCTCATTTGCCGTCACTAGCTCCTCAGTTACCAGCACTGCCCTCACATTGGCTTGAATAAATGCTAGTTTTGGCTTAGCCTCTGTCAGCTGATCAGAGTTGACATTTTGACAGTGACATAGTAATTCATGGATCACTGTTTCATACATGATGTTCTTTAAAGTGAAAAGAAACTGAAAACCGTCCAAATAATGTAAAGGGCTAACAATTCCTTTTCAGAGTACGAGTGCTCAACATAAAATTGTCCTAAAGAAGTATTGAAAAATTACCATAGATATTTGTGTGTATGCCACATAATTTAGGATTTTTTTTGAAGACCTTAAAATGTCTCTAAACATAAGACTTAACCCAATTTATTAGTAGTGTACACCTTTTTGTTTTGTTTTTTGTTGTTGTTTTTTTAAATCAAAAATGGGGTATTTCTTTATTAATCAATCCCATAAACTTTCCTCTTATAATCTTGCATTAAGCATGCATTACTTCATAGTGCCGGTCACCTCCTTCCCTTTGCCTTTGGTGTGGTTGTGGTATTCCTGCTGAAAGATAAGCCGTCCTGGAATCAGCCCCAGTCTGCTGACCTAGCAGGAAACCGTAGCAGCCCCCCACCCCTCCTGTCTGCTCCTTAGAACTAAGCTTAATCGCTTTCCCCCCCGTCTTCTGCCTTCCATATCTACTCTTCTATTAATTTCTCTCCCCGCTATCTCTGTTTCACCACCCCGCCCATTTCTCTCCTCGCGTCTATGGCTAGCAAGACTGTCAACACCTCGACTGCAGCCGAGCCACATGGATGGAATGGCACATGTTGGACTTGCGAGACTGTAACTCTTCATACACACCTGGTAAATTGATGAAACTTGAAATGCAGTAGAAGGATGGATGGGATAGTCATACCGCCTGTGACATTTAGAATTTTTTTTTTTGTCAATACCTTTAGTCCGGTTATCTTATTAAGACTTCTCATGTGTGATTTGTGATAACTGGAAAAGAGTCAAAAACCGAGAACCACAGTTTCACTGTCACTTGCATTGAAGAGCACGTCATGATAAAGAACTGACCTGAGATCATTCATATGTAGGTTTTACAGTGTTAAATGAGAAAAGTAGACATTAAGACATTCTTGCTTCATTTCACACTGTAAATACTCGGAGTGACGATGAGTGGAGCAAATACTCAAGTTTCATTTGATGATGAAGCTTATTGGATAAGGACTGTATTCTGCATTTGTTTTGACACATGACACTTATCATGATGTGGAGTTTAGCCCAGAAGCCATTTAGCTGCAAGCATCACAGAATGGGATTTTAAAAACTGTGAATCTTAAAAACCTGTGTGTGTCTTCTTCTACTGCCACCTGAATTCACACCAACGCGTCCGAGGTGAGTGTTGTGTGGCTGCTGCCTGCTCCTAACAATAGACCTGACAAGCAAGGGGCCAGGCTTTCACTTCACAGATGGCTTGGAGAAACTGGACTTTAAGTAGCTGGATTGTTAACCCACAATAGGCAGTCACAGCCCTGTATTACAGTTAATCTCCCATGTCATATTTTTCTTATCCATTTTGTGTACCTGGGCCTCTAAACAGCCTTACTATTTAATTGGTTTGCCTGTCCTTTTTTCAGTTCACCTGCCTGAAATTGTTATCACATCAGGTTGCCCTTGAATTACAATTAACCTTTTTTATTTATTTTCTTTCTTTCTTTTTCTAAAAAAAAGAGGCTTTAGGAAATTGTTGCACCTCAAAATGCACCTGTCAGAAAATCTTGAGTTCATTTTGAGCTAAACTATAATGGTTGCAGTGCCAATTAAAATGTATGTCAGTCCGTGTTGCTGTTGAATGTGCTGGTTTTTAGGACCAGCGCAGCTGGAGTTACAGAAATGGAGCATGAAATGCCTGCTTGCAGCTGTCCACTCTGTGAGCGGATTATAAAGACTCCCATATCTTTACGGCTGAGATGCAAAAGCAGATTAGATCAGCAGCTCAAGAAGAGGGCTGGTCTGTCCTAATCTGCAATGCAGCCAGACTGAGACGTGGCTTTTAAAACTGAGCCTTGATGATTTATTGTATTTTGTAAGAGATGTACTCACGTCTATGGCTGCCTGTGTGGTTTTCATTTTTATGAGCCATTAATCAGGATGAGTTTAAGAGCGTGCACATTTGCTTCTTATATGCACTTACCAGCAAGAGAAGCTGCACATTGTGTGTTGTGTGAAGGAGCATCTCTCTAATTAAAGTGGCCAACAATACTTCAGTTAATGTACTCGTGCTGCTGATAAAGGGAAAAGCTTTATGTACAGATGCTCATATGTGTTCCAGTACAGTAAATATTATTGCCTTGGTAAATGGTGCCAGTTGAGACATTAAAACTACTAGTTACAGTATAGTAAGGGTTTTCTTTCTTTTTTTATTTATTTTAAATTTCCATTGAGACCTCTGCTTCAGATGTCGTCCGGGTTTGTGCAAAGAGACTCAGAGGTGTAAACAGAACACAGTATATGTCGTACTCTTTGCCAGCAAGAGCAAAAAATTGGTTTTAATCTGCACCGCTATGCCGCCACCGCTTGTCATTTGATATCTTGATGACGAGCAAAAATGGGAAAACTTGATGAGGTTCTAAAAGGTCAATACCAAAATTCTGGAAAGCGAAGCGGAATGGGGACTGTAGGTGCCATAAAATGAAACCGGGAAGCTTTCATGTTTGGTTTTAACTTCGCCTTTGTATGACATCATTGGATCTGTGGTTACATCTGATGGTGGTGGTGTATGTGATCTGGTTAGTTCTGATGGCAACCAGAGGATCCTCCCAGTGTGACCTGCCTCTCCAGGCCAAACCTTTTAAGGGAATTTTCATGGGTAACCTCCATGTGAGGGCTGGTGGTGAATTAGTTACTCTGAAGGAAAGTATAATTCACAACAAGTTGATGGTTTAAGTGGGAAAGAGAAGTTGACAACTACTTTATATTGTTTCTTTTGTGTCCTGAAAAAGATTTTCTGCTTAATATTAAAGTTTCAGCTGTAAATATGTTTAATTAAGTCTGTTCATTGTAGTGTTTCAACATCATCGTTTTCTTGCAGTTTAATAGACTTTTTTTTGTTGTTGTAGTTTTTATTGCTTGGCAGCTGCCCAGATACCAGGAAATAAGGGCTGTCTGGCCACTGGGAACATTTAAAAACATACCCTAATTGTTTGCTGTGGGTTATTTATGAACAATATACCTTACCACTACAATCATTTATAATGATTTTTAGTTATCACCTTTTTTTTTTTGTTTTTTGATATAAAGAACATCTCAGATGATGCCATGTTGTACATTGTATGTTTGTTGCAGCAAACATGGGACTGCCTCGTGTCACAACAATGATGAAACTAG
>JBAMYA010000019.1:10265743-10290743 GCA_037176975.1 Arrhamphus sclerolepis | reverse complement strand
AAGGTTTAAAAGTCTTCATTAACTTTCCTCATTGTCAGAAAAGACAGAAAGGACCAGCAGTTCCTGTGCAACATGTTAGACGCAGGGACATAAATTACACATTGCTACCAACTCATTTGCATTTTAAAGCATGCCAGAAAAGAAAAACAAACAAAATAAAAACAATAAACATCCCAGAATTTAGCCATTTGATTTAAACTGCAGACGAGGACGGCAGCCTGCAGCTTCACCTGGATGTGAGATGCTTTTACTGATGGAGGCAAAGACACCATTATAGTATTTTTGTGTTTTATTTTTTCATGATACTGTAAAATGTTAACAAAGCTAAAAGATCCTGTAGCATCTCCATCTATATACAGGTACATTTGATGGCTAATACCAAAGATTAGGGAATAATCACCACTCAAGGATGAAAAATATGGTCATGAATAAGTTATCAATAAGTCATCACCTGAAAGTTTTGTGAAATCTAATCAAAGAAAATCATTGGTGGAGCAGGTGCAACATAAAGTGAACTCAACATAGAGGGAATAAATAGCTGAGTAGCCTGGAAAAATAAATACATTAATGTAGCTGGAGAGCATGAAGGCTTGATTATGAAGAAATGCAGAAACTAGTCCAGGTTTCCCCGGTTCCAGAGTGATGGACACATGAGGCTAAGAAGTGATGACGTGATGTCCCCATGGGAGCATGTCTGGAGGGGAACGTGTTTGATCTGGGTCCACTTCAGCTGGACACATGTGGCTCCACAACATGATCTGCCCAAAAATGAGCTCTGCTGAGTAGACTCACTAACATCATTTCAGCACCAGTTTTCATCTTTTTCTTTCCTCGTGCATTTTTATTTATTTATTTTAATCTTTAATACTTTGACTGCCAACTCCACTGACCACTCGCAGTCTCCAGGGCACGTAGGAGAAAACTAAAGCTCTGCCTCATGTTGGAAAAAGAGCTGCAATTTCCAAGGTCTCCGTTGAAAACGTGATACTTTTAAAGTCTGAGAGAGCCAGGCGCAAATTACGAGGTGTTGTGCAACTTTTCAATGCTGGTGGTGAACAACTGCTTGTCCTCTCTTTCCTCTTACGCCCTCTTTCTCTGTCTCTCGCCCTCATCCCGTGAAAACACTGGCAAACAGAGTGGGAGTGAAGGGTGAATTAATAAAGGAGTGAAAGTGGAGCACAAGTCCCTTAGGTCTGCCTTTTCTGGGACACTCACATATTAGAAAGACATTCAGACACACAAACGACAACACAATCTACATAAAGAGCCTGGCACACGTGCACGGTCTTACACGGGAACCTACGTGGCTTTATTGTGCCCATGAAAGGGAAAGATGAGGAAATAAGCAGAGATGGCAATCCAGCATCCAATCATCTGCAGGCAAGGAAGAGCAGGATGCAGATTGGAGTGAAGGGGTGAAAAAATAATGAGACACGTGAGGACATGTGATTTTAGGGTGTTGCCCAGGGCGGTGACTCTCACAATGTGTCATATTACTACTGATTCTACGCTTTCATTTACTTCTGCTTTTCCCTCTCCATCGCTTTTACTTCCGCTCTTTGTTCATTTTATTTCCTCTCATCTCTCTTTTCTTCACATCGTTGTCTCTTGAACTCTTTTGCTCCTCACAGTTTACATGTATTTGCTTCCCTTCTTTTCTTCCACGTTTCTTTGATTTTCCAATCATCCAAAATGGTTTCCTCTTTACTCCTCCCTTTCCTCACTTTGTTTGTCTCCGTTCTTAACTCTACTTTAGAGACTTCGCTTTAAATGTCTTCACCGCGTGACAAAAGCAACAAACAACCAAAACTCAAGCAGTCGGGCTGAAATGATCTGTATTGACAGGTTGCTTCAGTAACAGGAAGGGGGAGTCTGCTCTTTAATTGCTTACAAAAATAAAAGCTGATGATTAAAGCGTGTCTTTGTGAATGAGAAGAGTCTCTCAGGACTCTCGCTGTCATCGTAGCGTTGTAGTGGACACACTCAAACACCAGCGACTCTTCAGCTGCTCTCTGGAGTCCCTAACTAACAGATCTGTCCACCATGGAGCTTTTCATCCTTCTCCTCCATCCATCTTCCCTCCCTCTCTCTCTCTCTGCCAGGCGCCTTGTTTTTCCTCCTGCCTCTGTGCAACATATCAACCAAACTAAGCGAATGAATGAAAGTATCATTAATGAACCGGTGCAGTTTGAAGGTCAGGACATGGGTACAAAACATGTGTTACGTATTTAAATTATATTTTGTGTTTGAACATTAAACAGGGAGATTAACTGAAAACTGAATAAATCCCTTTTTCGCACTTTTTCAATGCTAAAGGGAATTTATTTGGGTTTGAAGTGACCACAAACTGAAATAAAATCAAATATAAAACCAACAACACAAAAGATAAACAAAACATCCCTTTCATTTGATAGGAGCTGTCTGGGCATGAAAATATATTAAATAAAAACTCCTTGGCTTTTGGTTTTTGCTTTGCTATTAACAGCTAACCTGAGGACTTGTTTGATAAATTCAGTCTAAGAGAGCAGCTTGTGAATAACTGTCATATTCCATGAAGGAAATCTGGCATCCTGTTGGTGTTTTAATCAATGCCCTTATGAGCCCTTAACATTAAACTCTAAAAACAGAGTTAAAAACAACCCTTGGTCTATTATCGGTTGGTAAGGAGAGTAAACCAAAATAATTTGAATTGAAGCAGTATTGAGTTAGGACAGAATATGTGTTTACAGCAAAATGGCAATAATATTAGCGCTTTGCGCACTTGACCTGCGTAAAGATAAATTTTAGGCCTCTGAATAGACTTGAAGATGTCAGTCCACTGAGGTGATGGTGTGGACAGGGTCCCCACAGATGAAGTGAAGTAAGAGGAAAGTATATAAAACATAGAAAGTCATCTCCTTCCAGCTACCACCTTCTTGTTATCAGTGCACAACTGGGCTACTGAATGCAGCGCAAGCTACTGTTGGTAGACACAAAAGGAGGAGAGTTCAAGGCCTCAGCTTGATCAGTACTTAGATATTCATGACGAAATAGGCAGATTTTAGAAACAAAACTGTTGTAAAGTGATCCATATTCATGAACAAGTGTTGAACATGATATCAGGAAGGTTTATTCAGGAAAAGCATGCTTGTGTGTAACTATGTTATTGTTCTGTTGACACATCCACATCAATCAGTGCAGGGGCCATCTACTGTATACTTTGTATAATCGCCCCACGGCTGAACATTTGGCTGCATGATGTTTAAAAGCCTCCTCAGAAAAAGGAAACAGATGCAATAAGCCAGCAACCCTGAGCGTCACATGGATGTGACAGACTGATGCCCCCCTGACAGGTGCATCACAGAAGTGAATAAGCTAAAAGCAAAGAAAACTCAACCAATAGAATCAACTTTGCTTCATGGGAATTTCCACTAACTTCCCTGAGCTGTAATTCTTGACGTCAGCCTGGAAGCAGCTTACAGGTTATACAGTTGCCATGGCAACATGCCATCCTTGATGTCTTAACATTTTACATGGAAATATTTGTTTTTTTCTCCTTGACATTCCTACAATGTAAAAAACAAACAAACAAACAAAAACAAAACAACTTCTGCCATCTACATCCAGGCCAGTGATGTGTCAGAATTAAAGTATTAATCCTCCGATGATCAAATATCCACAACAGAACAAAACCCGTCCCAAAGTGAAGACTTAAAAACACTCCTTCTTTTCCATGCAGGAGTTTTATTTACATTATAATAAAGGAGTGTTTCTTTATTTTATTTTATTTTTTTAAACAGGCAGGGCTTTAAAACAGGGGAAGCACTTTCAAAATAAAACAGGAAATAAAAGTCACATAAATCCACCCTCTAAATTCCATGTTTGTGATTGATTGATTTGATTCATGGGAGTGAAAATCCATCTTTGTGCACAAGCGTAAAGCTTCAAAATGACACAGATGTGAAAAGGAAGAAGAAGAAGAAGCAGAAAAAGAAGAAGAAATGCATTCACATGTATGAAAACTTTTACTATTGAGTTCTCTGTGAAGCAAAAGAGTGTCACTGATTATTGATCAAATGTTATTTCTCTAATGCCATTGGTGTTTATCATTAATATAATTATATCATATCATAGCTAGTTCAACTGCTTTCATTTATTTACTTTGATTTTTTTTTTGTCATTTACTTTTTTTTTTAAAGATCACATTTGTATTTGCTCCAATTTCTGATGCACCACTTTACCTTCACAACATCAGCTCTCAATTATAAGGTAAGATCAAGTGGATCGAGGAGGGTTAGGGTTTACTTTGACTCCACATGGTGGCAGAAAGTGGAACAGAAATCTGCTCAAACACCAAACATCAAAATGAATGTGATTCTTCCAAAGAAGACATTAAAAAAAGAAGACTGAGCTACAAGATGTTGCCAAAGGCTACAAAATAAGATTTTAAAGATTCGTTTATCAAACTTTAGGCTAAATTTAACAATTGTCACCTTAGTTAAAAAAAAAAAAAAAGACATGAATTTCAAACTGATGAAGAGAATGAATATTGAAGCAATAAATAAGCCAACAAGGAAAAGATGCAATGAAAAAAGAGAGACAGAAAGACAGACAAAGAAAGAAAGATCAAGAAGCAGTAAAGGGAGAAAGGAAGAGTGCTTCTTGCAGAAGCCCAGGGGGTATCCTGCTATCCCAGAATGCTGTGCTCTAACCTACTTTGGTATTTCTGTTTCTGTCTTTGTCTCTGCGGTGCTCTGAGTGGGCTATAGTCACACCATACACACCGTATCTGAATGAGTTTGCACGCATGTGCGCGTGGATTTATGTCTTTGTGGAGACCAAACACACAGAAGCGTGTGTGTGTGTGTGTGTGTGTGTGTGTGTGACAGAGTTATTCTACCAAAACTGAAACTTACAGTGAAAGAAATAATTCTGTTACCTGAAATACATATATATATATATATACACACATATATATACATTTATATATATACAGTATATGTAGATATGTAAACAAAAAGCTGGATTAAAAACTAACCTCTTCAAGCAACAAATGTTGTCTTAAAAATGTTCAGTTTTTTTTTTTATTACTTCCATTATTTTTTTGCACCACATTCTGACTATGGCACCTTTCAACCTTTGATGCTACATTTTTCTACTTATTCAAAATAAAAAAATAAAGGAGGTTTGTACCGTGCGCCATTTGTTGACAGATAACATTCTACCCTAGATTTTTTTTTTTTTTATCAATATCTGTAAGTCGACACCTCAAAAACAGACTAAAGCGACATTAAAACTAAAAGAATTTTCTAAACTGAACCTAAAACTACAGATGTGTTTGCTAAGTAACTAAAACCAAACTGAAAAACAAAATAAACAGTTTTAAAACTATTATAACCCTGGTGTGTGTCTATGTCTACATTTGTCACAGTCTTGTCTCTAAATGTAACTTTGCCTTTAAAATGGTGTCTAATGCGTCTGTGTGTGTTTGTGTGTGTTCTCGAGTGTGTGTGCATGCTGTATAACTAAGAGTACATGATAATGTGTTTGAGTGTTGTGCAGGGTGAGTGGGCAGCTGAACAACCAGCTTTGTTACCATGGAAACTAATGAGAGGAGCACGGAAGTGATGGAGTCCATCTATCTAATGACTTGAATAGTTGTAAAATACGCAATTCCTTTATTTGTTGCTAAATTATTCAGTGTGTAAATGCTGATTAGCACCTTCTCCTCACAGCAAAAAGCTTTTCGGTCTGAATCCTGAGCCTTTGGACCTTCATGCATGTAGTTAGCGCGTTCAGCGGGATCCTCCACCTTCCTCTCATGGACCAAAAAGATACATTTTAGGTCCATAACTGATTAAGGAAAGGAGTTTGAAATTAAAGAAAACAGACTGATATGCAAGGTTGCTTCGATAATCTACCGGCGGTTTTCTAGCATTCAAGACTTTCTAAATGCAAAAGGTTTATGTTCTAAATGAATAGAAATATGCCTGCAGATCCAATACTGAGCTGTAGCTATGGCACTGTCTGCCACCGTTCTACGTGCCATATACAACACATTCCATGTAACTTTGCAAATTATAATCAATGAATCATAATCAGTTTTTAACAACCAGTCCAATCATAACGCCAGAGGCATTAAAAACCATATTCATCCACAAAGAGTCTGCAGTTAAGTGATAAGAGCAAAGATGCAGCGAAAGCTTAACTGCACAGCTCTGCAGAGTGCAGAGGAACACTGGCAAGTTTTCCAAGATGCTTGAAACTGTGCATCTGCGAACTGCCTCAAAAAAACCCACAAGACCTGCGGCCTCTTTTACAAAACCAAAAATTGGTACTAAAATGTGAGTACATTCCCATGTGAAACCCGAGTTGGTCAGTGGTTTTTTGTTTTTTTATAATATATTTGTATTTACACCTTAGCAACATGAGCAAAATAAAACATTCCATGTGACGTGAAGTGAAATGAAATGAATGACAGTTCATCTCCAATCTTCTCATCGTCTGACGCGTACATTCCTTCTGTTTCCAAAACATGCAGAGGTCTCTGCTTTGTTACAAATACAACACGGTAGGAAAAGTATTTTTACAGATATGTGGATGCAAACTAGCCTTCACTGATGTTTGGAATAAAATAGTTTCTGTTTGGAAACATTTTATACCATTTCACACGTAATTTTACAGATTACAGTCTGATTTGTTCAACTTGCTAAAAACTAAGACTGCAACTCCTCCTCACTCTGCAAAGCTCCTCACGTCATCAAACGTGCATGTTTGTTTATTTTAGAGCATCTGAAGGCATTGTAGTGTTTTGCAGTTGTCATCCAGCTGCTCTAACCTAAAATGTTTCCAGAGTAAGGCTGACTTGAGCCAGAAATGGATAGTTAACCTGATTTTATTCCCCACATTGATGCTACACAGTGTGATCACTACTTGTGGCATCCAGCGCTGGAATCAGGGCTCCACCTGCTGCATGCTCGGGGACACCAACACACTTGTGCCATTATCACTGCAGGAGCTTCCTTTCACTTCTGCATATCCCTTTTCTCTGACACTGAACAAAATCATCACAATGAACAGCCTGAGCTAGATACAAACCTAAATCTGATTCAAATGTGAACTATAAACGCAAGCATCAACCAGCGAATAACTCATGACCCACAGCAACGGGCAGACATAGTGGAGACAGATTGTCAAACTGGTCTTCACAGATATCAACAAGGAGCAGCACAATAACAAACAGCTGCCAGGGCTCTCGTCCTCCTCGTTCGCATAAGAAGCAGCGCTTTTCTGCTGACAGGAGGCCGAAGCCATATAAATGCATGTGGTGACAGTTGATACACACACAAATACACACAGTCTCAAGCAGTTAGTCTGTTATAATCAGTTTCTCCGTAATCACTTCTCAATGACTCATTTACATTCACGTCCACAACAGAGCAGAATAGAAATGAACCTTCAGAGCTGTCATCTCCATCACTTCACTCATGACTTCCCAACCACATCAGTCACTGCTCATTTCAGCCGCGTGTTCACAAGATGTTTTATTTATTTAATCCTTTATTTCTGTGCTGTAATCTACAAGCATGTAGCTGTCTGTAGGCATCTTCACCCTACAAGTGACCTTCTATACGAAACAGATTGGTTTGACTGCTTTGGTGTGCAGGAATGTCCAAATTCTACATCCATGTGTGTTATGGTAGTGAATGCTTCTGCTCTGGCCACATAGATTATTTAATACAGTTAATAGTAAATGGAGCAGACAGCAGATGGTTTTCTACACTATAAAAGCTGCCAAGCTAGTTTCATCTTCTTCTTCTTTTTTTTTACATCTTGTCATGCTTCTGCTCCAATCATCACTGATGATCTTATTCTCTTCTTTTCACCTCCTTCCAAGTCCTGTATTTCATCAGGAGGATTTTATTTTATTTCCTTTTTCCAACGCTTTATTTAAGTGACATTAGCCAAAAGCAAATGTCAGCATATGTTGCTTAATTCTGTTTTGTCACTGTAAAACTACAAAAACTCCTGAAGGTCAGCTCCACAATCCTCATAACTCTAATCCCGTCGTTCCTGGTTTCCTGCAGTCTTCTTTTAAACCTAAAGCATTCTTTCTGTGACCTTCATCACCCTGACGTTTTCCTAAATAATTCCTCTAACACCACCGTCAGCAGACGTGAAAATATCAGCCTGCCTTTACTTCAAATGAGCTTTGCAAGTGTGCTTCATGCATTCATGTGCTGCAGAACATCTCTGGTTAAGCCACCTTCCAATGCATTTCCTAAATACTGTTTCTGAAATGAAAACAACTACTGATTAATGGATTTAAAAGGTGTGCAAAATATGCAATAAAACTTAACGCTGCATTCCAAAAAAATGTCAAGCAAATACCGATTTCACGTGCCAACTGTTTACAGTAAAGACTGCGTATCCATCCATTTGTCAGAGCAGCTTTATCCTTTTCAGTGTTCTGGGAAGCTGGGGTTCATCCAAAACCTTGTTGTACACCACGGACATGTCTGCCAGTTCATCACCAGGGTAACACACACCGACACGCATGCATGCACGCTCACACAAGTCATTTAGAATCACTAATTAACCTAACAAACGCACATCTAGATTTTGGGAAGAAGCTCATCCACCCAGATCAAACCAGTGCAGACACAAGGAGAAGATGGTATCAGATACCAAAATAAGATTACTGGTGTGATAGAAAATTTGCTTTAGTCAATCTTAATTAACACTGCATGTTGAATATATCTTTTCTGGGCCTGAGAACACATACTTGGATGTCTGAAGTGATTACTTACTCTGACATAACAATACTCTGTCACTTAGTTTGAGTCTGACAAAAATGTAAGACAGTGAGAGGCTGAGATTTGAAAGGTTCATTAACATCACTGACCCAGTTCTGAACAGAGCTATCCAGCCTCCTCCTCCCCTGCGTTCAGCTTCACATTGTGTACCAGCATGTTAGCAGTAGACTCTGAGCCATGTGCATCGTGAGATGGTGTTTCTGGATTGGGCTTCCCACGCATGCCAAAGATTAGCATGTGGGAGCTTAGAGAAGCGGGGGAACACCTAAGAGTCAAAGAGGCATTTGCAGACGTGCTGGGATACATTTTCGGTGATGTTCCTGAGGTCAGTGGGAGTTTGGGGTCTTCGTATAGCATTGATCAGACCCTGACTTGTGTATGAGCAACACCGGCCCAAGGCTCACCCCTCCTGGGAAACAGCCATCTGGAGGCCCTTTCTGCTGCCTGCATGGTGGACTTGATGCTGGTGCACCCTGCATGGTCACTGGCTATCACAGCCCACTTCAACAGGCCTGCAAACTTCAGCTGAGCCATTTCCTTTTAGTCCTACTGGTTTCAAGCTGGGATGGAGCGCTGCTGGCACATATAAGATGCAACTGGTCTACAAGAAAATGTTTAGGTAGGTGGCAAAGGTCAAAGTAACAAGCAACAAGGTGAGAATGTTGGTCCTTTTACCTGCCAGTGTTTTTCGTGCTGTGACTGAAGGTTCAGTGACGCTGACGCTTTTCTCCGCTGAAAACGGGCCCATTTATTTGAATAATGGATTGGAAGGATCCCTGATGAGTCACTTGATCTCTCTCTCGCTTAAAAAAAAAAAAAAAATCACAAATATGAAAACAATGACACACAACTTCCATGGAAGGCTTCGGTTTGGTAGAAACACTTGACTAGATTAGAGACATAAGGAAAACAACCGAGCAAGTGGACATCAGACATGTTGGTGGTCTGACTTTGCGTGGGGCAGCCATCAACGGCGCTAAAGGGTCTGGAGGGCCTCAGTCCAAACCCTGTCTGTCCCTGAGGATCTCGATGAATGTGTCCATGGGCATCCTGCGTGTGGGGGCGGACGGCGAAGCTGAGCTGTCATGTTGGACAGGACAGATCTGCATATTCATCATCAGGCCTCTACAAGTCTTCACGCACGCTCAAGTGAACACACATGGATAAATTTATCGAGCAAACTAAATACTATTAAGAAACAATAATGGCATCATGCTGAGGAAAACAGCGTGAGGCAGCAGGAGATAAACTGAGAGAGCAAGAAGATGCAACGGCAGCGTGTGAGAGAGAAAGAAGAAGAGAATGAGCGGTAGGCAGGAGACTCTGTGTGGGTTGACTTCTTCTCTCCCGGGTGCTATGGTAACCTGCAGAGCTGCAGCTCATCAGAGAGGGAGGAAGAAATGAAGATAAAAAGTAGAAAGGGAAGAGACGTAAAGAGGAAAACTAAAATAACGCAGTCTCTTGGCTGTTCACGAGACTGTCACAAACCCGAATCAATTAACTCATCATTTTTGGACATTACTCTCTTATTTTTCATTCATTTGAAAACATAAATCACTGAAAAGCTGAAATGTTTGCCCACATATAGAAATGTTAGAGCTTCCTCATTTATTAACATAGCGAGGTATTTGTGATGGTATCTTGCACATATTTAAGCCAAACATCTTCTTTATTGACCTATTTATTGTTAGTTTCTTATCTTTGAAGCTCTAACCCTGACAAACTCTGACGTCCTTGAACAGTATCGGGGGGGTCAGGAAGCAGACTCAGCTCTCTGACGTTACCATCTGCAGTTAAATATCATTATTATTTTCTTACTACTACACTTAATGTAATGCAAAACAAAGACAATTAAAATTTCAAACAAAAACATCTGCATTTGATGTTATCTGAGCCTTGGAAGTGTGGTTAGCGCCATTTTGGAGCTAGCATGCATGTAGGCATGTTGGGAATGTGATTAAATGTGAGAGGGAGAGTTGGGCTGTAACGTCAGTCTGGTCTCACCAGGAAACATGTTATAAGTACATTCGACATGTCCAAAAGTGTGTAGTAGTGGTGTTACAATAAAGGAGGCGGTGCTGAATATCTAGGTTGTTAATAACTGTCAGGCGGTGCTCATATTACATGACGGGAACACTGAAGCCGTAAAGAGCAGCCTCAAAAGATGAAACCCTGTCCAAGTACATTTTTGCAAGCGTCTAATAAAATATTTACTGACATACATAACTAGCCATTTACATTTCCACAGCGACTGTGGAAAAAGTCTTAAACTCGTGATTTCTTGCAGGAGGGCCTGCAGATTAGCGTCCTTCTTTTATTCTCTTCTCTTGAGGCCAAAGAAAGGCTCGTGTGATGTGGAAGGTGGATATCACGACACAGAAGCATGAATGAAGACGCAGAAGAGCTGCATCTGTGTGAGGAGAAGGAACGACTTGGTTCATCAAGAGTCTGGAGAGACTAATCTGAATATTATTAGTTTTAGAGGCACAGTCCATTTTTACTTGTTTTTTATTCATTTATTTACTTTTAAGCATTCTGGGGAAAAAAAGCATTTACTGTTTTAACTGGACTGTTGGAAGAAGTAGGAATGTTTGTGACTGCTTAAATTTCCAGTTGGTGGTATAATCTGGCTGGAACTGACACTGAACATTAGAAATGTTCGTATTTAGCTCGAAGCATCACTGGGACAAACATGAGAAACATGGAATCATAGCAGCGCAGCTTCCTGCCAGATTGACCATGAAACGTCACGCTGAGCAAACATCTGTTGAGACATTTGCAGTTTCTCCATTGTTTCTCTAAACTGTCGTCACTCTAAATGGATTTTGAGTAGTTTTGTTTTTTTTGTTGGCAGATCATATTGGATGCAGAGGCACATAAATCAGGTGAATTTCCACCCCTGCAGCTTCATTTTTAGATATTCAGTGAAGCATTTTGATGGCTCAGTCTTATGTACGATGCTCCTCTACAATGCTTGATTTTTGTTTGTCTGATTTGTGTGAAAGATTGCATTTGGAATTTTTCTTTTGTGTCTGCATTGGTTAGTTTGTGTTTCATTTGTGTACGCACTTGTCTAATTTGCATTTCTATGGTTGTTTTGCTTTAGTTTTTAGTTTCCTTCCTAATCTCTTGACTTCTCCAGGCATGTTTCGACCAGCAGTACCCAGAACTTGAATGTCCTTGGAGGTCAGAGGTATGGTACATTAAATGAGGCAGGACAGCAAGGGGCAGGAGTATCCCAACGAAAAAATCCTTTATTAAGGCGATAGGCGAGGCAGTGAAACCCCAAAAACGAAACAAAAGAGCAAGATCCAAAACAAGACAGGATAAAACAAGAACCTGAAATAGGTCAGGGGGGAACAGTATGGACCAGCAATGAATGAAAGGGAATGAAAATGCAAAGTATTAGACACTGGGGCTGAGGAGACACAGGTGTTAAACATCTGGGCGATGAGGACCAGGAAAGTGAAACAGAATACAAGAAGACCAGGACAGACCTTCAAAGTAAAACAGGAAGTAAAGTTAATATCAGCCTAAAGGAACAGAGACATAGGGAGACGACGCTCAAGACAAAAAAAAAAAAAAATCAAGACAGAAAAAGCAAGATCAACTAAACCAACCCAAATCCTGCAAGTACGTAGTTCCACTGCAGCTCACCATGTTTCTGTCCAGCTGATTGAAGCAGGTACAAGCATATAGCAGCAATAGTTACAATGGCGGTAACAGGCAGCTGCGCTTCTCAACCAGAGGGGGTGCTAAGGAGCACATGCTGATGTGGTGTTGCTTTAACTGGAACTATCCATGTCCAGGTTGCATAAAGAACCCTGCAAAAGACCCTTTATTCTCATAAAGACAGGTTTTGCACTTGATTTGTAATTATCATAGTTTGTGTACGTGTATGTTCTTAATCCATCATTGTGTCAGGATTTGTCTGTAGGTGCTTAGTTTGCCTTCTCTCTTTGTGGTATCGATAAAAGTGTCCATGGTTGTTTCTGTGTTTTTCTGACATTGTTTTGAGACTATTTACACTCTTCCCTCTTTATAGTGAACTGTCTCTGCAGTCACTTTGTAGTCATTAAGCGTGCCCATTTCAGCGCTTCGTGGTAATCTATGAGTTGTTTTGGGTCACACTTTTGTGTTGTTTGCGTCTCCTGGTGGTTGTTTCGGTTGTTTGTTGTCATTTTGTTGTACCTGTGTGCTTGTTTAGTTGACTGATATTAAATGTTGCGTAATGTCAAGCAGAGGCTCGGAGACCTCCTGCACCAGCTCCCAGCAGGCCTGCTCAGTCATCCATCTATCATTTTAATCAGGGAACTGCAAATTATCACCTTACTCTTGTGGTGGAAAATGCAATATCGCCTCACCGCCATGGCAGAAATAAAAAGAAGAGAAAGAAATAAGAATGCCCATGAACATTACTCAGGTCTAAAAATGTGCCTGTAATCAGACTTGCAAGGAGAACAGGTCACAAAATAAAAGGATAATACGTTTTCTGGTGTGAAATGTCTAGGAATATGGTGCAAATTGGTTCCAAAGTGATCTTGGAGTCCTTCAAGCACGTTTGTTAAAGAGGAACAAATAAAGCAACAGTGAGAAACAGAGCAATGCATGCTGGGTTAAATTTAAGTGTGATGCTCGGTTCGCAGTGAACAATGTCGGCCGTCTCAGATGAAAGATGGGCGGATGAGACAGATGTCAGGAACTTCGTCTGACACTGCTGAGGCCTGTCGCTGCCTCTACGATCTCCGTCAGCTAGCCAACCAATAGGAACGCACCATGAAATAACTGGGCTTCAATTAGTATTATAGGACTGTGAAATCATCCAGCGTGAACCCGACGTTAGTCTAAAAATATTAAGTGCAATTTAAAATGTACAATTCTAACAAACTGGGAATGAGTTCTAATTACAAATGGATTATAGTCAACTGAGCTGACCGGAGTTGGATTAAAAAGAGACTGAATTTAATTAAGCATACACTGAAGGTGGGTATTTTGGACATTTGGTGTGCAAATAAACTTTTTTTGTTCTTACTTTGTTCTCATTAAACTCAGAATCAAAAATTGAAAAGAAAAAGGGGGATTTTTTTTAAATCAATGCTCAAAACAAAAGCTAAGAGGTTTTCAGTCCCAGAACGACTGAGACACTGACTGGTTTGGACAGCAGCAGGACCCGACAGGACAGTCACACACACCGACTTCCTGATCGCCCGGTATTGTTCTGTAATTGAAACATTCTGTAATTTAAATGACTCCTTCCTCAAGTCTTGTAGATTTGTATCATCGTCTTAAAGCTTTGTGACAAAGAATTAAGCATCTTTTATTGTGTAAACCTGACAAGCTGGCTTTCTGTCATCTGTCCTCCTCCTTTTGTCTCTATATCTCTCTCTCTTCTCTCTGCTCATTTCTCACCATTTCATGATTCTGCTGAGAATGATGCAACTATCCAGTAACTGTTCAGACGGGCAAAGATGTTCTTAAACCACACTACTTAGAGGATATTTAATCTGCGCTTAGTGTGAATTCAGTCACTAATTAAAAAGATGTCTTTCTAGTGGATCTTCTGTTCATATCTGTATTTTGTTCCTTTTTAGTGTCTCTATATAGAACTTCAACTTGATTGACATACTGATGCCAATCAAGCATCGGTATGTGTATTTGCATGCTTTCTGCTGTTGGTTATCAATCTATATAAAGTTTAAAAAAATAAGAAGAAGAAAGCAGCCATATATATGAATGATTTCTGCTCCAACAGGTCAGCTTAACATCAGACTAAATGAAGCTCCTTCATATGACCAAGCAAAGTTAAGCTCACTGCCCAATAAAACATTTAATCATTATTAATGTGACTATTACACAAGAGTTTTTCACATAGTGACGTATCAGAATTCTGCGAACAACACCTTTTGAATTCTTCATCACAATTTAATTTCAATCACTTAGAACTGTTGGTAAAAGGTGACAACATGCTGTGATGTCATCCACTTACATGTACAAGTTAAATTAATCTGCATCCACACTGCATCCATGTATGGTTGTCGATGCTCGCTGGGCAAACACACAGGTACAAAAATAAAAAACTTGCTCTTATAATGCCGTTCTTCGTGTTTGCAGGCAGCTGAAATACTGATGATGCTCATCTGTCTCCATGTTGTTGTGTGATGTTGACATGATAAAAGCATCGGGCAGCTTTACATGATGATGCAGACGAGCAAATCAAGACATTTGGTGCAACGATGTTATTGCTTCCAGATGCTTTTGGTTTAGTTTGGTTTGCTCACATTAGACTGCATTTACAAACTGAAAAAAGTTTTTCAGCAGATCAAAAAGAACAACAAAAATGGTCATTTTAGTCCAAATGCAGCTTTACAATTATAATTTCATACGTGCTTATTGAACACCTCCACTAAACATTCACTGTTGTGGCAGAAAAGGAAAGAAAATTCTCCCATGGAGTCCAATAAATGAAATGAGTTTGTTGATATGGTTTAGAGCTACTTTGACTGATATGTACAATGAATAAATAAATTAATATTGGCTGTTCACATCTGCTTATATGATACTATACCCTGCAAAAAGGAGCTGCTTTTCACAGCAAATCTGTCAGGACAAAGACGATCAAGTGAAGTTGATCTGCATAAGTGTTGTTTGGGCATCTATCAGTCCACAGCTGGACAAGCTGAATGTAAACTGAGACAGTTAAGTGCTGTGGCTACTCTTCCTAAAGGTGGGGTTCTGTAATCTGCAACATGTTTTGGACATTGGTGGAAAACAGTAGCACCATGTACAGGGCAGAAAGGGCACAGCTTAAACGTCCAAGCACCATCCCAGCTGCAGAAGGGATCATGATGTGTTGAGTTTGCTTTGCTGCTTCAGGGCCTGGACCAACGCCATCATAGAGCCCCCTCTATGAAATAAACTCCAGAATTTACCAAAATATCAGGATAACGTTGGTGTGGCTGTCTTATATGATGCAGCAGGACAACAAGCTGAAATACAAATGTAAAAACACCACATGAGAGCTTCAGGAAAGGAAGCTCCGCCTTCTGGATCGGCCTGGTCGGAGATCAGACCTTGACTTTGTTGAGTTAAGGCAGAATGACCTCTGAAGAGCCGTTCTCACCCAACATCCCTAAATGCGTCTGAACTGAAGCAGCTGTGTGAAGAGGAATGTTCAAAAACCTCTGCTGAAGGTCTGCAGGTCTGGTCCAGAGCTACAGTTCTGCGTATGTGACTGCTGCCAGCGGTGGGTAGACCAGCCGGTAACTCCAAAGGGATTATTTAATGAATGTGATCAGCTTAGCCCGACTATGTTTGTCCATTA
Source organism: Arrhamphus sclerolepis (assembly GCA_037176975.1). NCBI lineage: Eukaryota > Metazoa > Chordata > Actinopteri > Beloniformes > Hemiramphidae > Arrhamphus > Arrhamphus sclerolepis. The sequence continues at coordinate 10,274,627 of JBAMYA010000019.1, read as the reverse complement.
ATGTGACTTGAATGAAGATCGCATTTCATTTTATGGCTAATTAATGTAGAAAACCAGTTAACGTCAAGAAAAACCATCTCATACGCATCCTTGCAGTGATAGCTGCTTTCCAAGTCGCCCACCACAGTGAAGCAACACCAGTTTAACTCAATAAATGCACATCTTTTCCCCCAATAATACTGGAATAAATATTTATCATATTTATATTTATAAAAATCTTTATGTTTCAGCACTGAAACTTAGTTCTGGTTCCATAAAAGCTCAGATTGTTTGTGAAAGGACGAGCAGAAGCAATCTGGAAACAATTCAGTCTTTTCTTCTACTTCACCAGTACAGCACTACTTTTTATCTTGCTATTCCAATAGTGCCCATCTATCTTCTAGTCTTGCTTCATCATGTTCAGGGACATGGACTTTGCCGAGCATGGTCATGGTCACTCCTGTGTCAGTCTAGAATCAACAGTCAATCTAACATGTGCAGTTACAGGAGGACGCAGAAGCACCTGGACTAAACCCACCCACACACCCCCACACACCCCCACACACACACACAAAAAAAGTGCCTGGAGGAACTCCACACAGCTGAGATTTAACCCGGGAACCTTCTTGTTGCGAGGCAACAGTGCAGTCAGCACATGACCAGACTAAACCAAACAGTATAGAGAGATCTGTTATCTTGAAAAGAAGCTACTTCATTTTTGCTTTTTTCCTCCCCAAATGGAAAGACCTTTACGCCTTCTGTTACCACGCTGTCACACTTACAGTCACTGACACTTTGTCATCTTGAGAACAGGCTTGGAAACCTTTTAGCCCTCGGTCCTGGTCAGGGGACATTCTCGGGTTTAGCAGAGCTCAAACTGTAATCACAGGATTACTGACGCTACCGCATCCCTGAGATGAGACGAGGGGCATCCCAGTGAATCCGTGGGCTGCGGTGAAATCACATACAAGTGATGATGAGGGCTCAAAACTAAAATCTGGACTAACTCATCTCACTGTCTTCTTCCCTGCACTGCTGTACATACAGCTTAATAAAGCGGAAACAAATCCCAAAGCTTTATATCTGCAATAGACAGAGCTGTAAAGACGCACTGTTTCCTCCTACGCAGGCAGGCAGACAGGCAGTAGCTAGAGAGACCCAAACACCTCCAACTGTAGATACTGTAAGGCCATGGACAGATTATTTCTCAGTGACAGCGAACAGGAGAGCTGTTAGATTTATCCTGTAGATTTGGGCATCTGCAGTGGAGATTTTAAAAGCACAGGGCGGACTGATATCAGACCTGAAGTGGGACCAGACTGTGACAGAACGCAGTTTCATTGAACACATCGGGTCCAAACAGTAAGCAGCATCATTAAAACTGTTTGGAATAAACTCCAGAGAGATCTGCTGGGTTGCCATGTTGGGCAGCTGTAAAGATGGAGCAGCGTGAGTCAGATAACAGAGGTGGCTGGAACAGAAATGTTTCCATTCAGGAGGAGGTGTGTCCCATGAGACAAGAGCTACAGTATCTGCACAGCGACACCTCCTCTTTCAAATATTTTCAGTTATTTTATGTGAAGGCCTGAATATATTCTAATGTAATATATCAGCATTAGTTCAGTTGAAATTGAAATATATATTATTTGCTTAGCATTCTGTTAAGGTGAAGATGGCCTAAACTGAGATTTTTTATTCTACTTTCAGGAGCACTCTGTAAACTGTAGGTTGCTAATTCAATGAAAAAATGGCTACTCATTAATTACATCTGTATGATTGGAATAAACCGATGAGGTTTTATGATGTAAGTTTTTATGAAGGAAAAACATTAAGTAACTGATACTTCAGAGGGAAGGATAGTTTTCTGAATGTGAATCAGTTTTCTACCAGTTAATCTTTTCTAACTCGACCAGAGTCTTTTTCACGCTGTTGATTTTCTTTTTTTTTACGTCAATTACCAGATTCTGTAAACTTGTCCACAGCAGAAATGTTATCCCCTGTACTCTAAATCTATTCTCAAAAAGATCAGCAGCTCAAAATGTATCCTAAATAAGAAATAAATGAATAAATCCTGCCTGTTGAAGGGATTTTTTCAGACTTGGACCAGCAGCACTTGAAGTGTCCTCAGCTGGCTGGAAAGGGGATGCAGCCTGCTGGTGTTCCCAGTGCTGCAGAGCCTGATCCTGGGCTCAAAGAGGGGAACGGATTTTCGCCTGACCTGAGGCTGCTAACGGTGGACTCGGGGTGTCCTGGTAACGGAGGGCTCACACTGCACACATGCCAAGTACCTAGAGCAAGACGGTACCCACAGACCCTCGAGCCTAACCTCTTCCAAACTACATTAAGACACACAACATCAGAAGTTGCAGGTTATTCATGTGTGATATACAAATATATAGTTGTGTAGATGGTTGTGTTTCTTTGTAGATTACAGTAGAAGGAAGGCAGCCAAACAGCAGTAAAGCTTTTCTGGACTAGTGGGACAGCATTATGCTGCACAGCTTTGACACTAGAGTATAGATGAAGTGTTATGTAATTAATACTCCTCCTCTTATGCAGATACAGTAGGCAAGCCTGAGAAATCCTGGCCTCAGCTGTAACTGTAACCCTGCAATGACTGATAGAGCTCATTTAAATCCCTCTGGCTCCTATATCCTCATAAAGAGGAGCAGCCTTTGAGTCAGCTAAAGCACTGAGCACCACTGACACTGTAATACAGGCTTCGCATATGATGTAGGTTTCAAACAGCAACATCTAACCCCTTTCTCCTGCACGCAGCATGCAGAAAATCTGTCTCTCCCTCTTGCCCACACACACACACACACACACACACACTCGTACGCAGCATACAGCCAAAAGACCCCATGTTCACCTGCTGTCCCATAATTCAGTGATGGCAAGGACAGGTGACTGATGAAGCCAAGACATGCAGAGAAAAGTGATGTGGGGCTTCTCTTACCAACAATTCCCCTTCTTAGGGAATCCTTTCTTCCCTCTTCCTTCAGCCGGCTTCTTCCTGCACTCCAGCTTTCATCTTTCCAGTAAAGAGAGCAGGAGGTAAATGGTAAAGGACTTTAAATAACTGGCATTCCACTTGCTCGTGTGTTTTCTCTCCGTCTCTTCCAGATTTCTACACTGTCTCTCGGGGAGAGCAGGAGCATCAGTGATACGCTGCCGCGCGGTCCGCTGCAGGAGGCTGGATGTCAATCACACAGGAAGCCTAGGGAACGGCTGAGCCCGCCTCACAGCCAAGCCTGATTGGTCGGCTGATGGAGAACCAGAAGTCACAAGTCCTCACAGATCCACAGATGGGTACCAGCTGTGGTGGGATCATGTAGAGAGCCAAACAAACAGTAGTGGATTGCAGTACTTGTGAACTCTCTTCATCTCCTCTCACTCTCGCTCTGACTTCAGAGCCTACTGCTTTATTTTACAGTTGCTTAGCAACAGACTGGCATGAGTATGTGTTGCAGAGCAGGAGAGGAGATGTGAGGGAGAAAAAGGAGTTCAAGTCCTCAACTTGCTCTTTCTCTCTGTCTGTCAGAAGTGTGGATGGATGCTGAATATTTCAACTCCCAGCAGCAGCAACAGTCTCTCAAAGGGGTTTAGTTGTTGCACACTCACATTAGTATGTGCAGAGATGCCAGGCTGCGCGTAATCGAAAGTTTGCAAAGAGATATCTTGGAATTAGAAAATATAAAATCAAGTGGTTTGTCCATGTTGGTGCAGCATTTGCACATCTTTTCAGGACATAAAAAGCACCAAATATAAATATGCCAACATTTTAAAGAAAGCTACACAAGTGGTTTTAGTTTTTTCAAGTGCATGTGCTTGAACGTGAATGCACCAGACAGTAATAAAGCACAGGTCAGACGGTGGACTGCACCATACTGACAGCTGGAGGGATTTTAGGGAACACCCTAAAACAAATAAAAACAAAAATATACACCGCATTGGACCAGTTTCTGTACTCAGCTGGATCTCAGAGAAACTATCTGAGATCCAGCTTATGTTCACGTTAGACAAGCAATGAGACTGTGCTGCAGTTTATATGTGAGTATTTAGGTGCTGCTTTTGCTAAAAGAAAAAAAAAAAACAGATGGCGATAGAGATGACTTGCTAAAACTTGTAATTTTCTGTTTTACTTTACCAGGTTACCTTAAAAAAGTACTGGTCCACTTCATGGTCGAGGTTTTAGCACCTGCAGGTGCAACAGCACAACTCTGATGAAGCTTTGAGGTACAAAGCTGGAGGCGCGAACATGGACAAAACAAAAATCTAAAACCACTGACATGGTACAGAACTGTCAAACAATAGAAACTATTTATTCTATCAAAGAGGAAGAGGCAAATTATCTGCACAGAGCAAGGGATAGAAAGATAAACGGCCCGCACAAAGAAAGCTTTATTTGACAACAACTAGGCAAAGTCGGCAAAAAGCAGCTGACACATGAGCGAACCAGGAAGATGCTGCTGCTCTACAGAACCTCAGCTGCACCATGGATCCAAGCGGGTTCTGTCCACCCTCCTAACCTACAGCCATCCACGTGCAAAGATTCATGCGTACGATTCCAGCAGGGTATCATTTGTGTGCACATGGTGCATTTTTTATTGCAGTATTTTATTTTAAGCTCTGCAAGCATTATAAGGCCTTTGATCAAATATTCATGACTGAATAATGCACACTGAACAAAGTGCATATTTCTGTGTATGTGTTAAAATAAAACATCAGAATTACGTCCTGATGTGTTTTCCACGATGCCAGCTTTTAATCGTGCATTCAGGTATCAAACAATTGGTGTTAGCGTGAGTCATACATCAATTTGGCTGAAGACAGATATAATGTACATGGATACATTTTAATGACAGCGGCAAAGGAAATTAATCACTCTGCTGTGCGTAATGCGTCTGTGATGGAGACTAAAATAATCTGTTCATCATCAGCATTCTTGAGGAGACTGAGCATCCGCTCGGTCATGATAAAAGTGAGCCGCTGGAACAGCTAAAAGAGTCGGCAACGCTCTCTGAGCACCAGCAGGCCACCAACCGTACTGATGGCCAACAGCTGGAGCAGCAGACAGGTGTGGAAGGGAATGAAATGCTCCCGTCAGGGAAAACTGCCTCGTATTTACATACTTTGTGCTTGTATACATTCATTTGCAGGGATGTGGCCATTTCTTCCTTTATTGGTTTCTTATGCTGTTTCCAAGAACAGCTTAGACTGGAAAGGAATTATCCTTTATCATAGATAATTTAATAAAATCTAACTTTCTGTGTCCAGAGTTTTGATACAGAATGTAATCTGTAGATTTACACCTATATGCAGAGTTCCCTCTTCCCTCCTGCTTAATTGTGTTCAGGGTCAGAGGAACTTTTAAAATAAATAATACAATAATAGAATTATAGGAACGAGATTGTATACATTTGTTCAATATATAAATGCATTATTTAATATAACTGTATGTAACAGGGATGTTCAGGGAGGCCCTGCTTGTCTTCTTATGCCTCAATCTGCCATCATAAAAAAATAAAATAGAAATAAATAAATACATAAAATAGTAAAAATTAAGTTTTATCATCCAAGTCTCTTGTTTGCACATTTCCTGCTCAAATACTGGAACATGCGACGAGCCCAGCCTAACCTCTGACTGGCTGCAAACGCATCAAGCAGGCGGCTGTCTCTGTGTCACCACTATAATGTTCTCACATTTATTATAAAGCAACACTTTGTGCAACATGTTTAGTCCAGATCAACAAAAACTGCTATGAAAAGGTAAGGTGAGGCAGACAGTACCGCACCTGACTGAAGGGGGCATCTGTGAGCCTGACTGGTGCTTGTTCCTGCTCCTCTTCTACCAGACTCTCTGCTGAGGAGGAGACACTTTCACAATAAAACAAAAGCACTTTCACAATAAAACGGCAGATTTGTTGAGGACAGATGCTTAAAGGCAAGGAAATACGCAATCAGACTAAGAAGAAAAAAGAAAATCCAGTATTTATGTTGACCGTAAAATATTGTGTTTTTCTTAATGTCTTATTGAACCATATTGTATTAAAACTGAGGAAAGCATAAGATTTAAAAGCTTAAAAACAAACATATTTCAATTAAGATAAACTAATTTGTCCTGAACTGGTATGAATTGTGGAACTGCAACAGCAAGTTTAGGAAGTGGAGAGTGCAGATCACCGATTTATAAAATGTGACTTTATTCCATTTACTTATTTTTTTCCGTTGACTTTGTTGTTGGTTTTCTTCTTTTTAAAATTCAACATGTATTTTATAAAAAAAACAAAAAACAAAAAACAAAGTTCACTATTATATGGAACCAGACCTTGTAGATTGCAAAACCATCCTTTAAAACCTATAATCTATTTTCATTAGGGTTGTATAAAAATAAAGGTTACTGATCTTAATAAATGCAACACTCTCCACCTGAGTTACTTTACACAGATGTAGATGACAGACTGGTACTGACCTGTCGCATTTTTACCTGACAGTTACACTTCCTATAGTTACGTATTTTAGGTAGGTGATGTGAACCTTGGGTGTATTATATTTTAGTGATGTCTGCTATTAAAAAGACCGTTTCTGCTGATTCTCATATTTCTTCATCAATAAATCAGACAAGTCTAAGCACCAACATTTCTTTTTTTATGAATAGTTCCATATTAGTGGAATAAACCAAGGTTCCTTGGTATAATCCTGCTAAATTGACATAAAATGAAAAGTAGCATCTCCATTTCAGGTGTTCTTACATGGAAATATTTCCCTGGTTATGTAAAGGTAAATGAGGTCACTTACCTGCAAACCCTGCATGTGTCATGTGGCCAAGTGAGCTTAAACGAGCCACTGTGGCACAGATTAAGCTGCAAGCAGAAGCCCAGAGCATCAACGTGTGGAAATTATAGAAAATATGCAGCACCTGTCAGTGTCCAACCCTCTGGTCACCAGTGTGCTCCATCATTCTCCAGTAAACACAATTGAATTTCCCATGAACATCATCACAGTTCTCTTTTTTTTTTTTTACATGGATCAGATGACTGTTTAAAAGAAAATAAGCATCTGTATATATTGTTAAGTGTTGGGTTTTCTTTTTCCTTTAAAATAAAATCCTGGAGTGACCCCATAATGTTATTTTTTCATATAGTTTAGACTGGAATATTTAGTCCCATTTAGGACACTTATAATCCAGATTTGGTAATCCTAGAAAGTCTGGATCAGTGTAATCCAATCCAATGTTGCTTTGAAAAACCAAGATAAAAATAAGGCAGATTACATGATCCTGGATGGTAAAAAAAATGAGATTCCCAAATCCAGATGACTTATCCAGATTGAATCTTTTGAAAAACCGTCCCTGGAGATCAGTTGCAACTGAAACAGGGATTAAAAGGTTGGATGGCACGTCTTATTTTTCCAACAAGTATCAGAGACATTTAGAAAGTCGTAGTGCAATTCTGAAAGGTTATTCATCCATAAGTTGCCCATCAAATGCAGAACTAACATCTGGACGTTTGAGGTTTTTAAACTAGACCAAGTACAGGTCAAAAGAGCACAACACCGTTTCACATAATCTACAAGTCATGTCAGAGGCTGTGGGATCAGAGTTTAAGCACGTCCAGGCTCTCACTAGACTCTACAGAAGATGCAAAGGAAAGACTCTTGGAACAATTCAGAGTCAGGAATATCTGGTAGCAGTCTTGGCCACTGGAGGTCGCCATTGTATCCATGAGACATTCCTTTACACTGTCCAGCTTATTCTTGCTGAAAAGATGCCCTGAAACCATGGACCACAAGGTGGGGTATGTCCTCTGCCTTAAGACCACCGAGAAAGCACCATACAGAGGTTTCAGTTTAAAGCCAACCATCCCAGCTGAGTATTTTAACTGCAGGGGGATGAAACCTAAACACATGCAGGTACAGTTGACAGCACAACCTTTAATATGGAAAAACTACTTTTTTTTTTTTTAAACGCCCGTAATGTATTTTAACGCAGCATGAATAAGTCTCAATCTGAATAGATCTTTGATGTAAACTTTTTGCTACATTATATATGAATGAGTTGAATTCACTTCCTTTATTTTATAGCAGCAGTAAGCTTTTGGCACAAGTGAGAACTGCTTAAGAATCAAGAAATAGTGAGAAAAAAAAAAGTTTACAACTGCAAAATTTTATTTTACTCCAAGTATACAAAACTTGACAGAGAAGTGGAAGAAAACAAGTCTTATTTACACAAATAAAGTTGAATGGTGGAGGTCTGGACAGGTGAACTGCTGGTTTCAGAACTCAGGACGTTGAAGGCGATCATGCTGATGACTTGACTGAGGCCGACTCTGTGGCAGGCTAAAGAGGGGAAAAAATAAATAAAATTAAAAAAAAAAATCCTGATTTAGGGATGTTGGCTGCAACGCTGAAGGCAGCATTCTACTGATTGAAGGTTATTGTTAGAAAAATAATGTGAAACCACATCATGCAAGAGAGTTTCAGAAATATGTTCTCCTGCATTTCCATCTAAGAATAAATATCCAGACCTGAAGCGGAGATTTTCCAAGACGACAAACTACAGCCACTGATGTTTAAAAACAAAATGCAGCATCCAGAGTATCTTAATTACACCTTTTAAAATTACACAGAAGTTCCCAAAATAAAGCAGGTTTAAAAAACAAAACAACATCTTAAATTTCGACGAGACCTTCAGAGATTTTCATGATGGATCATAGGTTAAGAGAAGGCTATAACTCCAAGTAAATCATTTTGGTGGAACAAGATCTGCGAAACAACGCAATTTCAGGATCTGAATAATTGGAGGGGGGGAGGGAAAAAAAAAAAAAAAAAAAAAAAAAAAAAAAACACCCCCCCCCCCCCCCCCCTCCCTTCCCCCCCCCCACCCCACCCCCCTTCCTTCCCC
>JBAMYA010000019.1:10241397-10260971 GCA_037176975.1 Arrhamphus sclerolepis | reverse complement strand
ATATATTATGACATTAAAAACATTAAATAGATTAAGCCAGGTAACCTTCCATCGGGGAAAAAAATCCTGTAGAGAGATGATAACTTATGTTTTGTGCTTTCTAGATAATCTCCTCATGTCCATGTGTGTTAGGAGAGAACTGATGTTAAAACAACTGACTGTCAGACAAAAAGAAGAAAAAAGAAACAAAAAACGCTATTTTAGAGATGTTTGAAGAAATGCTAAAAAGAAAAAAAAGAATTTTGTTTGAGTGTCCGTAGACAATTGTCAAGAGTGGAGTCGACTTTCAATGGTCTGAATAGTCTCTTATTGATCAAGTGAGATGATCAATAAGAGAGGTGGGTTAATAGAGAAAAAACTCTGGAGCCTTATTCAGGTAATGATTTTATACTATTATTGAAATGTTCTGTGATTTCTGACTGTATGAGAGGCATTTGAATGTGTCTTGGACTAAGGCAGGCATGTGATTGGATGATGAAGGCAAGGAGGGTTACGGTTAGTTACTCCATGCGTCTGAACAATGAGAATGAAAGAAGAATGAAAAGAATGAAAAAAGTTCGAGCTGCGGTTGTTACCGTTTCTGTGAAGTTGTTACAACCTGTACAGGGAAACTTGGGGACTTTTTATTCCCAACAACGTCCGTGAGAAAAGCAAAACCAATCTGGGGCTTTAAATGAAAGAGCCGAGGCTCAAGCCCCCAAAGTCCATCCCTCCCGAGGGCAACCTGGCCATCATTCTAGTCTACAGAGATGGACGCAGACGCACAAACGCATATGTGTGCATGCATCGTAGCTGCAGAACCTCAGAGTCTCCAGTAGTTACAGTATGTCGCCTACCTGCCACCAACCTTTTTCCTTTGTTAATGATGAATTGATAAATGTTTGGTGGGGACAAAATTGTACAATTGTGCTGAGGACATGTCCCCGGTGTCCCCGGCTAATCCACCGCTGTTCTAAAAGACTGCTGCAACGAGTTCTGGGTAGACCTTTAAGGGTCCGGGGGGTGTGAAAGCCACCAATTAGCTGGGAGGTGACACAGAAGCCGGCGGCCGAGCAGACAGCCGTCAGATGGCCAGCTGTCACTTTAACTACTAAGCTTGAACTTGACTTCTGAGCTGTGAAGGAAAAAAACAAAACTTAACTTTGCACAATCATGCTTATTTTAAAGATTTCTAGAGATAATCTGACTTATTATGCTGCTAAGCACGCTAACAGCTAACAGCTGTGACTGGCTCTGGGTCGGTCCTGAACGGTTCAGGGGTAAAGCTTAGCTAAACAGCTGGACGGTGCTACTTTGTTCTGTCCATTAGACGATATGAGCCATCGATCAAACCACAAAGTGGATGATTTTCAGAACTTTTAATGATGTTTTCAGTTTCATTATAAGAGATAGTTAAATATTGATTGAATTGAAGAGAGAAGATATAATGCAAAAAACTGAAAAGCTAATCACTCAAGCTACCAGTTGTGTAGCCTGTGTAGCATATAAGCGTTACTTTCATTGAGCAGCAACAGGGATCCCACTGATGACTGTACTCGCTGTGCTCGCCTCAAGTGCTCGCCTCAAGGCTTCTCCTGAAGCCTCAAGGCTTCTCCTCCTCGAGGCTTCAGAAGAAGCCACGTGGCCGTTCTCCCTGCAGCTCTAATCAGGCGGTGTCACACTCATTCAGTTTCTTGGCTGTTCTGACTCAGAGGACTTGACCTGAAAACGACCGACCCCAGCCTGTGACCTAATGTTCGCCCGACCACTGAGATTTAATGCCCCCCACTGCTAGAGAGCAGGGACGGAGGATCCGTGTCTCATGTGCCCCCATTTGCCCCCTTTTTCACACACGCAAACATTCATATGTACCACCTTGTTACCACTGTACTGCTGGATTAGGGCTGGTGTCTAAGCTCCTACTTATCCTGGCCAGTTAATCTATGTGCTAGCGGTACTTACCTCACAGCATGATTTCTAATGCACACATGCAGGGAATAACACACAGTTAAATTGATTTATTCCATATATGTTTATGCCTTTGGGACTTATGTTTACTTCTACAGAAATTATCCTTCAGATGTTTTTACCAGGTAACTGAACAATATCCTTTTTGCAAACAGCTATAGAAAAAGGCTAATCCCTGCAGTTAGAGATAGCTGACATGACCTTTGCCCCCACCAAAATTATCCACATACTTGCACAAATGTGCACACGCTCAGACAGATGCCTGCTTTCTGCACCATGCATGGCATGCACTGGTTGGCACGTTTGGAAATTTTTCTGCAGACTGAGTGAAGGGGAGTGAAAGTGGTAGTTAGTTTAAGAGTCTTTAACTACTCCCAGAAATGACATAGAATTAAAGTATTACGAGGCAGAGTTGGTGCCATGTCAACACATACAAACACGCATGAACACACACACACACACTCTGGGAGGCAGAAACCATGGGTTGGAGGGATAATTTTTGTTTAGGAAAGAATTACATATAACCAGCCTTGATTCATGGCCTCTGCCTTCTTTTTTCTTGGTCCATCCATCTGTTTTTCCTCTTATTTCATTCTTTTTTTTTTACATCTTGTCCTTTTATTACAATTTGCTCAGCCTCAAATCAAATTTGCTCAACAAACTTATCTGCTATGGCAACATTAATTACAGTATTTTACACACAGTGTCCATTGTTAAAGTGTTACAGGGCAGCGCTCTGAACAGCGAATGCAAATTCAAGTTGACAAAGATTCATTTTTAACCACATGATTAAAAATAAAACAAAACCTAAAAGTACCAGTTTACAACATTATGAAGTCGTTTCAAGGCACTTTCAAGGTTAACAGGTTCAAAGCGGCTCAGTAAAGTCCAGCAAGCACAAAGATGTTAGTCCAGGGATACAGAAGAATAAAGTCAAAAGCAGAAGTAATGTTATATACTGTAACTTATATTAAGCTGACGAAGCTGCCCAGTGCATCATGGAAGGAACCCCCAGAAACCCAGACCTTTAGGAGCATAACTAAAGTTGGGCTCACCAGAGCCAGTCTTAACTATGAACTTAATCAAAGAAGAACATTTGAAACCTAATTTTGAAGTCACAAAAATGTCCTGAACACAAATCCGGACAACTAAAGCCTCAGGGTCCCTTTAAACCTTTGGAAGCTCTGGGAACCAAACGTAAAAGCGAGCCTGCGGTCTGACAGTAAAGTGCTCTGTTGGGATGATATGAAACTAGGAGGCTTTCAATGTTAAGCGATGTTATGACCTTATTAACTATCTCCATTAACATCACAGGGCTTGAAGTGAATTCAGCACAGACATTCATTTCCAAGGAGTTTGATTTTTTCACTCACAAGAGGATTTTCAACATAAAATATTAACGCCGAGACGAACATTGTTGTTGATTTTTCATGATGACCTAAACTCTAACTTGTTTTCAGCTGCTGAACATTTATATATTGTGTAACATTTACAGTTTCTAACTAACTATAAATGTAGTTGGAAAATGATAAATGTGCTCAGATTTTTAAGACTCTGAAGCTGATTGGAGCTTTTTTCCCTTTTTTGCTCTGCTTCTTTGTCCATCAATGATCATTGATGGAGTCTTTCATTTCCATTTTACTGCCTTCCCATCCCTCCATCTCTGTGCTCTCCCATCATTACAGCTCCATTCCTTTGCCTTTCTGCGGATAGTAAAAAGAAAAAAAAAAAAGGTAAAAGTGTACTCTGGGAGGAAGGCCATGTGGGACGTTAAATCACATACAGGTGGTCTTAAATGGGGAGGAGAGTGCGAGATGGAAACACACACACGCACACACACACATGCGCCCAGACGTGCCATCAGCCCCTCATTTAGGTAGCAGTAATTTGCCGCAGTAAGTGACAGGGTTATTGTAAGACGCTCATTAAGAAAGGGAAACAGCGAATAAATGTCTGACTGAAGGGAATAAATCCAAACCACTGTGCCACTTTTACTGCTCAGCAGTAAGAGGCTTTGATGTGGTGTGGGATGGCAGAGCGAGGGCAAGCTCAGGGCGTGCATTTAAGTCAAGGCTCTTATATTGCTGATTTTACATTTTATTTGGACGACCATCACAGAGGAATGCGTCACGTTCGAGCGCGACTGTACAGTGCGCTCACTTCTGCCATTACAACTCAGGGGTCAGGGGTCAGCTCGGCTACAGTGAGATAGGCTGTTGGTGCGAGGTCACTTCCCTTCACTTCCAAACTTTCATCTCAGCGGGAGAGAAGGAAGTAACGAGAGCGGGAGGGATGGGTGAAGGAAAGGAATGAGGCCGTGACAGAGCAAAATGAAGGGATGGAGGAAGAAGTTAAACTGGTTTTAGGGGGAAAAGTTAAAAGGAAAGTGGATGAAGGGATGAAGGGATTAGTGAACGGGAGAGACAAAACTGCAGAAGCAGCTGGAGGGAGGTGAAGACTCAGATTGTTGGTTTCATATTATTGTTCTCAGCTTTTTGGCAGTTTTCCTTCTTTTTTTTTAAACACACAAGACTATTTATTCAAAAGCTTTAAGTGAAAATGTTTGAGCAAGAAAGGAACATGTTGATGTTCAGTCTTCCAGGTCGTTAATCCATATGAGGGCAGGCGAGTCGAGGCTAAATCGAAGGTATTGGAGTTTATTTGGAGATTGTTTGGCTCGCCATCATTGATCGGGGGTCATGCTCTGGGTTTCTGTGAAGCGTTTAGAGACAACTTGAGTTTCAATAGACGCTGTATGAATAAAATTTGATTGAATTGAATTTAAACCTGAAGCCACCTCATCTAATGTTGGTTTTTAAACTTTAAGGTGCCTTCAATCCCTCCTCTCTCCTTCTTCTCTGTCCTTTGATTACCCTCAAATACACAGAGAATGGACATGACAGTAGACTTTAAGACTCTCTGGGATAGATGAGGATACTGCGATTGGACAACTGGAAGAAGTTTGAATCTTTTTGAATTTATTTAAGAAAAGCAACAGAGAGGTAGGATCTATAATACATCCAGGCAAGCTTATAAACTAATCCTATAAAGTCTTATAAAGCTGTTGCCACATAGGTGAGACGGTATATATATAACGGTAGTTACCATTTCAGCATGTATATTGACAGCTGAAGCATGTGTGACCTTAATTTCACTCAGAAACCTCTCGTGGTTCCAAAAGCTCAGACTCCAGCAGAGGTTCACCTTTAGTGTGGTGTCCTCACCCTCATCATTTGTTAGCTTCTCTTTTCTTACTTTATTGTGTCAAAGTAACTGTTGCTGCTGTCTGTAATCTGAAAGCTGTAAATAGAAGAATAGTTCATTAATATGAGGCCTTTATTTCAGCAAATGAAGGCGACGGTGCTTGAATCCTGTTTCTGGATCGATCCGCATGTCCTCAGCCCTTCAGGGCTTTTTCAGCTCTGGTGTTTTATTTTCCTTTTCAGTCATTCACAGAATCAGTGCAGCATCAAGCTGGTGAAGTTAAACGTGATTTAACAATCAAACATTAATCAAAACAGTCATGTAGAACTTATAATCTTGGTCATGTCCATCACTTCAGTCACCTGAATTATTCAGTAAAAAGTTTTAAATGCGATAATCCTCCAGAAATCCCAACACAGGGAGAGCTAACAGATCTCTGACCAGTTTTTACACAAAACTTCCACCACCAAGAGAAAAAGACAAAACCAAGAGTTGTCTTGGTCTATTTTTGATTGCAGAGGACCAGCATCACCATGAACAGTTAGCAATGCACTGGAATCATGCTTGATCTTCTGAGCCAATCAGATGAGAGAAACGGCACACAAACAACAAACATGTCAGACAATAGTTCATCAGACGGTGACGATTTACTCAGTAACAGTTTGAACTATTCCTGAGAACGAGGGACATTTGAAACAGAACGGACTGAAAGTCGGTTTGTCCTTAACACGACTCATACCAGTAGCGTTGACGAAAAGAAACAGGCATGAAACAGGTTTTAAATGTCAAAAACAAGTTCATGCAGGACAAATGTGAAGGTATTAATTTTCACTAACACTGATGAGGACCAGTTGTGTTTCCTCAGTCCAAATCATCTTTTCCTTTTCTTTTGAAACACTGAAAGCATCCGTTTTGAAATATCCCAACAGCCGCTGTGGGCATGAATGATGCTCCGGCCGGGCAGCACTTTCAGATTGTATTCCTCTGTCGGCAGCAAAAGCAGGTTGAAATATGATCTAACACCTCGAAGCTTGTGATTTAGTTTTGCTTTACAATGTGCTTATTCAGCTCGAGCGTATACAACCGTTGAGAAAGATTAGTCTGCAGTGATGCGGCAGCTGAGATGTGTGATGAAGCACTTCTGCTGCGGCTGAGGGTATAATTAGATTTTCACATCTCACTTAACCTGCTGGATGCCTCAACAGTTTCAGACGTTTGATGCTTTTCTTCGGTTTCTCCAGTAAAATGAAATTGATCCTGTATTTTTAATGGTGCGTAAACTGTCTCAAGTTGAAATTAAAGAGACCAAAAGCAAATCAAATTTGAAGAGGTCCTGCAATATTTGATAATAATTGTAATATTTGATGAAAAAATTAGCATTAAAATTTTGCTGTTTTTCCGTGGTTTTGGTGCATAAAATTGTAGACTGCACACATCTCCTTATTTATTTATTTTTTTATGCCAAACATTAACCAACCATAACGACACCTATCTAACCTGTTAAGGTTTTTTTTTGAGCTAATTCAATGTTAAATTAGCACCAGATCTGAGATCTGTTGTGCTGGTTGGCTTGAAATTAAAAGTCTTAACACATCAAAACACATCTCGCTGAGTTTAGACTGTCTTTTTAATTTTTTGGATAAAACACAGACTACTGTGCACTTGCTGCTGATGTCCTGTTGCACAGACGTAGACTGTAGGCCTCATGTGACATGACCTCTACACCGTGTCTTAAAGGTGAACAGAAACTAAGCCAGCTGGAAGAAGAAGTGTATGGGCCTCCATGCAAATAAAGAGAATAACTCACAGCCAAGTGCTGCTGTTCAGATTCAGGTGATTAATTATCACAACGTCAGAGGTGATCAGCTCTCTAAAAGCAGAGGTTTTGGCAGTTTCCTGGTCTGAAGCATTCAGTTATCTTATACAAACACGCATCATTCTGCGATGATGGACTATTTACCAGTGGAAAACATTCAAGACAGCTGCCAGTTCTTGCAGGAGTGGACGTCCCGGCAAGTTTACCCTTGTCCCAAAGTGTGCAATGCGAAGAGGATCAAAGTATAAAGCTGTGGCCGGACAGCCAGTCAGACACAAAACTTATTTCTTTTACTGGTTTGTGTCAAGATAAAAACTTGAGTGCTGAAATTGTTGCTCCAGAAACCTCTGTGGTCTTGACTTTAGCGCTGCACGCTGCTTTCTCAGAACAGGAACAAAGATGGCTGCCTTGTTCTGGACAAAAATACTGAAGTAAAAATGATTGCTGGCTACCTGCAGCTGCTGACTCTCACCTGCCAGGTGCTCTAGAGGTCCACACCTGCTTACATGAGCTCAGTTGATAGCGTTTACAACCCTTCTCTGCGATCTCAGTCGACACTGTTCTCCAGTAGCTTCAAAAGCAGAGTCGTCCCTCTCTACCTTCAAGAAGCTCTTGAAAACTCTCCTCTTCCGTATCAGCGTCCTCTCTTTAGCATTGTGTCCCAGCTGCACTGACTTGCATGCTATACCAAGCGGCAAACGTCCCACTTCCGGACTGAAACCATTTCCACGACGTACATTTTGTTGCAGTTCTTCCAATGACCACTAGGTGTTGGTCTCAAAACAGAGCAAATTCCCATTGACTCCCATGTTAAAAGTGCCAACTTTGCAGCAAATTTAAACATATTTACAGCCTGATGTAAAAACTGGTGCTGCTGTTGGCTTTGACAGCTTTGACCCACCTCTGGTGCCGCACAGCTGGAGGACAACTGGGCCTCAAAGGCTCTGTGTACAAATCTATGAGTCATGTGACCAGATGCTGTGTCCATTAAGATACACACATACACACACGTGTGCTGCACCCACTTGAATGCTGATTTAACTGCACTTACTTTGTAATTTACTGTGATTCTGTGGCTTGATTGTATTCGTCTTTTGTTTGTCGCTTTGGATAAAAGCGTCTGCTAAATGTAACGTAATGAATAAAATAATGGTGATTCATCACAGCTGATTTAAGAAGATGCTCCGTACACCAGCTTGAAAAGGAGAGTGGGACACTCAGACTAATTTGATATAGCAAGTTAAAGAAGGACTTAAACGATAAACTGAGATGTGAGACGCAGCGACCCAGCATCAGGTTACACAGCAGTCAGAGTAAACCCCACATCATGATGCTGACCTGTCTTCCACTGTCTGGATTTTCCTACACATATATGAGCAGATATAAATTAAAATAAATAAATAAATAAATAAAATAAGAATAATAATGATAAATCCTTTTATTCCATCTGAGTGCATTTTCCAAGTCCAAATCACCCAGTAATTTCTGATTAATTCATTGAAGTACTTCAAAAGTACAATATCAAGATTTAAAACAAATAAAATAAAATAATAATAATAATGATGCTTTTATTTGTGAACTGAATCTCATGTATTGAATGACTAAGTACACTCATGGTGACTATGTATACCCAAATGTGTGCAGCTCTACTGCACATGGAGATTTTTTTAAAATTTCTTTTCCAAAGCAGCTGTTGGTCTAAAGTTGGTAAAATGAACCTGCCAAGGGGATGCAGCGATAAACAACACAGAAGGAGACAATTCTTTTCATGAAAACAAAATAAAAAAAATTCTCCTTTTGCTGAAGGTGAAAACCAATTATGTGACCGTAGCCTGAAGCCAAACCAGGAAATATTTCTGTGCCTCACATACAATTCACAAAAGAAGTCAGTTTAACTTAAATTAAACGTCAAAGGCAATAATCCTTTCCCAAACCAAGTCAATATTTTAAAAAGTAAGATTTAATCAACTTATAGGCAGAATAACTGAAAGCAGTTGCCTGTTTATGCTTAATCTGGCTGATAGTCATGAATTCATGACAGTAATTTAAGTCCTGTGGTTGCATGCTATGCCTCACTTCCTGTCACTGCACCGCCTGGATTCAGCTCTTTCTTGCTGACTGCACGACTTCCTGCCAGCCTGCAAAGTGGTGGAAGTTATCAGTTTCCGTGCTGGCACGTGTGCTGAGGTTGGCTCACTTATCAAGATGGGTTCAGGTATAGTGGGGGCTCCCAGGGGGAATGCTGGGGGGGGAGAAGGGTGTGACACGGAGAAGGAAGCGAGAGCCAGATGCTCTGGATGGAGAAAGGAAATGAGTTGCTAAGCACTGTGGCTCTGACGTGCTCTCCATAGAAACCAGAGTGGGCTGTTATGCATCTGCAGGCAAGACCAAAAACAAGTTTTGAGTTAAATGCATTCACTACTAATTAAGTGCAAAATACCCTGCAGCACAATGAGCTTCTGAGGTTTTCTAATGCAGCACTTAGCCCCAGGTGGTTTGTGGGAATCTGTGTGGAAACTTGGCATAACAATCACCATTAAATGAGTTTATCCTCATAAATATAACATCAGACATTTCAGTGTAATCAATATTAAAGGATTTACTGATGCCAGTTTAACAAGATGAATAAGCTTTGTTCCTGAAATAAGCAGTTTTAATGGATTTGGCACTGGCAACATGTTTGACTTTTCAGAAGCCTGGAGTGGTGGTGGGTGATGTCAGTGTGGCGGAGAGACTGCATAGATGGCTGGAAGATGTGCTTATATGACTTCTTCTTTCTAAGTTTTGCTTTTGCGTCTCACGTAAGCAAAGCGTAGGAGCTGTAGAGAGCAGCTGAGTGCAATTAGTCAGCTTTTTGCTTTTAATCTTTAACACAGCAGGGCTGTAAGTCCATGATGTCATTATTCTTCTGCCTTGTTGATGATTCATTAATGTCACCAGTAAACAGCAGTTGGTCTTTCAGAATAATGTACGACACACCAAACAGCAGAGGTGTGAATCTTTGCTCGCCTCACAATGCGATCGTGATTCATCTGTTAATGGTTTGTCTCAGTGTATATTAATGTCCTGCATGCTTGTACTACTCCACACATGGCTACGTTTTCATTTTCATTTATGAATACGTGCACTCAAATCAATCCGAGCTGATCTTATCCTTCTATTTGGTGTTTCAAACTGAATTTGAAAGTTGCAATCTTCATGGCTAATGTGTGGCCTGCATCAGTACTGTCTATCCTGTACTCACTACATACGAGCCAGTCCGTGAATGCTAATACGGCTACTTGACTTGCTTTGTTCCGTAAGTCCTTTTACTTTCGCTTTGGCTTAACCGTGGCAGTTGAAATGAGTCCATTAATCCTCAGTCATGACACATTTTGGATGATTATCTTCCCTCTCTGAGACTTTGAGCATCGACAGGCCCATATTGATTCCTGGATGATGAGTCAGGTTGGCTGTGCGCTGTGTGGGAGCAGAAGTTGGGTCAGAATTAACACAGCTGACAGGTTTTCTCACATTAGTTGGAATGCAAAAGCTTTACTGACTTTATGCATGGTCTTTGTCATTTTCATAAAACCCAGATGCCTGCTTTCAGAACACCAGCATAGAAGAAAAAAAAAAAACTTCTTCCTTTTGCTTTTTTAGGATTTTAACAACAGCTGATGTAAATGTGCAACTACGCTATTGGAGCATCATCCTCATCTGCATCATAATGTGTTTTAGAGACACGTTTACTGAGAGGAGCCTTGAACCATTCAGCAGGGACGTGTGTTGTCACTCTGGTTACCACATTACTTTGACAGTGGCGGAAAAAAACAGCTATAAACATTTATTTATTCATTTATTTTTTTACCTTGAGATCTCACTTTATCTCTCCAATTTCAAGCGAGTCTCTTTGGCAGATGTTCATACAGAGATGCAGTTTGGAAGGTGCGGGAAGTCGGTGTACCGAACATCACAGAGGTGAAGGGGGGTTCCTTCAAAACCTCGACCAGTTAGCCAGAGAAAAATAACAGAAAAAACAGACTTTACTGCATTCTTAGGCTTTACTTGTCCTCTCGGGGAGATTACTTTGCAGAATAATCTCTTGGCAATGGTCCACACTTAAAAAGCAACACTTTGTAAAAATGATGAATTACAATAACACAATAAAATACAGAAGTAAAAGGGGGCAACAGAAGTATACTGGCCAGACCAGCTAACCACAGTGCGAATGATTAGAAGCACATTGTTGAATATCTGTTTAAAAGTTTAATGTCTTGTGGAATAAAGGAGGACTTTGATCTTTTCTCAGTAAAGCAGCTGGATGGCAACAAGGCAAATGGGGATGCCTTTGTTCGTACAGGATATTCTCTTCCTTTCTGTCTGCGTAGATTTCCTCCAGGCTGGGCAGAGTCATCATCTCGGCCTTTCTAACACTTTTTTATTTCTTTTTTTTTCTGTGCCCGAACCACCAAATGATGCGAAATGTTAAAATGCTATACACAATAAAAGCAGTATAAAACATACGGAGCATTTTTCATTTCCCTGTCTTAAAGGATAAAAGTTTATTTTAAAACGCGCTGGAAAATGATGCTCAGATATTTACAGTGAGTCGCTCCTTCGTCTCTCAGTTGACGAGGGCGGGATTACAAACTTGTATGTTCCTAAAATGCGTGACATTTGCTTGGTTTTTTCAGTGTTCAGGAGCAGACAGCGTTTCCTGCGCTCGTCCAGGAGCCAGTCCCCTCTCTTTGCAGAAATGGATGCCCCTCAGGATGTGGACTTAAAATAGGTGCTGAAGCTCATGGGCAAACACACTCTGAGTAACCAAACGGATGGCAGAGGTTGATTTTATTTGAACCAGAGCTCCTTTTACTGTAGAACTAATCTCTCCTCTCCTATTTTTACACTCCTTTTACAGCAGCTCATAAGAAGTGTGTTTTCTTTCAAAAGCTATTCATTAAAATTGAATTTCCCTCTCTACAGTCAACACATGGACGCAGAAAGGTTCTCTCCTATCATGCAGCCTGAGAGAAAGGCACTTAGTTGTCCCAAATACCCTCCACTACGCTAGACTCTGTTATTTCAGCTACTGTAATGCACTTTTTACGCTTGCGTGAGCATATTTGCAGGCTTGCTTTTTTGGAAACATGTGTTAGTGTGCCACCAATGCACTCACTCCTGTCTCTCCAAATAAATTACAGTTTTATAGCAGGATGCCAGCTGCTTCCATTACCCAGAAACCCAAGAATGCAGGAGAACATATGTGTTTGTTTTAAATGACCCATGTTGTCTGAGTTGGTAGGAAAGCCAACAACACGGCAACGCACGACACAAAGATACATCAGAGCAATAATTGTAAAACATATTGGTTTGGTTGTAAAAACAAGTGAATCTTGACTCTCAAGTCCAGATTTGCATGAACTGAATCACATATTAGAGCCTCCCCATCAGGAAGTAGCCCAGCTTTATACATATGGTGGTCTGCCAAGCAGTGATGAATGCATGAAAAATCATGGGACGAAGACTGTCTTAAACATTGGGAAACATTTTCCAACCAGCAAAATGGCAGTTCTGTCATGGTCTTAAACCATAATGTTGCAATAAATGTAAAATATGACATTATCTTGTCAAAATAATCAAGCTCTTCCCTGAAAAGTACTTTTTTTTAAACTCCAAACTCCAAGAAGCAATGCCTGTTTATATACTTGTCTTCCTTGATGATCGTGTTACTAACGTGGTGGTAAACATGCCTCGCATAAAGGAGATGAAAGTAGCTGATCTGCATAAGACTGGGAAGGGATGAAGAATCATTTCACATGATTGAGGCCTCCATCACCCTACAGTTAGACAAACGTGAGAGACAGTTTAGCCAAGACGACCCCAAAAGCACAATATGGAATCCTCAGTGAGGTCAAGAAGAACGCTTACTTTATTGCCAAAGGCGTGAACACATCACTGAAACTGGCAAACGTCTCTGCTCATGAGTCTACCATCCATAAGTTATTGACCGGGCAGGATGTTTATGCACCATGAAGCTTCTGGCAATCCACAGCACAGCGCAGAAAATGTTTTATCGACTGATGAAACAAAAGTTAAATTGCTGTGGAAGAAAACTCAGCACATATGGAGCAAAAAGGACACAAGTTACCAACATTAAAACGGATCCCCGATGGTGAAGTATGGTGGAGAGAGCATCATAATCTGGGCTTGGACCAGTTTCCAGCTTTGTAAAACGTCATACATGATAATGTCAGGGTAACTGCCCATCAGCTGGAGATTAGCTGGGTTGACGCAGCATGACAGTGAGCAAAAACACTGAACTAAAACCATCACAGAACATCTTCAGGACATGAAAAACCACCTTTTGTGAGTGACCCAGTCAGAGTCCAGAGCCTAACCTGACAGAGATGCTGTGTCAAGAGGGTTTTCCACACCAGATATCTTCCAAATGATGCTAGAGCTTGCTGTTGAAGTTGTAACTAAAATGGTCCAAGCAGCAGGGGTTTGTATGGGTGTGTGTCATCTTAAACACATTTGTTTGGTATCGTGACTTTGAAAAAAATCAGATGACATTTTGTGACAAATCAGTGGAAAAAAACAGTTAATTCTATATGTTGTCAGCCACTTTAACAGATATGAAAATCCTGTATTCTTATTTCACTAACCGTCCAGTTTCTCTTTTGAAACCAGAATGTACCGAAGCCATAACTGCATGACTAAGTGAAATTAAAGAGAGAAAAGAAAAGAAAAGAAAAGAAAAAACAGCCCATCTTTATTACAAGATGCCCCTAACACACCCACAATGCCATTTCTTTTCATTTAACGTGTAATTCAGTGTGTGTTATCTGTAGGCTACACACAAAATAAAAGCCCCAACCTGTGCAATAAAACTCTGCTGAAGCATCAATCACAAATAAATTATACAAAATGTTGGCTCTGTAGCAGAGGTGTAGTGCTTCTCAGGGAAATACATACCTCCTTTGCAGGGAAGCTAAGAAACTTTTGTAAATGTGTTTTTGTTAACTTTGTATGAATATAAATGTCAATGAACAGCTTCACAGTATTTCATAATTACAAACAAATCTAAGATTCGAAGGAGGCAGCATTCGAAAGGCAGAGACATTTAGATATTTCATGAAGGATAAAAGTCTGGAATTGAGTAAATGTTGACAGTTGAGGGTGTCAGGATGTCATGTTGAGGATTCATCACAGAAAACTCCCTCGGAGAGTCATTGAGTCAGATGTGTTGACCTTCAAGCACTCAGGCGTGAGAAACTGTGATGATCCATATAGACATATGAGCTCAGCTGTACTTTAATAAAAACAACAAAAAAACTGTTTTTCTCTCAACACAGTTTGCCACTGCGCTCTGAAATGTAACCTGAAACTATGTTATATAAGAGAGAAACCATATATTAACTCAGCTCAGAAATAGAGTTGGTTTTTTTGTGTTTTTTTTGGACACCAGTCCACGTCAGACGCACACGAAGACGGTGGACATGTGCTCTGTGATGAATGTTGGGTCCTACTGTATGTGCTAAAGCCATAACTGAAGATGGAAAAGCCAGCGTCTGAGATGGTAGAGGTTCCATGCGTACTGGTACCACTGGTCTACGACTGAGAGTGAGGATTACTGTGGAATGCTGCATCAAGGAACAGTTTTCCTCAGAAGGAATGCCAGATGTCATTCTGCATGACTTATAACAATTTAGTTTCATTCATCATAATTTCATTTGCCTGCAGTCCAGTCATGTCTCTTGTTGGGAAAGAGAGGAATCCAGCTGCTGAGCACAAAATGAGCAGACCCCACAAGCAAAACTTCATCCATTAATATCCTAATGTGCTTCCGTCATCAAATCCTGTAATTGTTTATACCAGGTAGAAGGACCTTAGAGAGAAAATAATTTTCCTTACCATTGCAATCTGTTAAATACACTGTTCCATTTAGAAGATTTTCAGTAAATGGGGTTTGGAGACTGACTGATGTGGGAGTGGGGAGATTTCACACCTCAAGGATGAGTATGTGATGACATTTTTAAAAGGTCTTCTCAACTTTAAATAATGAGACACACTGCCAAGAAAGAGGTATGTATATATATATGTACATACATATGTATTTATATAGTTTATATATAGTTTGACACCAGAGGAATGAAGCACCTCCTCTTAGACTGAATGTCCTGCACATGAGG
This sequence comes from Arrhamphus sclerolepis, assembly GCA_037176975.1. NCBI lineage: Eukaryota > Metazoa > Chordata > Actinopteri > Beloniformes > Hemiramphidae > Arrhamphus > Arrhamphus sclerolepis. Next base: position 10,245,830 of record JBAMYA010000019.1, on the reverse strand, counting down.
CCCAAGGCCTTTTTAATAAATCAAAGAATAGTTTAAAATCTACTTAACTCCAAAATCCTTACATCCCAACAGCAGCTATCAGCTGCAAAGCTTTGTGGGACATAATGTGCAGGGGTTCTTTCTTTTATTTTTTTGTAATACAGCTGCCAGTGTTTATCGTTCTCCCTGTTATCACACTCTCCACACTCACCAGCAAGTGCCAATGAAAGATTCATGGTGCAGCAATGATGAAGGCGTCTCCTCTTCTGCTCCACTTGCCATGGTGGACAAATTCTCCCCTGCAACCCATGTACACACCCACACACATGCACACACACGTGCACACACACATGCACACATGCAGGCATGTAGGCATCAGCCCAGGACCTGTTAAGAAGGAGGAGAGCAGTGAAGCACACAGCTGTGGGGTACTCAGTCACCCTTAACCTTCTCAGACGGGGGCAAACACAGACACGCACACAGAACGCACACATCCTGAGGCTCTTGTCTGTCAAGACATCGATGCTGCAGACTTCTCTCCTGGCTGTCTGGCAGACATGGTGCGTGTGTGTTCAAGTATGTCTGTTGAATATGTGTGCGAAAGATCTTCATTTCTATCCTGTCTCGTGGGCATGAGAATTCCCAAAAGCATAAATGCAAAAGAACTAAAGAGAGCGGGAGAGAGGGAGAGGGCGAGAGAAACGCTGAAGGCGAGAAATTTTTCACGTGTTGACATTACATCTCTGTAATCCATGCAGGTCATGATCAAGGTTTAGTTACTGACTTTGGGAAAGAAAGATTTTCAGTGTTTCTGCAGCAGCAGAGTGGCTTTGGACTCATTAAAAAAAGGAAAACAAACAAACAAACATTTCCTTCATCCTGGTACATTCCTCTGGGTTGTTTGTTTTAGGCTCTTTTAAAACCTGTTTTTGTAAATTTAAAGGCACACTGTGTAATCATACCACACCGAACCAAATGGGGGCAGTATATCATGAGAGAATTCACGCGTGAGCCCCTGTTGTAAGACAGACGAGTGCATGGTGACCCCTCGATTCCCCATTTTAACAACCTTGAAGAAACAGAGCCAGTTCTGCATCGTATTTTATTAACTTATTTGTTAATAAGGTAATGAAATATGATGGTAACAAACTGAGTATACGATAAGTTAACTTGTTTTGGTTTCTGAAACAGTCCCCTGCTTTCTTTTGTTGAAAGTTTTGTAGCGTAGTTGGATTTTTTTTCTTATTTTGACAAAAGCCAATTTGAAAACTAGCTCCCCATGTTTGTTTGTTTCAAATATCAGCAGATATGCTTTTTTAAATTATACAAAATCTTGCCATGTTTAAACATGAGCTTGGAACCAAATCTGAATATCAGTCTAAAAGAATAGAACAAAGATAACAAAGAAAAAAAAGCATCAAATTGTCCGTTTGATTAGTTACTGACATGAAAAAGTGAAATAACTGATGTGAAAAGCACCTGGTTTATGTCAAAAAGTGATTTAGTAAACGTTTGTAAAAGATTTTACAACAAAAAATGTTGATGTTTTTCAAAACTGAAATTAACTTTTTTTTTTAATTAAAAAAAAAAAAGTCATTTTAGCACCAAATTTGAAAATTTACAACTGTTTTCATTTTATGTCAAAATGTTGATATTGTTGAACCAAAAAAAAAAGATTTTATGACAAAAATTCAGTTTTCGACAAAAAAAAAAAAAGTGATATTGCTAAATTCGCTATTTTATGACAAAATTAGCTTTTTAACAGAAAAGTTTTCTGAAATTTGAAGTTACAGTATATAAGAAATATTTGTAATTTTAGTGCAAAAGTTGCACATTTAGTGAAATTTGAGATTTTATGACATAAATCCACTTTTTATTTCATTTTATCGTTTTTATTTTACAACCAAGTGCTGGAACTAGAGGAAAATCCAGCATAGCTGGTTTAGAAAATGAAGAATAATCTTCCCTGTCATGGTAACCATGGTGATGATGCATGAAAACATAGTTTTCCACCCCTATTTCTTTCTCACAGTTCTTGAGGCATCTGCATATCAACCAGAACTTTCTGTTGTTGTTTGGTTTAATTTGGCAGCAAATTTACTTCTTCAGGAAACATGTTGAATTCCCAAATCATATAAATATGAAAACAACTAATGATTCTGTGTCTCCCCCGCTGCACCAGGTGAACATCTTGGGATGTGTCCCCAGGGTCCGACCTGCTGCACCAGTACCATGGAGGAGAGCCTGGCGGGTTTGAGCGTCCAAGAGACCGAGGGACTGATCAGAGAGGCCAGCAGATCCCTGCAGGCTGCTTTCAATGCTCTCCACAGGAACTTCGACAGTAAGGAAGGTTTTTATTTGTATGTGGGTACAACGTGTATACCAGCCACTGCTACCTCAGCTCAACTGCGAGACTCAGAAGTGGTCTGTGACATTTGTATGTTGTGTGTTTGTGAAGTTGTGTTGGATACATGCTCCGCCTGCACTCACCTTTTAATACGGTGGCTTCAATAGCGATGGTGGGTGTGTGTTTGTGTGTGCCCTATGTGACAAGGGGACCCCTGACTGGGTGTTATAATGAGAGTGGAGTCAGCCAGACACAATGAAATGTGATAAGCCGATCCACTGATCTCGAGGGAGACACACAAACACACTTGCAATCACTCGCACACACACACAAACAGAGGGGTGTCCCTGGGGGCAGTGGCTAGTTCAGCTAATGAGCAGTTGACCCACTGAGGAGCTGAGCCTGCAGATCAGCGAACATCAGAGACACCGAGGGATAAAGGGAGGAAGCAGACTGAGAAGTGCCACCGTTAACAACATGGAAACAGACAAATGCAGCAAGTGATGATGCGTCGTCAGTCCTGAAAAGAAACAAGGAATCAGAATGCTTAAGACAGACAAATGGAGAGAAGGAGGAGGACTAGTCTGCAGAATAGGAGGACAGTATTATTAGTCTGAAGGTAGCAGGCCACCTCAGTGTCTGTAATGTGGTCTTCCATCTGGTTGTGGTTAGAACATTTTGGCTGTGGCCCACAGCCTTTGAAGCATAAGGCAAAAGCCCAGACCATTATTCTGCGGCGACAGCTCGCTGACTCGCTTATTCTCTCAGTATGACCTCTCCGTCACTTTGCATCCATCTAACTGCAAAGGACATTTCAAAGGAACCTTTAAAATGTGTTCGAAAACAGTAAAATAAATGTGCAAATCATCACAACGACTGATGAAAATACACCCTGCTGCAAAACTGAGCAGTGTTCTGATACATTGTCTTTAATAACTGGGACAGCATGCTGCGGCGGTGTCGAAATATAATTGAACTCCATACAAGTATTAGAAATGGACATTTACTCTAATTATTTCCTTTTCCTTTTCTCTTCACATCGTTTCCAGAGGATTATGTAATAGAAAGAGTGCTATGCATCATGCTCTGAAAAACCCATGTTTATTGAAGGGGACAGTCTGTTCCACAAAAGGCAACTTAGTTAACTCCAGCGTTTACTGTTAGTAATATTAGCTTTAACATTTAAGCTAAAGCTATCTCCTCATGTTTGTATTTTAGTATAACTGAAGTGTTTTACCCCTTTTTTTTTACATTTATCTTAAAACGAACATATTTGTTGTCACACTTTCCCAAAATCAAAATGAACTGATGTTCTTATCAACCCACCTTACAGCATTGTTTTTTTTTTAATGTTATTGTTAGTAATTTATTGCTTTTATGTGCAACTTTTGACTAAAATGAATTTTGTTTTGTTTTTTGTCGTTTTTTTTTTTTTTTTTTTGCTTAGGAGCTATTAATGAATTTAAAAAAAATAAATGGGTAGTCTGAATTTCCTACTGGGAGAAAAAGAAAGAAATATTCAAAATTAACCCCAAAAAGAAGCAGGATTTCCTTGTCAGGTTATAAAACACGTGACAAAGTACGAGTAGAGCACTGTTATTAGCTCGTTTCTGTCTTTAGATGAGTGAATAATACAACTACTGATAGTAATTCATTGCTTGCAGCAAAAAGACAGCTCATCTAAGAGGCAGTGATGCAGCACGTTGAAGTTGGAGATCATTCAGTGGATGATTATACTCTGAGAAGGAACTGGTTTACATCAAACTCTGTCCAGTCTGAATCAAGTCACCGGCTGTATTGACAAAACAAACAACTTGTACAAAAAGCAGTCACTGGTCCTTTGAAAGCTCACTGGACTACAGTTTGCAATTTGTGTCACCTCACACCACTACACACCCACTATACACTACTACACACCACTACACACTACTACACACCACTATAAACCACTACATACCCACTATACACCACTACACACCTCTATAAACCACTACACACCCACTATACACCACTACACACCACTAAATACGACCACAACTACAGGATCACCAACTACAGCACCACCAACCACCACGACTACAGCACCACTAACCACAACTACAGCACC
>JBAMYA010000019.1:10197304-10239540 GCA_037176975.1 Arrhamphus sclerolepis | reverse complement strand
CTATCTATCTATCTATCTATCTATCTATCTATCTATCTATCTATCTATCTATCTATCTATCTATCTATCTATCCATAACACGTAGATAACAATAATAGTAAAACCATTAAAAACCATAAAATTCCATTAAAACACAAGAAAATTAGATAAAAAGAACATCACAATAGTATCACAATACTTTGTAGAAACTTCTACACATTCAGTTCAGTTTTTTATTCCAGAACCGAAATCCTATAAAAATATTGAGCTGGAACAAACAGCTGGTCCCAGCAGAGCTTCCTTAATCTTTTTTTCCAACACTGGCAGCACTTGTTCTGGAAGTGGCATTTGAAACGAGGATGCTAGGCCAAATTTGATCAGAAAGAATACAAAGTAATGAGTTAGCATTAAAGGCTAGCATAAGCAGGCCAGCCATGCTATGACTAACTAACTTACTTTAACTGAACTAAGGTTGGCATGTCCCAGCCAGCTTCAAGGCCGCTCAGTAAAACAGGCTCCAAAAGCACTCAGAAAAGTCTGGGGATGATGTCACCGGGGGATTTGTCCATTTCTTCTCATACAGTCTATGATCATGACTTTTAGAGTTTCCCTGAAAACATGGTCAGGAATATTAGCAAGCAGGGTCTCATATGCTAATTAACTGAACAAAAAAAGACAAACGTTAAGTGGAATCATCACAGTGAAACAAACCCAACTACCCAGAATTCAATAATTCAATTCAATAGGTAATATATTTTACTATGAACAATTAAATGGATGAAAACTTTCACAGTTTATTATAAATTATTTCACATTTTCTTTATCATTATTATAAGTGCTTCCCACTGCTATTCACTGGATCTCTCCTGGACAGTTTACAGAAAACTGCAGTTTACACTTTCTGAGTGTAAAAAGATCATCTTGCACTTCACTGTGCTTTTATTGAACTTGAAAGTCACAGTTTGCATTTAAGAATATCTTAAAGTTACACTGTTAATGCTGATTTGCTTTCTAAATTGTGCTTTAGATAAAAAATAAAACACAACATATGTATGTATTGTAATGTACCATCCAAATAGGCCAGTAAAAGCACCTTTGTTATAGATATTTCACTACAATTTTCATATGTACTGTTTAGCTGACATATTTGGAAAAAATTGAAAAAGAAAACAGAGAAGCATGGTTTCAGAAAGATACAGACAGATCACCAAACCTCTTAGTACCCAAACTCCTCAACTTATTTGCATAACAAACCATTCAAAATAATTATATTTCTTTGATATGAAACCATAATTGATACTGCTGGAGAACAGAGTGGTATTGGGCATAAAGGAATGAAAGAATCCTTTTGTTTTTAATCTAAATTTCTCTTTCCTTTCATGGGGGGGTCCATTATACTGTCACTTCAACTAATTTGCAGCTCAAAGAGTGGCATCAGTGTTGAGCTGTGTTAGACAGAGCGGTGGAAAAGTCCTGTAGCCGCGTTGCTGTTCGTATTGATTCTCTTTTTCAACATCCTAGGTAAGCGCTGGCTTCAATTACCCTTTGTTTTTCACAAAGACTGAATTATTTCTCTGCATTCTTCAGGGAGGCTTCAGTAATGAAAAGAAACAAAACAAAACAAACAAACAAACAAAAAAATTTCCTTTTCGGTAATAAAATGGATGAAAAATGTTTCAACAATTTCGTCTTCTTATGTTGTTCATCATGGCAGTAAGATTGCTCCAGATCGCAGAAATGTTTTCAAGACCTTAAGGAAGTTTTATTATTTTTCTATAGCCTATTGCTGGCTTGCAGTAAGAAATTAAATGCAAGACAAAAGGATGTAAGCGCTGACCGCAAGGTATTGATTTTTATCCTCATTACTAATTCAAGCATGTGTTTTATACCTTTTTAAAAGTCCACATTACATCCTTAATCACCTGGGAGTGGTTGTATTCACTCCATCTCCAACTGGAACATTTTCAGAAGCCAATTTCAATGGTGTTTTCTATTATTTGAACGCCGTTCCATATTTATGTGGTTAGATGATGGATATATAACATTTAGCAGACAATTTCTACCCAAATATTCATCTTGAGTCACTAAACGTATCACATTTGGCCGACTATAGCTTGTTAAGCACCCAGGCTACACGTTCATTTTGGGGATTTAATTATATCTTAAAAAACATGTTTCCATGTCAGAATCATCTTTTTCCTCAGATTTGATTTAATTTTGCCACTTTTTACTGATTGCACTTAATAGTGCTGTTTTTCATAATGGTTTTTTAACTTAACTGACTTGAAAATGATGGTGTGTTTTCTGGCCATCAGCAGCAGATTTTCTTGAACTTATAGGATTCATGGAGCTCTTGGTCTGTATTTTATGCATTTGAGGACAACTCTTGTGTCCAACTCTTGTTTGATTGACTAGTCCTTGGAAACTTTTATTGCACTTGCAGAGACATAAATGAAAAAAAGGCATTTCTGTATGCATCATTTTATTCAGACTCTCAGTTCTGCTCCTTTACCATATTTTTCATTTGGCTTTCTTCTTCAGGGTTCACCTCAGCAGATCATCTGTTTCCTTGTCCTCACTGTCTTCTGCATCTCCCTGTTGCACTGACCATCTGCACATACATAATATAATATCATGCATTGTTCATACAGAAGAATTGAATTCTATTCAGTTTTTTGTTTTCTTTTCACACTGCATGTTGCACACTGCAGCTTCCAGCTTTATACCTTTATAGCTCAGCATATGATTGGAGATAATGGCCCATTATTTATTTGCTGGTTGTGAGTGGGCTCTTTGCCTGCCTCTTCAGGGTTCCTGCTGTGGGCATATGGTCTCACAGATAGCCATGTTGGAAATTAAGGACTGTGTCACAGTTGGAGCAAAAGGAATAGGAAACCACACATCAGTTACTCTACCTCACCTTGAAAGAGGTGTGGAGTATTTAAAGTGCCTCATCGAGAATTTTAATCACTTTTGGCGCTTTTGATGAATTTTTCACCAGCGAAAATGCCAACAGAGTCGTCGGGCCAGCGATGCAAGCTTGAAGTACTTTTATTTTTTGGCATTTTTGCTCATAGTGTCCAAAGCGGAACTGATGGGCCTTCGTTGCTCATTGCCGTCATGTTTGTGAGGCACAGAGGAGGAATGATGGAGTCACACTTGATGCACCTCTGAGCAGGAAAAGGAGGTTTGTCACGGAGCCAAATTGGCCCATATGTGTGAAGAGGGAGGTGGTGCGGTGTTGCATGCCGCTCTTACCAATGATGTTGCTGTTTCTTAGCTGATGCCATGACGCTGGTGGGCTGCTTGTGTTTGTGCCAACATGCTGCAACCACACAAGGAAGGTTGTTTCTTTTCCCATTTAGTTTCAGGATGCAGAGTGTGAATCTAATTTGTGTTAAACATTTTCATTATTTCATTTTATTTCTAAACCTAAAAATGTGTCTTTCATTCAGTGCAGCTTGTCCAATGCATTTTGGAAAAGCTCTGGATTAATAACAGTAGATTTATGCTCTCTGACTTTTAGTTTTCAAAGTTTGTCATCTGCTTCACAAACTCAACCCACTGCCTGTTATACAACTACTCTATAATAGACAACAGTAAGTAGCATGAAGACCAAGCAGCAACCATCCCAACTCATCCCTGAAGTATGTTTTATTGCAGTTCCTCCACTGACCACTAGGTGCTGGCTCCAAAACAGAGCAACTCTCCATCAACCCTCACATTAAATGTGCCGATTTTGCAGCAGAATTAAACATTTATACATATTGCATCCATGACAACTGTACAGGGGTGATTTTTTTCATACCACATCACATAAATTTATAATAATTGACATGCTTGACTGACAGTTAGCTACTGGCTCAGCTGTTGGCTTTGACAGCTTTGTCCCGCCTCTTTACAACATGGTGCTGTGTGGTTCAAGGAAAATTTCGCTTCAAAGGCTCTCTGTACAAATCTATGGGTCACATGACCAGGTAGTTGGTCCAGTATTTAAATACTGTCAATCTAACCAACCTGGTCGTAGTGCTGCTAAGCTATTGGTTATGAGTTACTAGCATGACTGCCCATTTTTACGGTCCATTCAAGCTGGAGCTGATGTGACTTCATTGTGCATCAACATTCAACGTTATTCCTTTTAAGAACAGACGGATGCTGTGTTAAGTCACCTCTGTTTGGTTTGGTTGGATTATCAAAGAGTAACAGTGGAGGCTTAACGAGGATGTCTAATTTGTACTGGTTATGTCAACAGCCGTGTGAATACATTTTCATGTTAGATTCAATATTTACTTCAGTTGCATAACTGCACAAATGTAATTACAAAATTCATAAGGCTGTCAATAGTTTTGTCCACTTGGTACTTAAAAAAGCATCATGCTACAAAGCTAGTGAAACAAACAGCTACGACCAAATAGAATGTATCAAGTTTAATTATAGTGATGAAGTTATTGAAATATTTAAACTGTTATGGTAATGCTAATATTAAGTATGTAAACTACATAACATCAGTAAGATGTTGTTGATTCATACAGCTTCACACATATTCCACAGCCGTTATCGCTGCCAGAGAGATTCTGGAAAATTCTAACCGTGTCCTTTGTTTTTAAAAAGCTGTGTCATGTCACGGTTTTAGCTTCAAACCTGCACCGCCTTCGGTTCCTCTAAAACCTGGATTCACTGCGGGCTGACGAGCATCTGTGCTCATTTATGGCGGCTTCACACTTGTTCAGTTTCATCCGCACTGGCCTTTTACAGCCACACACGTCTGTTCAGTTGGCTTTTAAGCCGCTCTGTTGGAGCAGTGGGGCATTCAGTGCTTCTGGTCAGGAACAGAAGGAGACTGACTGCAGGAAGGAGAGGCTATTGTTCAGGTCTGACACATGTACTGCCAGTGTCTGGCAAAATGTCACCCCCATATCAGCTGATTATGTGTTATGACCCTTCTCGTGCTTTCATACTTCCCTTTCCTTTGTTAAGAAATGTGTAATTTGTAGCACATTATGAATAAAGAAATGCCAGGGCAGAGAGGGATGGTGGGTGGTGGGGCAGTTTTATTTCTGCTGTTTTATACTATCACAATAGGAACGCTACTGACAAATGGAAAGAGTGAAGGGCAGGGAAGAAATATAGACATGTTATAAGCAAGGAGACATAAAGAGAGACAATGAAACAGGGGCTGAGTTCAGTGCTGCTTGAAAAAAAAGCCAATAAGTGTCAGGCCTTTCCTACCAGGAGTAATTTTAACTACCTCATGGAACTTTGAGTGGCCATTAGCAGGCTTGTTATCCAGCCTGAAAGAAAAGTTTACAGTTTAGAATTGAATTATGAAGCTGATGCAGACATTAAAACACGGGTACATTGACTAAATAGTGCCAAACTCTTTTATAACAAGTGTGCAGTCTTACATTAAGAACTTTTGGTATGTTTAGATTGTCCTATGAGGATTATTACTCAGCATATTGTCTAAATAATGAAAAGTAACGGAAGCATTCAGTTTCAGGTCGTGATCTTCATGAGATTCAGTCATTGCAAACAAAGAACTGCGATTTTCAAGCTTCTCTCCATCTGGAGAATTCATTTCATGCAGATGTAAATTATTCATTACCACAGCATCGTATTGTTGATTTTTGTATGAGAACTCGTGCCCTGTTTCGACCTCTCTAAATGTCCATTACAACCACATCAATGCACAACATAAATGTGCTTTTCCAGTGTTGACATCTATCTTAGTCGTCTTCATCCACTGCTGTCAGTGTTACTTCAGGTCGTTGTTTACGTTTCCTGCCAGTTTTCTGCATCGTTGATCACTCTCTTCACTCATACTCCCTCACCACCTCCTCTCCAGATCGTCCTTGAACTCTGCAATTGAGCATTTCCAGCATGTTTTTAAATCATTTGTTGCAATGATTTCTTTTTTTTTCTTTGAATTGTAGCTGTGTATAAACCTTGTGATCATGTTGTGGTTAATCTAAACAATTAAAACATGGAATAAACCAAATCTTTATACTATCATGAACAACTGTTTGTCATAAACTGACAAAAATCATTCATGTTCATTATTTATAGCTAAAATGTTGTCTAAATCACTGTAAAGTTACATAAAAAACCTTGGACAACATAAAAACATTATTTCCAAATCTATATGGTCTTATTTGTTAAGGAAATGCGCTGAGTGCAGCTTGCTACCTGAAAAATGCAGCGTCCATATTTGGACATGTGCCCTATATGTCCGAATATGGTCGCTGTCCTTTTTCAGGTCATAATTTCACAGTTTCCCTCAGATCTCCACAAACAACACTTATGTCATGACTTAGCACAACTATTCATCTGTTAAATGTGTGAGTGTCATCAATTATACCAGTTAGTTTTGTTTTAGTGAGGGCGGAGTGTCTTTTTCCTCTGTCAGAAAAAAGAGAGAGTTAGCCACCTAACTGGTCTCTGCTGATTGGTTAAAGGCTGTGATGACATATACTGCCATGTAGGGGGATCTTTGATGACTAGCTTGGTGAAGACCACATGTTTGTTGATCTCGCTGACAGGAAACACGAGGGGGAAATATAACGTGCGGAAGTGATCAAATACAGTCACTTGCCCTATAAAGGGTTGATCATCATAAAGGTTTATAGCTATGAGGTACTTCTCCTTCCACTCAGTCCTGCCTGCACCCTCTTCTTAAGCTCTCCTCACATCCCTCTGAACAAACTGAGCCCAGGTGTTTAGACTCCTGCACCTTCTTCACCTTTACTCCCTGTATCATTCTTCTCTTTCACATACGTCCATATATTCTGTCTTGCTGCGACCGACTTTCATTCCTCTTCTCTCTAGCACATTATCTCCACAATTCCTCCCTTGGCACTTGTGCACTTTCTCTAAATCGAACTTCTCCATCAACACCCTCAAAGAAAACACTGCATCTGCAGTGCTCGTTCTTGGCATGAAAATGTTCTCATAAATTGTGACTAATTCTCTTAACCTAACTAGTGATACTCTTCTTCAGTTTCACAGCTCTGTTGATGCTCCAGCTCTCGACATTCTTAAAAGTCGACTGTAATACACTTTCCCTCCTTTTCTCTGGCATTCTTTTACTCTCCAAGATGTTGTTAAAGAGTCAAATTAAAAACTCCACTTCATACCTCCAGCAGTCTTTATACGTAATGTTGCAAAGATCGTACATCCTAGTTGGCAGTTGGCTGTTGCGTTAGTGGTGTCTTCACACTCTGCCTCACCTCTTCGCCCAGATACATCTGATGTGAGGAGACATAGTTAGCTTTGTCATCTCACCATAGTTACGTAGCTCCTGCCCTGACTGCTAATACATTTTCCTCTGACTCTCCTGAAATACTCTTCACTGCTTTTTCTGATTAAAATGACTTCAGAAGGCCACAGCAAAGGGTAAGAGTCAGCCGGGGACAGATTTTACGCTGGAACACTGATAAAGTGGCTTTTGAGATCCAAAAAAAAATATGAGAGACTGAGACAAATGAGAGAGAGGGAGAAGGTTTTGCAGAAGTGGAGCGAAGATGGATGCAACTGTTGTATTTAAGTCCTCTGGGTCACGTCGGGAGAGGACGTGGGAACATCTTTGTGACAGCCGGCCAAACTGTCTGTGTGTGAATGCACTCAAGTGAAGCAGTACAGTTGACTGGACACCAGTACTTGACTCTGATGACCTTCGTGCACACACACTGGCGCACACAGTGGCGTGCACCTCACACTCTGGCAGACGGCAGCTTCGGGTCATGGATGTGGAGCGCGCCAGCAATCAAATTGACATGATTAGTGCTACAGAGTACAAACGAACTGGAGATGAAACTGTGCTCCTCTGGGACAATTTTCCTGAAAATTCTGTCTTCTTTACTGAACTCGGTTAAAAACGCTGCGCCTCCATTTCCAAACCGTCTCAGTAGCCGATCCTCGTAAACCTTCGACTTCAATCAATCTCAAAGTGAGGATTCTTTTATAAATGCTCTGCTTATCTTGGCAGGCATACAGAATACACACAGTCATCCTCAGTGGCTCAGAAAATAGCAGAACAAGTGACTTAGTACTTAAACCTCTCATCTTTTACACCACCACTCTTTATCTTGTGGAATTAGGAACTCACAAGTTTTTTTTATGGTTCTTCTTGTATTTGATTCAGCATGTGATTAAACAGTGGATCTAAAACAGTCCATGCTTTAGTATTAAATAGTGCTGGAAAAGAAAAACCCAAAACACGTTATCTGCTATGTGAAAGAAAAATGATCAAATTCAATTTAGTCGGGTCTGCTCAAGTTGACTCATAAAGCGCTGCTTCTGCCGCTCTCTCGCTTTCCCTTGTCATGTAAAACATACTGGAGGAGAATGGAAGCGGCTGATATTATCACTCACATGCTTAAGTCTTATAAAAAACTCAGATTGGCCTGTTACGGATGAGCCCATCTACCTAGGAGGAGTATTTGCTTCACTTTAACCTGTGTAGGCACAGTCTGACGGAAAAGACACGACGCGTCAGACTTAATCCCCAGTTACCTCCATGTGTGATGGTCATTTGACCGCATGCAGCTCAGACTGTTGCAGTACTGGACACGATACATAAATGTTACATGATGCGACCTATAAAATCTGAATCTTTGAAGGAAAAGTGCTCATTCAGACATGAGATTAACAACTCTGATCACTGGGTCACAACAGAAAAAGGAAGCTGAGCACATCATTTTTTCTTTTTTTAATGATTTTACTATAAAACTAACCGAGTGTCAAAGTTTAGGTAAAAACCAACACAAACCTCAGAATGGAGAGCAGCAGCGGCGACGATTGTGCTCAAGCCGCTCTACATGTAGCTGATCTGCATCCTCACAGGTTTAGGCCACCAGTGAAACCAGTTAAGGCCACTCAGGGCAAAGGGCCTCTCACTGGTGGGATAATCTTTCAGAGACAGAAATGTCTCCACGATATCTAAATGGCATCCATAAGTAGACTTGGCTAAGACATGACACACCGACTTTTATTATTTCTTACCTTTCCACAAACGTATTGAAGAACCATAGACTGTTTGGAAACTGCTGTAATCACACACACACACACACACACACACACACACAGAACACCAGAACACACACACACATGCTTTCATGTTCATGTTCGCTCTGCTTGGTATTAATATGAGGAAATGCCAAATGACAATTTAATCTTTTTTTTTTGTCTTTCCAGTGTATTTGAAGGATTATTTCTTTTTCCATGAAACTTACCTGGACTGTATTTTTACTGCAATCTAAAAAAAAAAGAAAAGAAAGTTATTTAAGCCTTTTTCGTCATTGTCTCTTTTAGTTCAGCTGTGACACACCAACATTCCAGTGATTTACAGAAGTGCTTCATGTTTGATAAAATGAACACTTTTTTCTAGACTTTACACAATTCACTAAATAACGTTAAAACCTTAAACCTTCAACAAAATCAATTAATTAGGAGAATAGCAGCCATTTCATCTTTTATACATTTTACATCATAAAAATTTTCATACATAACTTAAGCTTGGATTTTCTAGGTTAAGATTTACACTGTTCATCTTTTTCTTTGCGTATAGTTTTTATTTATTTATTTATTTTTTAAAATGAGGATCAGACAGGGGTATTAACGTTCAAACACATTTTTACTTTACTTTTTACTTTTTTTTTCAAATGTCAAACATGAGTGAATTTGAAAGGAAACATCAATGACCGCTGAGGTACAATAATGTGAAAAGGTTAGTAGTCCTTCCATGTTCCTGCTGTAGAACAACATCAACATGAGCAGAAAACAGAAAACTCTGCACATTTCAGAACCTTCATTCTTTTATCTTCCAGTCACCCTCGTGTACATCTGCTGCTGTAAATGGATCAGCTTTGACCCAGCTTTGTCTGCATCGCTGCCTCCACAATAGTTTTACAGAAAGAGGAGTTCAGGGTCGATTCAGTGTCTCCAAATCATCACACCTCCACCGCCGTGCTCGACAGTGGGTTTGAGGTGCTTCACTTAACTTCTGCCTTATCTGTCCGCGTCTGTAGGACGTCATGAAGACATTTGTTGTTCAGTTGGATGTAGCTTTTCAAACCTCCGTCGTGCCTCCATGTTTTCTTCATCTTTAATTTTTCAGATTGATCTGCAGCCACAACTGCTTGAGGATTTGCATTTTGTTTTGAGTCTTTTAAACTTATATTATTGTATCATTTAGAACAAGGAAGCAGAATAACTTGTTTTTTAGTTTGGAGAAGGGGTGGGATTAAATAATTTGTACTTCATCCATCTCTTTTTTTAAATATGTAAATGACAACAGTAGTGTTTCATGTTTTTTTCTTTTTTATATTTTGAAATAAACTGAACTGGGCTGTAAACAGTCTGGATTATAAAAGTGTTTATTGAGACTGACTCAGCATGTGATGCATTTTCCTCAGTGGAAGCAGATGAGATTTTTTTTTACTTCCTCTTTTTTTCAAATCTGTGTCAACAACAGTGAGCGGTAGAACGCTTGTTGGTGTTTGGAGAATGCTCTATATCCACCATGCAGCTTCTTGATGACTTTAAGCATCCAGTTTTTAACTCGTAATATAAAAGATCATGATAACATCTGGGCAGCCCTGAGATTCCAGATAATCCCAACTGAACATCTGTAACAATAACAGCTGGTTTCTCCTGCAAATGATGGAAGGTATGAAGGTCACATAAATCACCTCAGAACTCATCTAATCTGAGCCAGCCTGAAGCTGAAAGTCTTTGAAAGTTACTTTTCTAAAAAATTCATGCCGTGTCAAGTCTTGGCTTTTTCTGTGCTGCAGAGCATATTTTCAAATCCTACATGCTGAGATGTCTACCCTCAATCCTGCTGCATAACTAAGATAAAACCTGTTCATTAAGACAAACGCAAGCTGCTGTTTTTCTCTCTGGCACAATGAGGAAGACAAAGAGATTGGTAAAGAATAAATAAACAAATAAAACTAAGGGGAATGGTCCCTGGCCAGACCATGCGGCTGCCCTTCCTTGTTGTTGAGCTCCACATGCTGGCTGGTTAATGGACCCATGCGGTGTGAGCAGTAAAGCAGAGCACTCAGGTTCTGTCTGCATGTAGTCCTATTTAAACATGTGGTGGGAGGTCACACATGTACATTTTTAGATAAACTTAATTCACTGCTTGCCAAACTTTAAGGCTTACGGTGCTTAAGGACTCCATCGACACCCTACACAGAACGCTGGGTATCAAACAGTTGAGGGTGAACTAATGTACTGTTGCAGCCCTTTTAAAGTCCGCTGTTCCCACCTTTAAAGCACGGCAGACACGGAATATTTTCTTCATCAACAGAGATATTACTTGATAGCAGCAATTATGCATGTTAACAAGACAGCCATCCTTGTCAGTGCGTCCCATATGCTGTATTGCTCCCTCACCCCATTCTTATATTCCTCGGTGAACATGTAACCTTTAATTTCTGGCTATGGAAGCTGTATTAAAAAGCATACTCATTAAATCCATCTGACTTACCCGCCCAATCAAAGCACTGAGCATTACTTTAACAAATGATGTGTAACGCTGCTCCTACTTTCACTCTCCTTCAAAACCCAGCATGCCACTTACAGTCCTGCTCGCCTCGCGTTAGTCACAAAAGGCACAAAGGATTATGCCACAGTGACAGTCTGGCTGCCGCATACGGCACATGTGTGTTTCGGCTCGTGTTTGCACGTGTGCGCGTCTCTTTTTGTAGTCTTGGCAGTTTCATGTTAAGTTTTTTTCCTTCCAGATAAAGAGAGAACGACAGGCTTCACTGGAGCTCAGATTTTAAAAAATCACACTCCAGCGTCTTATTGCTTCATTGTTGAGCCTTTTCCCATTTTCCAAAAGACAATAAGTTATTTATTTATTTTACAGTGACTAGCACACCCTGCTGTCCAAGAACTCAATATTTTGTGGTTATATTTATAGGGACAAGCCTCTGCTGTGACAGCACGTCATATTTTGGTGAGCTGCAATACATCTTACGCGCTTTACGGGGCCAGTTTTTCTTAGTTGTATTGAATTATCCAACATATAATATGTCACAGTGATAAGTGATCAAACTTTAAGAATTGAACATTACAGAAGCTCCGACAGCTGCATTTTTCAGCCGTATTTTTTTGCGGCAACGAAAATGACAGAGAGAGCTGAAAATTTGTAAAAACTGCCTTGTTTGGTTTCTGAAAATGCGGGCTGGTAATGTGTTACACTCTCTCCACGTGACAAACCTTGACACCACACATTTTCTAGGTCAATGCAACTGACGACAGACACAAGAAGGGTTTGAAACGAAAGCTGAATTTAGAAGATAAGGATGAGATATAAAGGAAACGGCAGAGAACAAAACAAAGATAGGGTCCGCAAAGTCTGCCAATGACTTGGTGTGTGTGTGTGTATGTGTGTGTGTGTGTGTGTGTGTGTGTGTGTGTGTGTGTGTGTGTGTAGGGGGGTAATCTTGTGTGTGGTGGTTTTTGTTCAGTGAGAACCTGTGACACAGATAAGTGCTCATGTGTGACGGTTCCGTCGTCTTTTCCGGCACAAAGGTTCTGTGGTTACAATCATCAACGGTGTCGTGTCAATTAAAAAAAGAAAGGAAGAAAGAAAAAAGAAGAAAGAAAAGAAACCACCTAATAATGTCCAAAGACGTCTAAAAGATCTGTTGCAGTGAGGCCACTGTTTTCAGGCTCTGCCTGGCCTGAAAATGTCAGCCATGTGCTTCCGTCTGATGGATGTTGGATCAGTTCTGCGCTGCCACATTTCTGCGTTATTGGTTTTCCACTTGTTGTTGGGCAGTTTTCTGCTTCTCTCAGTGGCTGCTGCTTATTTCATTATGAGCAACTGAAAAATCCTCCCCTGGATTATAAAGATAATAGAAGGCAACATTTATATATATATATTGAATTTAATCTGTTATTTTTCTTCCCCCACATGACCAACATAGATCTAGTTGTGTCGGTTTTCGTGAAATGTCTGGCAGGACTTGGGCAGATGAAACTGCTTCATGCGAGGAAAACTCAGGAGACACAGAATAAATTAGGAGCAGTGCCTGTTAGTAATAAGCTTGCTTCAGGAGGACAGATTAAAATTGAACAGGTGAGAAATGCCCCTTCCACCCAATTCTGAAGTTCATTCCATTCAACATGCCTATATTACACGCTCAGATCTCATCACATGTCCTAAGAAGACCATTTCATGGCCACAACACAGAGGATAGAGGTTCCTCTTGTCTCCACGTCAAGAACGAGTTGCTCAGTCTGGATCTCCTGAGTTTCATTTTCAAATCCTGCTCTGACAGCTTATCTTACTGCAAAGCCTAGATGGGGTTACAGTGTCCTGGTTTGCATATTTGACCCATGACTCATTATCTAGAGCATCAGAATCACGCCTTCCTGGAATATGAAGCAGCAGTTAGTTCATTACTGCTCTTTGATACGGTGGGTTTATCAGAATTGTGTTTGAGAAGCACTACTGCTTGGAGAGCTGTGAGAATGGACCTTTTTATTCTGAAATACAATTTTTAGAACAATCTTTGTGCGTTTGTAGCGTGTTCCCTAATTTTGTTCCGTCTTATAAATCTTTAATACCAGAATACCCCTCTAGAAAGTATAAACCTACTTTCTGCCAGGTTGCTGCTTGTTCAGGTCATTTCAAGCCAAAATGCCGCAGAGACAAAATCAATGTGTTTGGAAAGACAAACAGGATTTTGATCTTTGTACGAAGCAAAAACAATTGTGTTTATGACACATACCATTTTCAACCCTAGTTGAATGTGATCCAAAACAATAAAGTTTTTTCAGGGCCAAAACCAAATTAGCTGAAAACAGTGTTGGATGTCCTGCGGAAATAGCACTGCAAGTTACTGTTATGGACATTTCAAGACTCTCAGTATGAGCCTTTATGAAGAAAAAAAGAAAAAGAAAAAAACAACAACAACTGAGTAATGTATTTTGGTATTGACTCTTTCATTTCAAGGCTACTGCACACACACTTTGTTCCCCTGGATGCATTTGTTGGCATAAAGTGTAGGAAGAGAACACAGCTACTGCAGCTCTGCTGCTGCAGTCTACTGAAGCCAAAACTCAGAAGACGGGGATGCGATTAAAAGCTCTAGAAACAACACATATAACTGATTTCATTATAATGAATGACTAAAATTTTCAAATTGAGCATTATATCCAATTGAAACAGATGCAAAACTGGAATCAAAAGCATTTCATCATTTTTCATTCTCATTTTCAATCCTTTCCTCTGTTTTGCAGCCTCGCGCGTCTCCCCCTCCTGGTCATTACATGAAATGCAGGTTTAAGGCTCTTGCATACTGGCTTTATTTTTTCAGAACCTATTTGGATTTTTAACTGATTTTATTTTAAGGAAAAAGATAATTGAGCTGACTGAGAAATTATTGAACGAAAGCCAATAAAGCGTTACGCACCGCAGATGCTGCAGGAATATTCCAGGATATTCTGAAAACCTGTTTTAAGGTTATCTGCTGCCATTGTCCCACCCTAAATTCTGTGAACTTCTTCAAATGTATGCAAATGTATGTGTCATTTACTGAAAAATGAAACAGACACCAGGAACATGTTGACCTGCTTCTCTTTTTCTTTCTTTTCTTCCCCTTCTCCTTATTCTCCCTCCTCTTCCCTGGCAGCTACATCTCCAGCATCCAGGTTATAATGACTGTTTTCAAACCCATTTTGACATTTCGCCATAATCCTACATTTACATATTACGTATTGCTCGTTCTACATCTGCGCAGCATCTTTGTGCCATTTACAGTATTTCTCCTGTGTGCATCATTTAAAGTCTCAGAGTAACCTTTTTTGCTTAAAAAAATATAGTGCATAAATATAAGCAGAGATGATTGTAGCTGCAAGCAAAAATGATAATAATAATAATGATAATTCAAGCAAACTACTAAATTAGGCCAATTTAGTAGTTTGCTAAAATCCATAAAAAAGCAGTCCAGTAAAGTCAAGTGGAACTCTGATACTGTGATATTTTGCCACCCAAACTGCTCTTGATACAAACACACTCACAGTAATAAAGGAACACACAGGAAGACGTTGAGCTGGAAAATGTGGAGAATACGCAAACATTTTGGGGTTCGAACAACCTCTTGTCATACCCACAGGCCCAGCTTGGTATTCATCAGCACAGAACGCTGCAGCACCAGACTGCAAATTGGCCTTTTCCGAAACGAGTGCACATGGCAGCAGACTCCAATACTTCAGCGTCTGAAGTGTGTGAGATGAAAGTTATGCCCCTTTCACACAGACAGCAGAGGCTGTTGGTGTGGCGTTAAAGCGGTCGATCTGAATGTCTGCAAAAACGTCTCTCACAACCTGAGAGACCCCCTATAGACGGTAAACCTTTAAAGCTTGTTGAGGCTTAAAGAACGTGTTTAACAGGTTATGACCGCCTGGGTGTGATAACGTAAATAACAGTGCCGTGTGATTGGCACTTACAGGCACCACAATCCATCACATGCTTAATTTTAGGAACGTAGCAAATGAGGATAAATAGATGGCAGGGAACTGGAATGACAACAAATTAAGGGAAATGCTGGCTGCTTGTCCTGAGGGCATAATTCCTCTGCAGATTAGTGGTGCTGTACAGGATGCAGTCATCCATGACCAAATTGTGAAAAGAGCGTCTACAGAAGCCAAATTGCAAGTGATTATTAAAGTGAAATCCCTTCGAGAACATTTTAATGACACTGATGATCACCATCTTCAAAGTGGCAGTGGGCGAGAAAAGTGAACAAACTAGTTGATGGTTTAATTGATTTTTGCATTTCCACATGAGGCAACAGCTGGTCGGCGTGTCCTGCAGCGCTTATGGGTTATTTAAAGATGGAATCCTGAAAAGAAGAGACAGGGGGCAGTAGCAGGCGGCTGGTTGAGACTGACGACGAGGCAAACGGCTCCGAAAAGCGGCTAGCATCGTTTTAATTAGCATCAAACTGATGAGCTGGTGATCAGAAGAGGCTGATATCGATGTTGACTGATATTGCTGCTGAAAACTGTCCAAATACGTTGATAATCTTTTTTAATTCAGTACATGCATCATACTGTTCACAGCCTTGAAACTTTGGATTATTTAAGTATTTATTCAGAGGATGATGATGCAGTCATCTCTTAAAAGCAGCATAACACCAATGAGCATGCTCAGTGATGTGAAGCTAGCAAAGGATAAACTAAAGACTAAAAACAAAAGCAGTAGAGCACATGGCATGGAGCCTTTACTGCCTTTTATTGTTTATTAAGTTCATTTGTGCAGTTGAAGATTACCGGAATTGACCAAAATCTGTATTTGCATGTCCGACCCTTGAGAAAATCAGAAAACAGAGTCTCCAAAGAAAACTGCAGCTGACGTATCTCTGATTTTTGTTGTAAAGAATGGTATTATTTTATCTCCCTCGTGTTGCAGTGTTGACGTGATGCCGTAGCTGTGATCTGTTCTTTAAAATACTGAAGTCATCGTTTAGGATGAAGGCCTGCTCAAAAAAACGTGGATACTATAATGAGATGTAATGTGCTATAATGATAATATAATCAGGATAGTATACCAACTAACAAAGAATTCACATGAAAGAGCCAGAAAACAACCCCCCTCTTCATTTATGAAGGTACCAGGGTTCTGGAGCAGAGGTGCGGTGTTGTCCACATCTGCTGCTGCTTCTGCATCTCTGAACAGTCGCTGCATAGTAAAGCCTGTTTGTGCTGATACAATGTGTTTGTAAACTGCTGAGCCGACTCTTTTAAGACAGTAGGCCCCTCTAATTAGCCAGTACCCCAGAGAAATGTTGAATGTGAAGATTACTGGGAGAGTTTTTCATGTTATTTACTCAAGCCTGAGTTTGGATGAAGGGGGAACTTCCGAGTAATAAAATACCAGGCTTGTTAATATTTTGTTCTCCTTGAAATTTTGTGCAGTCCAGCTTTTAGTTTAGTCATTCACTGAGTTTCCTGGGGGAGAAGTGAATGTTTACTGAGCTTTTGTGAGCAGGGAAGTCATTTAAATTATCAGAGCAGCGTGCCCTGCCCTATAACTGTCTTTGTAATTGATTTTTTTTTGTGTGAATACGTCCTGCAGAGTTTGTGTGTCTCTTTGAGAATGTAAGCACTTTTCTGAGCTTCATGTTTCATCTGCGGTGCACATCTGCGTCCAAATGTGCACGCTTTACTTGAAATTGTCCTTCCCTGATGTCATCTTTCCGCTTGAATGCTCATACGGACAACGAGTGTCTCTGCGGGCGGCGTGAGGGCTCGCTCCCCAGGACGGCTTTTAGCGTGTGTTTGGCTTATGTGCATACACACATCTGCATTATTTTGTTGTGCTTCCTTAACCACGGGTTCCATGCTTCCAGCCATGCCTTCTGTCTCGCAGTCAGAGGCATGCACACGCACACTCACCAGCTCACACATGCACATGCCTTGCAGTTATTTCTACCTTTGTGAGGACACAGATTGGCATCCAACATTTCCCAGCACCTTAAAAATAAAATGCATCATGTTCAACCTTCGTTCAGCGGCAGAGGACATGCCAAGGACATGTCCTCTTAAATATATAAGCCAGAAAATAAGCAAAAGATGCAAGTGCACATAAAAAACTAAGAAGGAATTTGAATAAAAATGATAATTCTCTTATTATAAAAGATATTCAAAAGTCAGATTTAAATGCTGAAACCTAACACTAACTTTGCTGCTAAGGCTGTGCCTCTTAAAGCCCTCAAATCCTCACTGATAGTTTCACACTAAAATTGTGCCTCTAAAACGCATGCACACACACACACACACACAGAGGCATATAAATCAGGACTAACTGCAGTCTGAGTAGCGGACTAATCTGGTTAGAACACACTTGGCTAATTAGCACAAGATGGACCGACCTCACTTGGCATTTGACCTCCATCTCTTACACATTACAGTGCCCTCCCCAACATGCACACACACACACACACACACAAATGGAAAACGAAAATGAAGCAAAACAGTAGAATTACTTCTAATCCACAGTCTGTGGTGGAAATACTTAATTTCTCCCTTGTGAGCAACAACAGTGATTTAACAGGCTCTTTGACTGCTTCAGACTCACCTGCTGTTTATTCTGCCATAAAATGGCTTTTGCCTTTGTTCAGCAGTGTAGTGCAGGTTGAGGTGTGTGTGTGTGTGTGTGTGTGTGTGTGTGGGGGGGGGTACCTCTGCGGGGGTGGGAAGCACACTGATCACATCTTCCAATATGTCAAAAGTAATTAAGTTGATCGCAGAGTGTACCCTGTTATGCACAGAGAGGTGTGTGTTGTGTGCTGTTAATTAGAATGATGAGTAGATTCTAATAAGCCCCAAACAGACCCTCAGATAGAGTACGTGTGTCGTTTTGCTCTGATTAGGCTGCATTTTCCCCCTCAAAGCTCATAATTCACAAGGCATGTTTGCAGATATACGTTGCTTTACTGGAGCATCTTAGATCTGGAAATATCAGAATATGTATCTTCTTTTAAATATAATTCACTCATTTTAGACTCTTGAATGTATCATGAATTTGTCTATTATGTCTTAATCAGCCTAGAAATCTCAGATTTAACATTTTACTGATAAAAGAAGCAGGAATACTCAGACTTCCAGCTTTTAAATTTCTCTTTCACTGTAAGGAATTTGTTCCAAGTAACCACATAAACACACTCTGCAGGCATTAAGTCATTTTCACTTTAATCTTGATGAGTTTATTATTTTGCCCTGTGTCTTTATTTCAGTGACCCAGAATTAAGAATTATTTGCTCATTTTCAACATCTTTCACTTGTTATTCTGCCATAAAAAGTCCTTTTTCAGTAATATGATCTAAATTTCTGCTTTTTTCAGATTTCTTGTCCAATTAAAATATCTTGCTGCATGGAGGACAACATCACCAAGGACATTGTGTTTAGTTTATTTTTTTTGAATTAATCAATAGAAACCAAGTCAAAATAATGAAATTCTTGCTTCAGTAATTTGAACGTCAAATATCAGATATTTGCCACTTTCACCTGCTTTTGCGAGCAGATTAAATGTATTTTGGTTCATCAGCAAACCATGCAGCCATGGATATATTCATTTATACAAATCCTTTCACATCCACAGAATGTTTGCAAAGTAATACATTTTTTTCATGATCACTTTTATTTGATTCTTTAAAAAAAGACTAAAAATGAAGAAGAAGAAGTGGAGCTGTAAATGCTCAAGCTAATCCTGCCTGAGAGCATTAACACCCTGTTTTGAAGATGGAAGATGGTGAGGGTGGAGCCACTGCAGCGCCATTTTTCAGTTC
This sequence comes from Arrhamphus sclerolepis, assembly GCA_037176975.1. Taxonomy (NCBI): domain Eukaryota; kingdom Metazoa; phylum Chordata; class Actinopteri; order Beloniformes; family Hemiramphidae; genus Arrhamphus; species Arrhamphus sclerolepis. The sequence continues at coordinate 10,220,248 of JBAMYA010000019.1, read as the reverse complement.
GTTTCAATTCAGTTCAATTTAATTTGTCTTTTAACCTCAGCTTACGTAAGTGTATGTAGCGGGGGTTAGGTAATCAGCTCCAGGGCCTTCGCCCAATTGCAGACCACGGTTGGAAAAAGGGTGAAACGTCCTCTCTGCATCTGGCATGAGGTGTTGCTTCAAGCGGAGGGGTTGAAATATCCTGAGGTTTTGTTCAGAAGTGAGGAAGGAACGAAGTGGGCTGATCTGTGCGTCCACAGTGATACTGGCTTGTTGTAACAAAGGAACGGTTGCAGGAGGGGGTCTCTGTTTACTGCTTGGTCTACATTCTGACCATCTCCTTTGCTCATGAACTGTGTACAAGCAGCTAAAATTAGTTTCCTCCATAGATGGGATAGACAATTAATCAAAAATTAACTGAAATAGCATTACATTAATTATTGGTTCTGAATGTCAGTTTTCAATTATTTCTCATCTTAGAAATATTCTTAAACTATGGATGCTTCATTTTACCGTTTCTTGATTACTGGAAGTGCTCTTTTATTAGAAAAAGTATCAGTACCGTTTAAATAGTTGCCGCAAAAACCTTGTTAGTGATCTATGAGAGCAAAAATAAAATGATGCTCATGTAAACTTGTTCAGTTAGTCGTGATATTGATTTGAGGTCTTATCGCCCAGCCCTACTCTGCAGGCGGGCGGGCGGCGGTCTTTCCCTTCACATGTACGCATTCCCATGAGTTGTCTGGGTCCATCTTCAAAGACTTTGAGTGGGGTGATGTCATTCGTTGCTGAAATTAACTGTGGGTAGTGTGCATTGAGAAACATTGAAAAATGTTCAACTTTTCATGCATCAATGCATGTATCAGCCAATCAGGTTGCGGTTAGTTCCAATACCACATTCCAGCCTCTGTAAAAGATGCAAAAGTCCGCAGTTTGAGGTCATGAATAGATCATTGGTGATTTTCAGTTTCTGTTGCTATGGTGTGATCTAAAGCCTGACTGAAAGGATTCCTGAAGCAAAGTGTTAAATCTAATCCTTACTTGAATTACTTTCTCGGGAGATATCTTCCTTTTTCCTCTAACATTTTTTTCCACCTGCACTTCAAAGATTTCTTAACGAGAAAAAATCTGCACAGTGAAGAAATAAAAAGTGTCTGTTTTCTGCTGCAGATCGTGTCTTTTTTTTTTTTTGGGTTGAAAATCTTTGTTGACAACATGCCAGTAAATGCACTGAAGCTACAAATTAGACAGTGACACTTGTCACCATTTGAGTAAGCTTTGGTCCATGCTTTTGATAGTCGACTACATTTTTGCGTGACAAGCATTTCATTATCCAAAACGACCTTCTCTCTCCGGGGAAAGCTGAAAAGCTGGATTCTGCTGTAATTAGTCGAGCTCACTGACAAAAAAGAAGCACCCTAGGTAGAGGTGGGATGAAAGATAGGGGAGAGGAGTGAAGGAGAGTGTAAATGTAGGGAGTGTGTGAGGAGGAGGGGAATAGATAATGAGAGGCAGAGCGACAATATGAAAGAGTGCGAGAGAAGGAGTGGATGTCAAGAACCAAGAGGCTGTTTGCTTGTAGCCACCTCATGGTGTGAAGTTGTTGGATCTTCTTGCCAGGTTTTATTACAAAGTGCTCCATGCTAGGCCCAGGCACATCAACCTGCCAGCTAACTTCTGGTGGCTCAAGCATCCAAGTGTGCCCACGTGCTGTTATGTCACTGTTAATTTTGCATACATTAGGTTAATTCCGCAATAGGAAACACAGAAACTGGAGAGTGTTGCAGGCATGAATTGATGTGTGTGTGTGTGTGTGTGTGTGTGTGCGTGGGTTGAGTCATTTCCAGTAATACAGCCTTGTTTTGGCTGATGGCCAAGTGTCTTTATTCAAAAACATCATTAATAAACGTGGAATATCATGCAAATTGAATACGAGATTTTACGTAGACTTTTACATATGTGATGCTTCCAACATGAGATTAAATGAAGTTAGAGAAGGAATGTCTTCTGTAACATAGATTTCTGTTTGTTGTGGGTATGCATGACCCTATTAACCCTTTATAAGTGCAGATGTTCTGACATCTGTACTTCCTTTAGTTTATTTGAGCATGTTCAGTCACATTCTCATTCGGTTTAGGAAGAGCAGGTTCACAGCTGTTTCCAGATCAGCCAACTATTCAATTAAGCAGTAAAATCTGACATTTTCAAACAAGTTCCTCTGGGATTTTTTCTTATTTGTCAAACATTAAATCCAAAGTTGGCTTGCTCCATCTCCTCTTTTAACTTTATAAACTCCTTATGACCTTTTCCCTGATAGCTCCTTAAATAAGTATCCTTAAATATTGGCTACTGTTTCTGATGCTGGGACTGGTGCTGTTACAGCTGGTGGTACCAGCACCAGGTTCTGGGTTTGATCCCCCGGGACCTCACTCTCCGTGTGGGTTTCCTCCCCCACAGTTCAAAAACATGACTTGGGGGATCTATGTGCAGCTCTCCAGGTATATGATTTGCAGTTTCATTTTATTTGTGTAGTAATATACACAATGACAAATAAAGGCTGCTACTTCTTCTTCTATAGGGAACTCAATATAATATATGGAAATTGTAAATTTCAGCTCTAGAGGGTCATTGGACTCAGTATTACTCGACTTTTTACTTGTTATTTAAGTTTTAAAACATTTTAGTGCGCTTCATTTTTCCAGCCTTAAAACCACACCCAGAAGTTATTAAAGCAATTCTTTAAGTTGCTCTCATAGTAACCTTTTTTTTTTTCCCCACTGATAACAGCAATGAAACGAAGGCTTGTTAAGGGATGATCGATGTTGTCAGGTTGTAATATGGCTCACTAAGAAGTCGTGATTTGATTTTGTGAAGTGTTGTTTAAGTGTGTCGGTGATTTTATGTGCAAAATCTGCTCAAACAGAATTTTTGGGCTCCAAATGTGTGAACTGACTCTATAAAAATAAAACTTTATTAACATTAATCAGTTTGTATGTGTGGTTAATTAAATCTGATGGCTTTGATTGTGGTGCTCAGATAAAGTCATTAGTTGTACCCGGTTTAGTTCGGAGCTGGTTGCAGATATTCATTTATAATCAGTTATTTATTTTAGCACTGCCAATGACAGATTTTACATGTATGTAATTAGTGCTTAATTTGTGCTAACTGCCAGTGTCAGACAGTGACATGGGACATTAATGGCTTTTAAATTAAAACCACCTGCCTAACATTATGTAGGCCCCTTCATTCCACCAAAACAGGTTTTATGTGGGCAGACTTCCAGAGCTTTCCAGAATGTTCCGGTGTTGTCCACAGATAAACAAAAACAACAACATTTTTTTTGCATGTTTGGAGTCCAGAAAGATCCTTGTTAGTACCAAAATCAAACCCCTTTCTCGAACCTGCCATGTCTGCTGCCGTTCAAATATGTTTGGTATAAATGTGTGTTCACACATTTACCAGAATATTCTAAAGGGAAGATCATGCAGCGTGGAATGAATTTCAAGAACACCAGCAAATCTACAACAGGATGTGTGGAAAGGAAACGAATGAAGGTGCTGCAGCGGCCAACGCTGTGGTGGGACCCTTCACCAGGGCCCACAGACCTGCTCAGCAGATATCCGTCTCCACTCAGCACTGAAAGTAAATAGTGCAGGTTGAGCCTTCAAATGTTCATCCTTGTTTTCTGAAGAAATTGCAAACTCAGTTCTATTAATTGCAGTTCTATTAACTCAGTGCTTTCCTGTAATTGCTGGGGGTCACGCTGGTGTCTTGGTGACGGAGGCTGTAGTTTACGAGAGGTCATATGAAAATGTTTCAATATTGATTTTGTTATCATGTGGACTTTAAAATGGTCCCATTATAAGTATCAGATATGAAGCTGATTACCATTAATGAATGATTACTTTAGTTTGGCTTTATTTTGTTTGTCCTCATAGATCACTGAAAAGGGTTGTGCTCCAAACTTGCTTTTCTATTAAAATGTGAGGATACTATATATTATAAAATTCGTGAAAGGAAATGCTGAGGTTATTTATTGACTTTATTTAGTGGGTATTGAACTGTCTTCAGTTTCTATTTTTGCTGACTACTTTCCATTCCTAACTGCCGCCGCCGCTGCGTTTAATCTTCGGAGACCAGCAATCACTGCATCCCAAAAAAAAATAAAATAAATTTAATGCAACATTGTTTTAACATATTGTTTAATTACATAGAGAAAAATGTGATCAGCATGTGTTAATTCCTCTGCATTGCCAAATAAAATAATTGAAATGTAGAAAAAAAATGGTTGAACATAAATATTTTCTCTTTCAAAGGGTTTGTGTTCATTTTAGCATGTCGTTGCTTTTGTTTCAACTGTATTAAACATCTCCTTATCTCTTCTTATCAGAGTGTGAACAGAACGGAGAGAAATGCATTGCAGAAATTATGTGAAGTGGGATTTTATGAATATGAATGACATGCATCACAAAGCAGTGCCAAAGTTGGCGAATGAGCTGACTATTAATTAAACTCATACGTCTCCTCTTCCTGCAGCTCATTCTTTTCACCTCTTTCTCCCTGTCTGCTTCTCTTTTTGCCTGACAGAGACGGTGATGGATACAAGGACGGCTACAGCTGAGCTTGGCTGGATATCGTTTCCTGCCAATGGAGTAAGAACAATGTGCATAGGTGTACTGTGTGTGTGTGTGTGTGTGTGTGTGTGTGTGTGTGTGTGTGTGTGTGTGTGGGCACCTGTGAGGAAAGCAGCTTGACTGCATTTTACTGCGGCCCATTAACGAGTCATTCAAAATCTTAATTACACTGGCAAGTTGACATCAATTAACCACTCTTGATGCAGAAAAATAATGCATTTCAAAAACCCACAGAAGTGTCGCTTGCAGGATTTGGAAGAGCCGAGTGAAATTAAATAGAGCAGAAGAGAATAGGCTCTTCCATCCTTTTTCTTGAACTCATTTGGCTCCTTTAAATTCCAGCTTGACAACTAGCCGGTCACAGTGGACTGCTGTGTGAGTGTGTTTGAGGTGAGCGGCTCTAATTGTGATGAATGGTTGTCCCCGTGCAGCACAGAACAAGGTTGAGGAGAGAAAAGCGAACGAGGAAGGCAGGAAAGGGGCGGGAGGGGTAGAGAAAGTTTAATTTGTGTCACGTCTTAGTAAACCCATTAATCATTGTAGCCTTTCGTCTGGCCTGTCCCCATGCTTCAACCCCTCTCAAACACTTTTGCCCCGTCTTCACGTAAATGTCCCTTAGTGGGAGGAGGTGAGTGGATACGATGAGAACCTCAACACAATCAGGACGTACCAGGTGTGCAACGTGTTCGAGCCCAGCCAGAACAACTGGCTTCTTACCACTTTCATCAACCGGCGGGCGGCACAGCGCATCTACGTGGAGATTCGCTTCACTGTGCGGGACTGTGCCTCCATACCCAGCGTCCCAGGCTCCTGCAAAGAAACGTTCAACCTCTACTACCTAGAAGCTGATAGGACTGTGTCAGAAGATGCCAAAGCGGTGGAGTACTGGGCAAATGCTCCCTTTCTAAAGGTAACTGTCCAGAAACTAAAGATGTAAACTTTACCTTCTTCTATTTCTTTCATACTACTTCCTCTGCTCCTCTTCTGTCAGGTCGATACAATTGCAGCAGATGAGAGCTTCTCCCAGGTTGACTTTGGGGGCAGGCTGATGAAAGTCAACACGGAAGTTAGGAGTTTTGGGCCACTGTCCAAAGGAAGAGGGTTCCACCTGGCCTTCCAGGATCTGGGAGCCTGCATGTCACTTCTGGCTGTCAGGGTTTTCTACAAGAAATGTCCCAGCATAGTGCAGAACTTCGCTCACTTCCCAGAGGTACGGACCAGATCTACATTCAAATGGTGGTTCATCTGTTGGATAGAGACTGATTTTTTTGTTTGTTTGTTTGTTTGTTTTCCTTAATTCTCATTGTGTGCAGACACTGACAGGAGCAGAGTCCACCTCATTAGTTATCGCCAGAGGAAGTTGCATCACGAATGCTGAGGAGGTAGACGTGCCCATAAAGCTCTACTGCAACGGAGATGGAGAGTGGATGGTTCCCATCGGCAGCTGCAGCTGCAAGTCAGGCTACGAGCCTGACAGCAGCAACGTGTGTCGAGGTAGGTCGTTCAATCGAGGAAGCTGTGCTGAGGTTTCTGAGGAGCAACGGTGTGAAATCGCTGCAATGTACAACGATTTAATTATATTCTGAAGAGCTTGCCATCACAAATGCCCTTGTTTGTGCACATAAATTTGCTTTTGTTTTGAAGCAAACGCTAACTAACGCTAACACTGTGACAGCAAGTCAATATCCAGCAAGCATGTTTCCAATATTCAGAAACTCTCAGTTTACCAAGACAGCATTTGGAAACTCGAAGCAAACAGCAGCTCATGTAAATAGCTGAAAGCAGAAAGCAGTCTCACTTCTGTAGTCAGCAGGTATGCTATGAAGGTAAGAAAACTTTTGTACGATATTGCAAAACCTTTCTTAACTTCAAGATAAATACAGAATATATACAATTATATATTGTATCTTATGTATATCCTGTTGAAAATAGAAATACAAATAATAGCATTCGTGGTCACTTGTAGTTGAAGAATTGCATTAATAGTATTGTGTTTATATTCTATAGCCAGGGTGCGGCAAACGCGAGGCCCCTAATGTTAACATTTGTTGAGGCATGACTTGGGTGAATACGGGACAGAAATAGCCCTCTTTTCCAATGCACTTCTTTTTCTTCCTTTTTATATCTGGCCTCCTTCCCCATTTCCTCTCTGAAGTAGTACACATCATTTCTTACTCTCCCTGGAGAGTCTCATTCATTTTGAGCAGAAATGTGCGAGTGTGTGTGTGTGTGTGTGTGTGTGGAGAGAGCATGTGATGTATGTACATATGGTGAAATGATAAGCGAGGGCGTTTCATCCCATGTTAATTAGTTTAGCGTGCTGCAGACAGATTAGTCTGCTGCAAATTAGTCCCGAACATTCAGAGCGCTAGATAGGTGGAGGGGAAGAAAGAGAGGAGTAAAAGACGGAAAAAATGAGAGATCTCTGGAGGGTCGGAGAGGTTGAAAGCTGAGAGATAAAAGAGAGAGCACAGACTGATGAATGGTATTCTATCTGCTTCAGGTTAAATGCATCACTGGCTGGAATGTTTGCCAAGGTGTTGGTGTCAGACATCTTCAGGAAGTGTTTGCTGAAGCTTCACCAGTCATGAGTCATAAGAAGTAGCGATTAAACGGACTATCTTGCAGTGCAAAACATCTTCTTTCAATAATTTCATTATCGAAAATTCTTTTTTCTTTTTCTTTTGCGTCATTAGTGTTACTATTAGAAAAGGAGCAGCATGTGGAGAAGCAGCCTAGTTTTTCGGGGGTCTAACAGGTGAGAAAAGGCTACTAGAACTAATGTCACGTTTGTCTTTGTCTTTGTGAAGCAAACTTTTCAAATGCTGCAAGACGGGAAACGTCTTCTTGAAGTACACTGCCGTCCCCAAACAAAGTCACACTCTAATATTTCATTGGAGCTTTGACTATGGCACGCATTCGCCGTGGCATTGCTTCAGTAAGCATTTATTTTCATCCAAAACTGCATTCATTTTTTCGCCAAGATCTTGTACTGATGATTTGAAAGTGGGACCGTTGCGCATCCACCACACCAAGACACAAGAAACGTCCACAACCACAGGATGCGTCTTCCAACATGGCTGTTTAAGAAACGAGAAGCTACGTGCTGCATACATTAGGGTTAAATAACATGCTGCCAGCCGAAACATGATCATCCGTGCAGTAATTATTCAACGTAAGCTTTTATTTGCTTGCTTAAATCCAGGTAGTGACTTCTTTTTGGACGGGCAGTGAAGTGTTAACCATGTCTTCAATAGAAGCTCAGACCTTGAGGAAGATAAAAGAAAAAGAAAAAACAATCACCTTGGTGATAGTGAGCGATAAATGGAGAGATGTTTGGTCTATTAAATAACCAAAACTCTCTATAACATTGACCTTTTATCTTATTTATGTTAATTCACCTTTTTCTCCATCCATGTTACAACTGGATTATCGTCATCGTTATCGAAACTTAAAAACATGACACCATATAAGCTGGATATATTTTACACAGATGCATTGAGAAGTCCAACTATTTGTTTTGAGCCAATTCTCTTTCAAAGACCCAAGTCATTTGGATATTTGTGTCCCCAGAGGGGACAGGAGATCACATGCAAAGCACATGGAGACGAAACCTTAAATACAAGAAAGCATCCAGGCACAGACACGTGCCTCCCGTGTTTGCAAAACAGGGCCTGGGCTGAAATCCACTGAACAGAGGGTGAGCAGCGTCTGACAGGAGGCTTCCAGGCTTTTTCTTCACCTGTCTGGAGAAAAGCTCAGACAACATACTCTGCAACATGTCAACACATTGTCAGTCAAAGTTCCTGCAAACCCCACCATCTGACCTGCAAAACACAGGCATCAAGTCTGTCTTCTCCAAGAACATTCAAGGAAGATTGAATAGGTCTCATTAGATCACTGTGCCCGGTAAATTACAGCTACACACACACACACACACACACACAAGGACAACATACTGGACGTGGCTTTGTCTGCTGTCGCTGCATTAGCATGCGCCCACATACCACATTTCTGGTTTTAATTCAGCAGCACTTGAAACGATTTTATTCCAAGGTGGCATATTTGTGGACAACAAGGAAAGATGTGCTCAGCTGACATGTCTTGACAGCTTTAGTGATGTTGTGTGTGTCCATATACACCTGCTTCACGTTGCCTCCTCGAAGCTTCTCGTTGAAACTGATATTTAAACTGTCGTGGGAGAGCGCGTCCTATCTCTCTGCCTCAAGCTGGCATCCTTTTAGTGTGTGTGTGTGTGTGTGTGTGTGTTTTCATTTTTTTTTCTCTCAATCAGCTGATAACAACTTGGCAGGAAGCTGGACTCACTATTGGAACAGATGGTGGTCTTTTTGTGTGCTTGTGTGAGGGTTTGAGTGTGTCAAGCCACAGAGATTGTGTTTATTTTGCACCAAATCACCATATTGTGCAAACCATACGGCAAACCTGGCATGTGATCAGGGCACTCTGTGTGTGTGTGTGTGTGTGTGTGTGTCTGAAAGAGCACGTGTGGCGGTGGATGTGTGTGTTAAAATATTCCGACAAATGCACAGTACAAATGTAAGTCCTGCTGCTGAATACACAATCTTCTTCTTTGAACCTGAACAATGCTTGCAGATTTTTTCACACCTCACAAAACAGACCCAGAGGTTCATGCAAGCTTTTAATCACTGATTAGTAAATGTCTTTAAGCTTTGCAGACTGTGTCAAGTCATACAGTCACTACGTGGACAGCAGATTATTCCTGTGTCCCTCTTTGTCCCATTCCTACGTAACTCTCAGTAGGTGCTATCATCTACAGAACATAATATCATCTAAAGAAAACTTTGTGTGCATGTAAACCAGTATGGCTTACTGGGATCTTCGGGCACTCGGGAGGTACTCGAGCAGCAACGCCTCACTTCCGGGTTCAAGCCCATCCAGGAAGTACGTTTTGTTTAAACAGCTTATGTTTTATGTTTGTTCCCTTTTGAGTAAAAACATGGCTTTATTAAGATTTTTTATTTCAGATATAACATAAAATATATAACTAATAAATAAAATAAAATTAGATATATTTACTTTTATCCTGTGGAATCTGATCTTCTAGCATGAATCAACTGTTGTAAATATGGTGGTTTAGGCACACACACACCCACATAAACACACACACACACACACATACACATACTTAACTTTACAGTGGTGTCTAGAAATAAGTAATAGACAGAGGGAGCCAGACTTGTTGCCATGGTGACATGCTCCTTGTGTATGAGCAGGGTTGTTGAATAAATGACCTTGATAAGCCAGATGTCTGAAAGAAAGACACCCATGCACACTTACATGCACGCTGACACACAGACATACACACACACACACACACGCACACACACACACACACCAAGAGGAACTGATGCTGCTGCTTTGATGTCTGGTTGCAGTTCCTCGACTGACCACTAGGTGCTGGCTCCAAAACGGAGCAAATCATCAAATACATTTTTATTAAGCATTAAAGCTGACCAATCAGATGCCCCGACGTCATTTGAAGTGCTTGACATACAATTACTTAAACAAGGAAATGCACTAACACGTTCATTTTGAGAATACAGCAGCTTTTTGCAACGATTGCAACCATAACGTGACTGACTAGCTTACTGGATTTTAGTTTCTTTGTCCAAATTGTAGAAAGAACTTTTATTTTTTGTACTTATTTTCAAGAAACTGATTCTAACAATGCTCCTTTGCTTAATTATATCCATTATAATTTTTTTTCTATACTGAAGAATTATTTGATAACGTCAACAGTAATTAGAAACATTCTCTTCTTTTTTTTCTAACACAGCATTGTTAAAAATTATTGGGCAAAAGTAATCCATGCACTTTCCCAAAATCAATAGCAAAGCCTCGTTTACATTCCCAGTGTTACAGTGGTCTTTTAATTGCTGTCAGCCTCTGGAGGCTCTCATCGGTTTAATTTGTGCTTCCACGTCTCTTCCACTCCTGACTGTGACCTGGAAATCCTTCTCTGCAAAATATTTTTTTTATGGATGAACCATCTCCTGAACTGCAGCAGCAGGAGAGAGAGGGAGTGTAAGTGGGGATACATCAGGATGGATCCTCGGATGCTCTCTGTGATTCCCACATCTCTGGTCGGGGAAAAGGTATTCGAGGAATTCGAGGAAGTGACAAAAGAGGTGGAGATCCCCAGCCATCTCCAGGTCTCAGATCTGAAGAATTCAACGTCATCACTCTTCATGACCCTCTGAAGTTCAGGGATGGGATTCAGTTCTCTTCAACCCTGACTTAGACGTCCAGTATTTACATTTGCTAATGATAATTTATATTCCACTTTGGCTGCAGAGGATCAATGCCTAATTAACTTCATGTACTGCATAAGTCTTAGTCTGCGTGCAGACTGACTGAGTTCCTCTCAAATATCTTAATGTAGTCTTTATGTGTGTTTAAAATTTCAGTGGCTACTGAACAGAAGGCAATGAATAATTCTGGACTCTTAAATTATATTTCACTTTAGACAACCCTATTAGTCAAATTAAAATTCATGCTAAATCAAAACTGTGCATGGATGTTTCTGGGCTCAACTCTACTCAAACTCTGCCGTCAAACATAAATATTAGTTTTTAGTGGATCCCCTTTACAAAAGAACTGTTTGAATGTTTGAACAATCAATAAACAGTGTCAATCACTTATGAAACAGTCTCTACCAAATCTTATAAATATGATCTAAGGGTACAGAGATGGAATTCAAAATCTGGCTGAAACAAAAGAAGGGTGTCTTGGATCTGTATGTTTTCCATTTATCTTAAATTTCCCTGAATTTGTCTTTGCATCTCGACACATAAAGAAAACTCTGAGGTTCTTCTATATACCCTGTGAGGTCCATCATTTGGAGCTCATTTAAAGCCCACACATCCTTCCTCTTTAAACCAACATAAATCTATCGAGCATTTGCATTTTGATCTTCCAGGCTCTAAAGTGTCTTGGAGATGAAGTAAACATTTGTTACAGGAAAATGAAGGAAAATAAACTGCAAAAGAGAAATCACAACTGAAAGCTAAAACTCATTTGCTTTCTCCTTCTTGGCTTCAAGGTAGTTTTGCAGACGTTGATCTTGGTTGCTGCTGATAACGCATGTCACAATGGTTTGGAACACTGTTTGCATCTGCAGCATCAGAAACCTCCTAATTTTGGACAAGAACTGAGAATCGGTGTGACTGAGCAGCTCCTTGACTGTTCACTCATAAATGGGCTTTGTGTGCAGTTCACTCACATATGATGTCAGTGTTTAAAACTTTCTTGATGATTGATGACCTTGAAAACATTGCACAACACAGGCTTTTCATAATATATGCACTATATACAATGCATGCGACCTATGCACATTTTTCAGCTGTTCTAAGTGTCACAGAAACATCCAATAGAGCCTTTCATTTCTAGGTCTTTCTTATCCCGGTGGAATATAGAATGAATCAGTATATGTATGTATGTATATATGTATGTACTGTATGTGAGCTGAATAACAAGCGTGTTTCATGTCATAATTCTGTTTGAATGTTCTCTATGTGCCTGTGTCAGGTCAAGTGGTGAATATATGTGACTGGCAATATGCGCTCATGTTTTCTGTGCATGGATGTCTGCCTCTTAATGTTCGCCTTACAATAGACCCCCCCAACTCACATAGCACAACCTTGCACCAACACAATGTATTTGGTGTGTACTTGTACTTGTGCATTGAGTTCAAATGACTTAAGTTCTGTTGGATGGAGTTGCCTGTTCAAAGGAACATTGGTTAGGCACGATTATGCCCCTGGATGGGCATACAACCAATCAGAGAAAAAAAGGAATTCAATTCAATTCAATTCATTCATTCAAAAAAACCAAAAAAAACAAAAACATTTGCCAATTGAAGGCACACAGGGTAGTGGTGGGTGGACTGGGATATTTAATTCAACGTGCAAAGCAGACTGGTATCAATACTGACATCCTGGAAGCCAATAAACCAGAAAACATGCTGTTCTTAGTAGCTCTGCAGCCATCTTGGTTGTTCTGAAGAGTGACTCGTGGACCCACCTGTACAAGTCACCGCCCCGTCACTGTCAAGCTGGTTTAGCGATCTCTGTACTGGTGAAAATGGCTGTGAGTCAGACGGTTACCATACCTGATTCACAAGAGAGAATTGCAGCCAGGTGAATGGGAATGGCAGCAGGCCAGGCTTGGAAAAATCCTCCAAACATATGATGGTTTTGGTGGTGAACAAGACTAAATGAGCAGACTTATCAACAGAACCTGCTTCAGATCTTGTGAGAAAAGAATTTAATTTTCAATTTCTTTTTTCCTCCCATTTTCTTGCTTCAGAAATGTGCATATAAATCTTCAAAATTGTATCACAATTTGGAAAAAGTTGCCACAAAATAAACTAAAAAAGAAAAAAAAAATCACAAAAATCACCAACAAAAACTCTGCAGATTCTGGTTTAATCCAGGCAAAAATGACTTGGTTAGATTTAGATTTCAAAAAATAAAAGGGTTCATGAAAATATAGAGTTAGCAGGCAACTTTACTTGAAAAGTGACAGTACATCTCGATTTCCTGCTCTCCTCTTGATGCGACCCGTTCATAAAAGGTCAAGACTCGTCACCCTGGTAACCAAGCGGCTGGTCTGACAGATGAGATGAACGTGAACACTGAACAGAGGACAAGCTTGTCGCGTTCCGTGACACTGAGCCCTAATTTTAATACAATATGTGCCTCCACCATTAATAGTGTTTCACCTATCCCTTGCAGTCATAGGTTATCTCCATAATAATGAGCGGGTGCAGCTAATGGATTGTCTATTAGATGGATGAAACTCTTGATAAAAGAGCCATTAAACAAAACCATTGCAGATAATCAGTGTTTTATGTCATGCCTCATATGATTTTATGTATCTAGCTGGAACAAGGCATTGTGGTGCCAGAAAGTCCTCTCCTGTGCTTTATATATATCTGATGGACATAGATAACTCTACTGTTTCACTGTATCGTCTGTCTGATCATTGAGACAAGTATAAGGCTCAGAAACCTGATTCAGGCTTGTAATATGATCATTTGTTGCTTTCAGGAGGAAGAATTATGTTGTTTTTTTTTTTCCTTCACAGCTTGCCCTCAAGGCACCTTTAAGTCATCCCAGGGGGCAGGATTATGTCAGCAATGTCCACTCAACAGTCGCTCCACCATCGAAGCTGCCACCCTCTGTGGTTGTCGGAACGGATATTACCGTGGAGACATGGAAAAACCAGAGGACGTGTGCACCAGTGAGTCAGTCTTTTCCTTTCTGTCAAACGCACCCAAAAATACATTGTCAGTTCACGTTACACTGGTGTATCTGAGGATCACGATGACCAGTACGTTGTAATGTTACCACGCCAGCTGACAGATTACAGCCTCTGCATCAGACGCTGATACTGCTGACAGTCTAATATTTCATAATTAAATGAAAAGCCAACATCTGCTTTGATTTATCATATCGCCCCCGAAATTTATGCACCTCATTCGGAGTTCTGCAACGCTCCCATCCTTGTTGGGGGATTTGGGGAGCCGTAAGTAATAATGCTGCCACATTCCTGCGGCTTTCCACTGAAGCAAATATGTGTTTAGTGTGTTGAAGAGGGTATATTGCTATGCAAGACAAAGCACAGAGTTTGAAAAATGCAGTCTCTCAGTTCCACAGAGATTTGGTGTAAGTAGGTTGAGACATGAATCATTTTGAACTCAAACTCTAAAACTGCAGAGCCTCTGTTTGTATTTGTGTTTGTGTATGAAGTATTTGTGTATGAATCATGTAATCACACGTTTGCGTCTGTGCACATCCTGGTGACCTAAATATAGCTCCATTTCTTTTAAGCAACTGTAGTTCAGTCATATTCTGGTCTTTATTCCACTGTCATGAATTAATAATGAATACACTGTAACATTCTTCTTACATGCGCTACTTTTCATTTTATTCTCTGCAGCAGTGGTTGTGACCTCAATATTTTATATTTTTATTTTATTTTATTTATTTCTTTTTTACTTTTGTGATTGGCTATGCGCTTCATAAACAACCTAAGAAGTTATTTTGCTGCAGCTCGTCTCTGGTCCGGTCCACGTCTGTAAGAGCAGCAGGTAGCTCAGCATCTGCACCATCAGGGCTGCAGGAAGCTACATGCGGAAATCCAATTCCAATGAGTGACAGCAGGTTCCATGGCTCTTTGATGCACCTGACGTGTTTTATTACGCTCTCTGTTATCACAAAGACTGAACCGTGAAAATTTGTTTTAATAGTAAAGACTTCAGCTGGGCCTCATATGTCAAAAATAATGACAAAATATCCAGATAGGAGAAAAAAATCATCTAGCTCATCATTTTTCTTAAATTATGCCTGACATTCTCTACATGTGGACCCTTTTATAATTCATTCCATGTCATTTCCCTTCATGAGGTTTGGTGTCCCAGTGACTGCAAACAACCCCCAAGCATGATGTTTTCAACAGCACATATGATGGAAAGAATGGTGTTAATTGGGACCAGTCTTTTATTCCTCCAAGCAACAACTCCACCCTTTGACTGTGGCTTTGTATTAGGCCTTATGTGCCCTCAGTGCTGCGTGTCCATGGTTACCAGCCTTTTTCAGAGTCCACCGGAGTGTCAATCTTGAGATGATGGCACCAGAATTACTCAGACTCATCACAGTGACCTTGGTGGTGATATTTGAACCTTGGAAAATCCTAGAAAAAAGGAGTGAAAAATAAAAAAATAATAAAAATAAAACTTGGCTGAGGACAGTCCCAGATCTTCCAGCAGGAAACAAGCATTCAGAGTGGTCAGGAAGCGGTAAATAGAGATGTATAGAAATGGATTTTTGGGTGGAAACGCTCAGGACTGATGTGGCCAGGGAAATAAAACAGAAGTCAACGCACAAAGAAACAGACCTTTAAAGTAAAACAGGAAGTAACCAAAACAGCGGACAAGGAACATAAAAAAACAAGATCTAAGAAAAATCCCCCGAAACACGAAACCTATAAAAATCCACTTACACTCAAAAGTTGAATGAATGAGCTTCGGCTCAACTGTAACCTCATTAAGAGCTTGCATTAAAATAAAAAATAAAATAAAAATCCTTGGAGAGTCTATCGCAAGTGTCTGAACACATTTAAGGACGGTTACAGATCCGATTAATGAGGATTGAAGGACTACATTACTCTTGCTAGCTTGATACAAAATAAGAAGTAGGTTAAGATGCAGTTCCTCAACTGACCACTGGGGCTGGCTACAAAAGCGAGCCAATCTCTACTAACCCCATTTTAAAATATAAGAATGCAGCAAAAAGAAACATATTTAAAGCCAGGTTTTTGGTCTCCACATCTAGTTTTTAGATCCAAACACCTGTTTGTGTCAGTGAAGCAGCAGCAGGGTCCTCCAGCCAATCAACTTTCACCTTGAATTATTTCAAGACACTTTTAAGTTGACAGACCGGGCCACTTCCTAACCATATCTGAAATGTGTGCTGCCAGAGCTGAAACAAAAGTAGCAGAAGTCCAGTGGGACCTGTAGTCACCCGGCTCGTGACAGGCCAGCCGCAGGCATCAGCCCCCAGCCTACGTCCAGCCCCCCGAGCAGCTGGCACAGTGACGTCTGGTCCCGGTGGAGCTCCTCGTTTCAGCCACGACAGCACTTGTTTAAGATGTTGTTTCGGTTGTCGCATTTTAAATTAGGATACTTGAACAGATTTGATGAGAATGAGTGTTCTGTAATGCTCATTAGTATCACAGATTAGCTTAAACTAAGCCAGCAAAGTTAAAATAGCTAGCTTGTAATGACTGAACTAAAGCTGGCATTGGAAAACGGAAACGAAGGAGGCTCAAAAGCTGTCTTCAGAAAACCAATGGGTGATGTCACAAGGGGTCTGTCCAGTTCTACTTGTAGATGGTCTGGGTCACTTGCGTCCATATTCTCTTATCTCATATGTTGAGAAGTGAATCCTGAAATACTGCTGATGTCCCCCACGTTTAACAGTTTTCTTGAGACAGATCTGTTGATAGTTTAGTGGGTCATTCCTGTCCAGTTAACTTGTAAACGTTGCTTAATCATCAGTTGTCCCACAGTTTGATTGCAGCAGACCAAACAGGTCAAGTTCTCTAAAACCCCAAAATAGTTTCTCTAAAATGTTGTTCTAATACACCACTGAGGGGGTGTTAAAGCATCGTGTTTTTGCTGGATGATGTGTTGATGGAGGTCAATCAATAATGATCGCGGAGAGGTGACATAAACAGTCTCACCTCGGTAGCCATAGCGTGTTATTAAAACGACACTGATAGAAGAAAAATCAACTTTCCCAGTGAAAGCATGTCAGGTGTCAACACACTCAGCCCACACAGCCCTCTTGAATTACCTCAGCGCTTTCAATTCAAGGGCAAAAACAAACAAACAGAAAAAAAGCATCACAACTCAAACACAACAGCAGTGAAAAATCAACTTTAGAAACGGGGGCGGAGCTTAACTCTTGGAAGGTGCTTCAGTTTATTTATATTTGTCATAAACTCAATCAGATATAAAAGATCAGTGAGATGGAAGAGTGGACGCGCATCTTGTGGATGGTTGACAGAAAATCATTCGTCTTGCATGCCTCATGGACTTCAATGAACAAAGGAGGTGTGTGAGGATGTTTCTGTTGCACATTCTTGTCAAATCAGTCAAAATTAATATTTAGGAGTCAGGCTCTAAACGACAGCGGAGTGGGTCGCTGTTGGAATGGTTTTCTTTCTTGCAGCAGTAAAACAGGAACGTTATAATCGACATTTTTACTCTTTTGCATTTGAATGTCAACTCTGGATCTGAGAGTTTGATTTGTGTGGTGCCATTTGGATAAAAAAAGAAATCAAAATGGAAGCAATATTTGTGAAAACACACTGCAATGGCTCACAGGGGTTTCTTTTTCTGACAGTATGAATGTTTTATCAGAGGGCATTTCTTACATTTTATATCCCCCACTGTTAGACCTTTGATTCTGAAGCATGGCTGTGTATCTGTTTGAAAATTACGCACTCATGCATATTCCACAGAGCCTCCTTAGTCATTTCTTCTGACTCTGTGATTTAGCATATGCCAAGGTTGAACATCCATTTCATCTCAGCTGCTCTTGTTATGTGTGCGTCATGCTCTCTGTGATGTGTTTGAACAGTCAAGGAGAAGCGCACCCGCCAGGCTTAACCTTGTGAAAACTCCGGTTGTGACGTGAAGCCTCACTTTGACACTGAGTGAAAACAGAGATAACCGGCGAGGGAGAAACTGAGGACTCTGAGGAGACGCTGGATGACTGTTGCTTGGTTGAAGCTTTCGGGTCACTTTCTGACCGTTAGAGACATTCATGGCTAAAAATAAGAAATAAAATAAAATAAAAGTCCTCAAACTGACCTCAGAAACTTTGCATGGACAGCAAGAAAACTTAAAATTGTACACACTTAAACAATCTTTACTAGTTTTTAATTCAAGTGTTCATTTTATCAATGTTTTGAGGAATGATGATGTCTTATGGATGGATGGAAGGGTTAAAAAATGATAATGTGGTTTCTCTTCTTGTATTAGGTACATGCAACCTCAGTTATACCATGATATGTGGCATATTACATCTTACTATTATTTAACAATCATTAAATCAAAGTGCAGAAACGTTTATGTGGAAAACCAGATCCTTAATGCTTTCAGAGCATAAGCTCGAGCCTGGTGCTGTTGATCAAAGATTTTTAATAATTGATCATCAACAAGTTTTGTTTTTGGTTCGCAGCAATCATGAATGTGTTAACACAATGACATGGAGGAAAGATATCAACACCGGCTTAAGAGGAGGAATGGTTTCTCTCCATCAGTCTGGAAGTGGTTATAAGGCTATTTCCAGACTTCACCGTTCTACAATGAGAAGTATTTTTTCACAAGTGGAAAGTGTTCAGGAGAGTCGCTCTGCTTCCCTTTTAGTTCACTCCAAGGTCAGACCTTTGACTAGTCAGAAAAACTGCAAAACTCTTAAGAGCTGATTTGGGTACTCACATGACCTTGTGTCTTGTTCATCTTGAGTAGATCATAAACTCTTCCACATACAAGACTATTCCAGAGTCAAATGTGAGAACATCTGTGCCTAAAGCTTGTCTCTCGGTTTGTGGGGACTCACCTGTGTACAGACCTCAATAAACTGAAGCAGTGCTGAAAAGTAGAACTGGCCAAAACTGATCCAAAATGATATGACAGACTGGTTATATCAAACATTATTAAAATGATTTGAAGTTACTGTTACTGATAGTGGTTCCACACTCTCTGAATGTCCTCTCATCTGTCTTGCCAGGTGTCCCCTCAGCTCCTCGCAATGTGGTCTCAGTTGTGAACCAGACGTCGCTGCTGCTGGAGTGGCACGCGCCGCGTGACACCGGGCTCCGCGAAGACTTGTCATACAACATCGTGTGCCGTCGCTGCCACAGCAGTGAGCAGCGAGCGTGCCAGCCATGCGACGACAGCGTGGTGTTCGCTCCGGGCAAGCAGGCGCTGAGAGGGACGAGAGTCGAGATCAGCAAGCTGCGCGCCCACACGTCCTACACCTTCGACATCCAGGTTCGTCAGAGAGAGAAGGGGGCCTGGGACTTTTAAAGGGTGTTACAAACTTACCACTGCAGGAGTGGGTTTTACAGCGGTGATACACTGAATACCTCACATAATAATGATCATTACTGTAGAACTGATAGGCATGTTTTGTTTCTGTTTGAACTGTTGCAGATGATGGTAGCTGCTGTCTTCCACGGAAGAGCTTTTGTTTTTTTAGTCAGCTTTTAACTTGCACATATCTATTTTTTCATGTTTATTGTTTTTTTTGCACGAGGGATATGAGGGAAACATGGCGGTTTTGACAATAAAGCTTAGTTGACTTTTAAAGCCACAGAAAGTTCAGATTAGAGATGTCGGAGGAATATTTTTATTTTTTTAAACTTCAACAAACCCTACCTTCATAATATGCTTTAAAATATGGCTGATGGGCATACAAAGTTGCAGTTTCAAAGGGAATGCACTCATGAGTTTATCCACATTAAAAAACAGCCTTGGTGCTTTCAGCTCTTGGTTTAAAAGCAAGTCGCTGCCAGACATTCATTATTGTGCTCACATGGTCACTCTCTGACAGGCTTTTATGTTAAATCTGTAATTATACATCTCAGCTAACAAGGTCACTGGATTCTACAAAGTCGGTACAATTGGTGACCTTCAGTCTTCTGCCATCTTGAATGTTAGTCACTTCCATGTAAATGCGGCTAAATTGACTGGCTATTTGTTGATCATCTCCTAAATGCATCTGTTTATGAATCTGAATGTTGTGGCTTTTGAGCAGATAGAGTTTCAAGACTCTATTGTGGAACCAAGGACGGAACTTCAGTACTGATGGCTGAATAAATGACTCGGACAGTGTCCTGATAATGAAAACGTTGATTGTAAAATTATTGATTGAAGTTCTGAAGAATGTCCATTCAGCTGTTCGCCTCCTCACAATCCAGTTACTCACCTATGAATGGAAACGACAACCATGAAAAGTCCTGAATCCTATTTAGAGGTAATCTTTGCTTTGTATTCGGTCTTCTAGTCTGAGCAGCAGATGTTATTTCACTGTGAGCTTCAGAAGGAGTGGAAAATATTTAAAAAACAAAAGCTGGGGAAAAAGTAATCAAACAAAAAATAAAAGTAGACGTAGATGAAGTCATTTTAATTTGAATCCGTAATTTGCTCTGCATGTAAATATTGCTTTGCTGTGTGAATGATTAACTGTGCGTGGTAGCCAATTAGGTGGACTTCAAAATGCACTGAGGGCCTGATAATTGTGTCTTTGTGCTGCAAAATGAGACTGAGATCTTGCACTTTGAAGATATTCACAGCTTCTACACTAAGACATCAAAATTAATCTCATTGACTCTGATACTAGAGCACCAAACCACAACAAGTCATTTAGCACTGTTAAAAATAACGCTTACGACTGATGCAAGGGCAGTGGTAGGATATTTACATAAGCCTCTGTAAATCCTGCATCATTTGCATCTATAATTAAAAAGAAAGTTGTTTTCCTTGATGAAAATGTTTTTTTCTCGTTGAAAATAGTCATTCATCTTAAGTTTCAGCTGATCTAATAATATCTCCTCCAGCCATTATTTCACCTTGAATCATTTAAGGTCCAAGCTTTCTGTTTTTGGTGTTTTGTTTTTTTTATCTGCACCTCCTTGTAACACCGTTCCATGTCTGCCCAATGGCTACTTTGACGAGCATCAAAGAAGGCGCGAGCTGCTGCCTCGCTGTCTGCCGCAAGTTCAAATGGATCGCTTCTTTAAAATGCACTGAGGACCTGCTAATTGTATCTTTCTGTTCAATAATTTAATGGAATTTAAAAGGCACAATAAACACAGAAACATAAAGACACAA
Organism: Arrhamphus sclerolepis; assembly: GCA_037176975.1. Lineage (NCBI taxonomy): Eukaryota > Metazoa > Chordata > Actinopteri > Beloniformes > Hemiramphidae > Arrhamphus > Arrhamphus sclerolepis. The sequence goes on along the minus strand of JBAMYA010000019.1, from coordinate 10,199,185 downwards.
TAGGAGGTTGCTGAGAGTTGTGAAAGTATGGCAACTATTACACAAGTGTGTATGAGCATCATAAAAGGATTATTTATGTTATCGTGTGACCTCTGACCTCTGACTACTACTATTTATAATCTGTAGGCAATCAACGGAGTCTCAAACAAGAGTCCCTACCCCCCCCAGCAGCTGTCAATCAACATTACAACCAATCAGGCTGGTGAGTACAAAGGCTGTCATATGGGTGTGTGCATGTGTGTGCATGTGTGTATGTGAGCGTACACACCCCGGGGCACAGGGATGGCTGGGGAGATAGAGGAGTCTCATCTACAGCCTTTTAATTCATAAAACATGTTAAGGGCTTTGTAGCCTTGTTATCTCACACCTCCACCCCACATGCCTCTGATCCCCGACCAGCCGCTCTCCATCGGGCCTTTGCAGCACATTCCACACTCTGCAGATGATTCATTAAGAACAAATTGATAACAAAATTAATCTTAGGGTACAAATGCACAGGTTCAATAGAAGTCAACTGAAATAGTAGTCCAATTAAATACACTTGTAAGCCAGATATTTCCGGTTCATTCAGTGCAGTCCCATCCACTATCTGGATGCTAATGCCAGCGGTGGAAAACACAGCTTTCCTTGAAGATTCACTTTTATTCAGCCTAATGTGCTGATATGGGGTGGTGGATGGTGGGAAAACATCTCCAGCAGAACCAGGCTGAAGGAAGGCTGCCAGCCCATCTGCCTCCAGTGGTTGTGGTATGACAGGACAGGACGGGGAGAAAAATACACATTAATAAATCACAGCAATAACAGAGTTAAAGGACTGGCCTGAAGAGTCACTCAGACTATTCCTAACTATAAAATTAATCAAAAAGAGAAAGTTTGAAGCCATATTTTAAAGGTAACGAGGCTGTTTGCCTCAAATCCAAAGTGCGATGTGAGAGGCTCCACATTAGAAGAGCCTGATACTGGAGGTCCTGCAGTCTGGGTGTGAAGTGCTCTGTTGGGAAAATGTGGATCTGTGAGTTCTTGAAGTTTTAGTTGAAGCTTTCTCCTTTAGAGTTTTATACGTTTAAATAGTTTTAAAAGAAGCCAGTAAAGAGGAGTTAAACTGGAGAAGCATTATCTCTCCTGCCAAGGCCTTAATGCAACCTTATGAGCTGCAGTATTTTAGATCAGACGGAGGATTTCCATGAATTTTTGGAACAACTTGATAATAAACAATCGCAGCAGGCCAGTCTTGAGATAAGTTGGTGGTTGGATGAAGTTGCTGTAATCTCAGAGAGCTCAACAGAACAGAAACTGTAAAAATGAACCAGGATTGTTAAAGCTGCTCTCGTTGAAGACGCATCAGAGACAGAGGTGGGTTGATTTTACTTTGGAAGAAGGACTGACATCTAACGAAAGAACATGAGGCTCACCAGAGAAATGACTCCCAGTCAGGCTGATGACGCCGAAAAAAGAAACCTGGACCAGTTTAATGACCTGGACTTGACCTTGTCCTGGACTGAGTGAGGTTATTCTGAGGTTATTCTGAATTAGTAGTGCACCACTCCCCTTCCAACTTTCTTCAAGTGTGTTTTAAAATGCCCAAGCATGAATTGAACCAGGGAGGGGGCCTCCTCTGATTGATTACATTCTGTGTCGGAGGGGCAACATTGTTGGGCTTTTACACATTGAGGCTGTTGTGTTTTCAGCACTCTGATCAGCTTATCCAGAAATAGAAAACAGTCTTCTGTGGTGTTGATACGTGATGTAGACTTTTCTTTCAATTTAGTTATTGAATAATCTCATAGACTTCTACTATAACATAATTTCCTCCTACATGTTATACAGCTTGGGGGGGGGGGGGGGGGGGGGGGGGGGGGGGAGGAAGGGGGGGGGGGGGGG
>JBAMYA010000019.1:10175824-10188808 GCA_037176975.1 Arrhamphus sclerolepis | reverse complement strand
ATACACAAATAAACACAAATTTTTAGAAATATACAGAAATGTATACAAATACAAATATATAAAATATACACAAATGGTAAGAGATGAGTGAGGCCAATGTGAGTCTCCATCATGGACACAAAAACAGGAACAGGAACACAAAAAGCACCTGTGCCAAGTAATTTCTTTATAATTCTAATGAAAACATGTAGTATAAGCTGTAACCTGATGTTTTTGGATTGACTAAATGTGAAGCTACTGCTGCAGCTTTGGGATAAATATCTTCCCTGACTTCCAGAAATCCGGTGTATCATAGATGATTCCCTGCTGGACCTCATCCATGGACAGAATTCATGACATCATCTCCTGACCTGCTCAGTACCAGGAGAGTTGAAAATCTAAAACCAGGAATTCTGTTTCGCTTCAGTTAGTTTTGCATTGTCTAATAACCCTCCAGGCTGCAAAAAGGTCAGTCTGCTGACCTTTGTCGCAAAACATAATCCGGATCGTTGAGTTGCTCTTTGCTTAAGTTCCACTGTGAGTTATTGTCAAACTCAGATAACGTGGAAAACCCAGGACTGTGCACGTACACCCAGAGACGAGCTGACGAGACACAGGTGCAGGTGATCAGGACCCAGGACAGCAACAAAATAAATGGAAAGCATTTTCTAAACAAAACAGGAACACCAAATCTAGGAGTCCTTTAACAAAGCAGAAGCAGTAAAACGTAAAGATAAAACCTAACAAGAGAACCAAGAAAGACCAAATCAGTGTCTCCAGACCATGACGACGTGAACATATCAGAATTCTAATGAAACAACCTTTTTGAAGGCCGCAGAATCATCTACCTCATCTTCTCTCCTGAGAATGATGTATCTGATGTTTAACAGCTGTGAAATCAACGAGGCTGCTGTCTGTCAGTCAAGCCGAGCCGAGGCAAGCAGGTTTATTTGTAGAGCACATTTCAGTCCTACTGGGATTAGAGGTCCAGCCAGGTCCAGTGTGTCTTAGTGGTTTACAAGAATCATATTCTATTTTCTTAAGACCCACTATGTATGTATGCATGTAAATATTTAATGTCTGTAGCAGAATAGTACATGTTTTACATTTCAAATTGAAACAGAAACTGCTGTACATGATTTTTTTCTGTTGTTTCCAACTTGTGTCACATGCACCAGGTTAGGGTTTTATTTGTGCAGTTTTAAGTTTGTTAATTTTTGTTTTATATAATAGAGCTCAATGTGTTTTTGTATCCAAGGAGCACAGTCTGATTTTGTTTATTGTAGGTCGGTTTTTTAGATGTATAAACTTTTCTTCTCTGTCATGTGTCACCTGTCAAAGATCAGTACCAGCGGAGAATGTGTTCCTTTGAAGTTCAGCCAGAACATCACACCTGTGCTGGTGATACAGGTAGGAGCACAGGTGTGAGAAATGGAGCCTCCAGGCTGCGCAGGTTTGTCTGCTTCAGTCTGCTGACCTTCTTCTCTGTTTTTCTGCTCTCACGCTCAAAAGATACAAAGAAAAAAAAAAAAAGAAAGCCACTCCATGTCAATAATTTGTGCAACAAATTTTAACAGATTTTTAGCCGCACCAAACCACTGATGTCATGTCTTTTTAGAAGATAATAAAAAGCATAATCACAAGAAAGATTTTTTTTAGATTTTACTTGTAGATGAGGAAGACTATGCAAGAAAATGCCTTAAACATGATTTATAGCACATTTAGCCATTTTAAACATTATGAACAATTTGAGCATTTTTACTTTTTCTGCATTTATATCAAATCAAATCAAAACTTAATTTTAAAGCACTTTAAATACAACTAGATGTAGCACAAAGTGCTTAAATAAAACAACAAACCAAAGAAACCCCCCCAAAAAAAACGTGTCACCTACCCATACAGTATATACACATACACACACATATATACGTATACACACATATACGTATACACACATATACGGTGGCAAGAAAAGGCATGTGAATCCCACAGAGCCATCTGGCCCTCTACATCAACTGGTCACCAAATGGGACCCAATCCCCGTCACCACCAGCATGACCTAACGCAATACGCCAAAGCCACCGCCACAGAAGCAACCCCTGCACTCCACAGCACCACTGAAAACATCCATGAAATACCAGAAGGTCTGCCAGAAAAAGCACGTGAGCCCTGAAATCAATCACATCCCGACCTCCCTGCCGGAGGAACAAACGCAAGACAGGGTCTCCAACACCTGCGAACCAGATCAACACAATCCCATTACAACCCCCAGGGGGCACTCCAGTCAACCCCTCCCCCAGTCCAGCCATGGGTTAGGGTTAGCCCCAGTACACCGCGCTCAGCCGAACAGGTGAGCCACAAGAAGATCACAGCCTGCAGCGACCAACCAAAGCAGGAAATCAGACGACCCTACGGGCCTAAGTCAAAATAATAATAACAATAATAAAAATAAATTAATTAATTAATTAAAAAAAAAAAAAACAGGGCAAGAAGGGGACATGAGTTAAAAGCCTTATTTAAAAGGAAGGTTTTGAATCTGCCCTTAAATATATGCGTGTTCCTGCAGTCCTCAGGTTCTCCAGTAGGCTGGTTCATAAACTTGGGGCACAATGTTGGAGAGCAGGACCTAAGGGGCCACAATGGTTCATAAGATAAAAGTAAATCTGTAAGGCGCTTGACCATTAAGACTTTTAAAAGCCATTAGAAGAACCTTAAAATTAATCCTAAAAGACATGGGGAGCCAATGCGATGCTTTTAAAACTGATGCTATGTGAGCCTGCTTTCTGGTGCTCATCAACACACGAGCAGCTGAGTTATGAGGAAGCTGAAGACGTGAGATGTTTTTTTTTTGGCAAGACCAGAAGGCAGTGCATTCCAATAATACATTCAACTTGAGACAAGACATTAGCTGTGGAAATCTGTGCCATGTGTGGTGACATCTGCAGGAGGTAGCATCGATTAAAAAGAACTGGGCCTAAAACTGATCCTTGGGGCACCACGTTTGATTTCATACGGCACCTTTATTGGTGGGCTTGGCATCTACTCCTTAACATGTGTTTAAAAATAAATTAAAAAGATGATTTTTTTTTTCTTTACAACAAAAATTTGTTAACTTTTGACAAAAAACAGTTGTTTTAGTAAAATTTACTTTCGCGTGAGTTTAGGACAAAAGGTTCAAATGATGCAAAATTTTCAATTTTACGTCTGTTGTAATTTCAAAATGTTGCAAAAGTTGATATTTTCCAACAGAAAAATAATAATAATAATAATGATCTCATAATTTTTTGACATTTGTGACTTTAAATTTACCACAAAATTAGCTTTTTTTGTTTATGATTTTAGTACAAAAGTCTCAATTTTATGATAAAGGAAATTGCAAATTTGAAGAAATTTGAGATTTTATTACTTTTTTTTACATAAACAAATGTAATTTTGCAAAATCTGTCATATTACAACACTTTTCCCCCCTTTTTTTTTCCTTTTTTCCTTTTTTTTTTCATTTCACGACTGAGTCCAGGAGCCAGAGGGAAATCTGACAACGTAGCTGGCTGAGATAGTAAAGAATAACTGTTCCTTTAACGGTAACCATGGTGATGATGTGACCGAGCTTGAAATAGAGTTTGACACTCCTGTTTTCACTGATGGTTCTTGGTGTTGGGGGTTTTTTGTCTTTTTTTTGTGGAGGACTGGATTCTTCCATGCTGCTTTGGATGGTCGAGCACAGTGATCAGCGGTGCAGAGTTCATTTGGCCCTCGGCTGCTTTCTTCCTCTTTTGGTCCCTCTCTTCTCTCCTTCAGTTTCTTACCGCACTATTAAGTGATACTTCCAGAACAAGGCCCTCATTGCTGCAGAGCACTGGCCTCGCTGACTGTCAGCTCTTTGCAATATGCTGCTCAGACTCGTGGAGGACGATCGTGTGTGTCCTGGCTGGCCAAGAAGAGGCCCGTCTTTGTCTGGCTGAAGGTCTGCCTCCAACAACACAGCTTTGGTGGCTGGATGGTTATAGAATTAATTTGCCTACTAGCTGAGTCAATAAATCTGCTGTTTTCTCAGCATCTCTCCCTTTTATTAAGGCTTTAATGAATCCCTGTATGATTAATATTTTGGGGCCACGTTGGTTCATATTGCTTGTGTGTTCTCTTGCAGTCTTCCTCTTGTCAGTTCAGCATTTTTGCGTCGTGGTTTTGCTTCATCTGATGCTGGAGTAATTTAATCTTCACTTGTAGCCACAGTAGAAGAGGTCCACTTTCCCGTCTCCAGTTCCACATGATTTCCCACCTCATGTTATTGTTGGAAGCCATCGCTGGGATTAAGCAACAGTTTAGCAGCGGTGCGCTGTGGTAAGAAGGAATCAATGTCTGTAGCTATGCAGTATCATCTGCCTCCTGTCTTTACACACATCCCAGTTAGAGCGAAGTGGGCTGAGAAGATGTGTTGGGATCCAAGGAGTGAGGCCTGCTCAGTGAGTCGCTGTGAAAAGATAGACCTGCACTGTCCCAGACAGACAGAAGAGCTTTTGTGATGTAAAAGAATTCTACCTTCCCAGGCTACCGCAGCCCCTTCACCTTTTACCTTCCCGCTCCTCTTTTCTCCATAACTCTCACTCTTCCTTCTAGTTCTGCTCTCTCCTTTCCTCTCCTCATATTCCCTCTCTCCTCAGCAGTACCCCTCCCTGCCTCATTCCTTTTTGTCCTTGTGCCATCTCTTCCTGGGGCTAATTATAGACCAGACTGCACCATTTACATTGTTCAGTCTCTGTTATTTTCCTACTTTAAATTGATATTTTATAAAGCACTAGTGTTAACCACATTTTCACATGTTCTTTCCTTATTTTTGTGTCTCCTTTTGTTGTAACTACACGTTTGAGGGCAATGCTGCTTCTCCTGACTAAACTAATAATTGTAATTTGGTAAGGTGGGGGGGCTTGACTTTGTCTTTTAACCCCGTTTCGAAATAACCGAAATGGAGCATGCTCAGTGCATCATCCGTCAAAATACTCAAGACAGACTCTGGAAGATGTCATTACCAACTTTTGTTTTAGAAAAACAGAAAAGTAAACGTTTCTATCTAATATAAGAGCAGCACAAATAATATAATGAAAGCCTGACCTCAAACTGCATCCTTTTCCACTACTGAGTTTTTCAGGTTTTAAAATCATGTCTCTACAACCAAACTGTTGCAGGTTTTAAAAACACATCTGAAAGTTCAGAATCATCATTAGGGAAATTTTGTTTCCCTGTCATGGCGTTTGTTACAACCCAGTTTGTTCAGGGAAAATGGAAGTAACATCCCAAAACCACATACAGCCAATAAAACAACCAAAACCATCAAATGAACAACCCCTTAGAAAGACAACAGAATTACAGATCGCTTTTATTGCTGAGTTGTTGTTTCTTTTTTTCTCCCAGGGGCCGAGCCTCTGCCAGAGCTCAGTCCTGGATGCTGAACTCAACATTCGCCCTTCTTGGAAAACATTATTCTGACAACAGAAAGCTGGAAGGGAGGGAGTCATGGTAACGACCCTGAAAAGAAAGAAAAATAAAATACATTTCCAACACTTCTTTAACACTCCCAGTTTTGGTTTTCAACATTTACCCTCACAAATTGACACGCAAAGTTTGAAAATTAGATCTTGGGACGGCGTAAAGTTCAGATTGATGGCCACCAGACCAAACCAGTTGATTGTGTGTCAAGCATGAGTGCACTGGGGGACGCCGGTCCCTCTGACCAGCTGGGTTCTTCACTGGGAAAGAAGATGGCAGCACTGAGATGTGGAACCTGCTGGAAAAGGATCTGTCAACCTGTGCAGATGCACGCAGGCATCGCCACTGAAAGGATCACCGAAAAACAAATCCTGGACGGCCTCCAGCGAGGTCCTGAGCTCTTTGGAGCGCAATATATGGGGTTCCATTCAGAAAGCTTTACTTGTTTTCAAATCAACTCCTGATAATTTACCAATTATACAACGGATGTGATTGTTACTGGGCAATAGTTCCCACAGTGTGTTGTACATTGCAGCGGTTTCCACTGCAGCTGTTCCTCCCAACGTACAGCATCCAGCGTCCTTTTGTTTGATTTCAGTAATGTTTCACACATGATTTTGAACCATGAGGCTCATTTATGTAGTAGTTCTCTACTTAAAGCACTTCCTGGCTCTGACAGATGACCGTGGAGTTTCTGCATTTTCGAAATACCAACAACCCTCACCATTCCCTTCGAGGAAGAGGTACGATTTATGAACAATTGTTGTTCAAACACTTTCAAAGCTTTTTAATGGTTGATGTCTCTTCATGTCCAAGTCATTTTGGAAGGTTGGTTTGAGTCTGATATTAATCTGTCAGCTGTCTGGCATTCACACATTTGGGACATTTTAACTATTGATTGTGCTAAAGCGAGACTGAACAATCAGAAGCTGGTCAGCAGCTGCAGCTTTAAAGCTTTAAACATTTTTGCGAGACACGTATATTAGTCGTGTAAGATATGAACTATATGTGACTTACACTGTTTATGTTCTAAGTTTTGCCCCACTTCTGTCTGCAAGAACCTGACAAATTAAATAAAATGTAAAAAAATAAATAAGAAAGGAAATGTTGCTTTTTCTACAATTTTAATAGAAAAACTTGGAAAAAGTTACCAAAAATCAGCAGTTCTAGTTTTCACTCAGTTTTACACAAATGAAGAAAAAACATTGCATGCTGATATCAATATTCAAATGATGGAAACTTTGTTAGAAGGCACATGAGAAGCACTTTATCGCTGTTCATAGCAGCTGTGTTTCCATGTGGTCGTTTGTTCTGTGATTTCTACAAAAGCCATGTTGTTCACCACATCTATGAGAAAGATTGTAAGATGTTAAATTTATAAAAGGCATCTCTGTCCATCTTTCTCTTGAATTAGTTTCACTCCTAAATGTGCAGCAAACCCATAACCACAAAACTGTTCGAATCCTGCCAGGAAGAAAGGAGGCAGTGCAGGTCTGACACTCTAAACTGGGCCACATCATCACCATGGTTACCGTTAAAGGGCCAGTTATTATTTATTTTGTCAACCAGTTGTCAGTTTTTTTAAAGGAAACTTTTGTCATAAAATCTCTAATTTCACAAAATTTACTTTTAGCATCAAATTGAGGCTTTTTTCAAGAACTGAAAACATTTTTTTTCTCTAATTAAAAGAACAGAGAATTTGATCTTGTAAAATGGTGAATTTTGCATAATCACATCTTTCTTTTTTTTTCTTTTTTCTTTTTTTTTTTACCAAAAGGTCAATTTTTGTCAAAAAGTCGCAAATAAAATCTTGCTTTCTTGTAAAATGACAAATTTATAAAAGTGTCGTCTTTTTGTGAAAAAGCATTTTGAAAGATCAAGGTTTTTTTTAATATACAATCACATTTTATCTTAAAATGACATTTTTTTGTTGGAACATATCAACTTCTTGCAACATTTTGACGGAATTCTATAATTTTCTCTATTTTCCTAAAATCATGACGAGTTTTGACAAAAACGAACACTTCACCTCAGTTCCTCCACTTTTTGATGTCGATACTGAATCAAACGGGCAGTTTTCCACAGAATCGTTTTACTTATGAGTACATAATTGTTGTTGCACAGTCTCATAGGCCGGATAACATGAAGTGGTGGGCCGGATTTGGCCCGCGGGCCCTGAGTTTGGCCCCAGCTGGACTGAGCTGGGCTGACTTTACTCTGGCCATGACTCATTCTCATGCATGTCCCTGTCAGAGTGGAGGATGGTGAAGAATGGGCTGATGTGAGACTGCACAGAGACAGGCGTCCACATGGCCCCTGAGGCACCAACAAGGTCCCGGCGACAAAAGGGGCCTCTTCTCTCCAGTCGTCTCCTCTTCATTCCCTTTTGGGAAATCTGCTCTGCAGTCCCTCCTCTCCTCTGCCGAGCCTCTCACTTTCTCCCTGGTCGGCTCAGGAATGTGCAAACCAACATTCGCTGAAGGACTGTCTTCACACTTGCTGACGAGTTATTATTTTAATGTCTGATGCAAAGAATGTTATGTAATGCAGTGAGTTTATGCACAGAGAAAACACTCTGAGGTTCCCCTGACGTGCTCGGATCTGCTTTAATGTTTGGTACAATGGAGGACAGGGCGGCCGTAAACCCAGTGACTCCCACTGGTATGAGGGGCATTCATGATGTCCAATTTTCCTCAGTTGACTTCTTCATCTGCGTCCAAAAGATTTCCCAAACATAAAAAGGGATCAGTAGCTGACGGGGTGCCGACGCAGAATAGTTTGCCCTACGGTTCGGTTTTTATTGCCAGTTCTTCAAAGTTTTCAAGGCAGATCCTGAGAAACAATGCGAGCAGGTGCTTCATGGGAGGGGCTGTAAATCTGGTTTGGCGAATTAAGCCATTGCTTTGGCTTTGTTCTGGCTGGCCTCTCAGCAGCTCCTGCTGGGGAGTGTTAGCTGGGGTGGGTTTTTTTCTTTTTTGTGTTAGGCTCTGCTTCCACAAATATCCCAACATGTGGGCACCGTGCACATTTCACACATGAGCATTCAAGGTGAACTCCAGCTGCAGAGCGACAATTCATGAGGCACAAGGAGCTTGTTGCATAACAATGCAAATATTTCAAAAAACACAAGATTCTTTTTCCAGCCGTCTTTCATGAGGGAGAGCAGTCAGCTGCCGGTTGTGAGGTTGGTGCTTTGATTCCTGGATTCTTGAAGTGTCCTTGAGCAAGACGCTTAACCCCCACATTGCTCCCAAAGCGTTAATATGGTGGGCCTGGTGACCCAAGCGCCGACCTTCCAGGTGAAGGAGGACCTGCTTAACCTGACCCACTGACCCACAGCCACGCAAGATGATGGCAGGCTTTTTCAGAATAGGCTGGATGTAAAAAACGGTGCAGGCTATAAAGTACTGAACGAATGCATGTGTGAAGAATGTGGCTTGTAGTTTAAACCAACTAGAAAAGCTCTATAAAAACGCTAATCATTTGTGATTGTACCATAACAAAAGAAAATAAATTTTATCTTCTCAGTGAAGATACAACAGGCTTTTTCTTTAGTTACTAAAATGATGCCCACTTAAATTGTCTAGTTTGGTTTCATGGCCGTAAACCAACAAGTGGTTTCTCCCCAGAGCCTCTGTGGTGGTGCGTTTCATTAGCTGACCTTCAACCTCATAAGAGATCAGGTGACCGGGACACTGCTGTGGAATGTTCCCTCCTTGACTTTTTTTATTTTCTAATTTCAAAGCTCTTCACCAGTTTGGATTCCTGTCCTTTTACCAGTTTATTGGGTCTGGCAGCTTTCTGTTGACAAAAGAGCTGCAAAAGGTTTGAAATACTTATTTGAGGGCAAAGAGGTGGTTTCAGGGTTAATGTCTGAACTGTGTTGAGGTTAGGACAAAGGGAAAACATTTATCTGACACAATGGTTGGTTTGCGTTATGTTTAGGGTGGAAGGACACATCAGTGTGTGCAGTCAGAAATTTTGCAAAGTAAAGAAGCATTTTTAATCCTGCGCGTCCTGGACAACAGCTTTAATCTATCAATCAAACCTTTATTTGACCAGGAAAAGCACACTGAACTAAACACATGATATGACAATATAATGAAGATTTGTAGATTTAAACAACATGATAAAGTGAGACTAGTGCATAAATCCAGTGTCTTAAAAGTGTGAAACCTGCACATCTAACAGCCTTTCTTTCCTCATTCGGTCTGCACCTTTGGCTCTAAGGTTTCTGCAGATGTTGTTCTCGAGATAAAAGGATAGAATAGATTTATAAATAGAAATGTGGCAGTGTTTCAGTCTGCGGGCTGACAACAAAAACGTCCAACAGGAGCATATGAAACACAGCGATGAGCTTTGATGTTTGTTTTGAACCTCAAAGCTTCACTTTAGCCGATATTAGATTATTATTCACTCTATGACACACGGAGAATGATTCATTAAACCGTTATCCTGCAGATGGTGGAAGTTTTTTTCAGGGTGTGTAATTCTTCCTGCAGCGATGCTCAGATTTATGTGTGTTTGATTTAAATAAAAAAATGAAGAAGATGCTGAATAAAATGGAGGGAGGAGATATTATTAGAAATCAAAACGTCCACTTCTACATAGTTGATGGAATGCGACACTTAAATAAATGTTTAATGACAGAGGAAAAGAAACCTAAAACAAACTTTTTCTTTTCTTTTTTAAAAAAACATTTTAGTTTTTAACTTTAAGCCATTTTAATTTTGATACTGCACTGTATTGTTTTCTTTATTTTTCTATTTCCTTTTCATTTACTGTATTTGTTTTATTCTCTCTTATGACATAAAACACTTTGAGTTGCCTTGTTGCTGAAATCTCCTCTACAAATAAACCTCATCCAAAAAGGAACATTTGGGATCAGAAAATCCTCCAAAATTAGAGGAACGAACTAACAAGAAAAAAACAAACAAAAAAAAAAATCGATATTTCTCACTTTGCAAAGTTTAATTCAGCTCATGTTGCTGAAGAGATGTTTAGTTTGTTTGTTTTGCAAACTTTGCTGATTCAGTTCTTTTTATACAACACAACTGCTGTGATTTTAGGATCCTTGGTCCATCATCACAACATCATCACCATGGTTACCGTCAAAAGACCTGTTATTCTTTATTTTCTCAACCACCTATGTTGACAGGTTTCCTGCTAGTTCGCTGGTTAGACTTGGTCATTAAACAAAAGAAGAAGAAGTTAATTAGTAAGTCTTTAAATTTTCAAATATCTCCATAAAGTCATCATTTTAATGATGATTGTGTTTCACTATAAAATTGAAACTTTTGTATTAAAATCACAATCTTTACTTAAAGAATCACTTTTTTTTTAAAAAAATGGATTGTTTACCAATTTTGAGGTATTTTTTTTATTTAAACAAGACTTTTTTTTTAATCATACAATCATAAATCTCACAAAATAGTAAAATTTTAAATTAAAAGTACAATTTCTTTTGTTGGAAAATATTTTAACATAGAATTCCAAATTGTAAATTTTTCTGAAATGTCAACTTTTTGCCCTAAAATCAAAATATTTTACTAATTTTACAATAACTGCTGGTTTTGACAAAAATGAGGAACTTTTTGTCATAAAATCTTTTGCAAACGTTTTAACTTTTGGACAGAACTGTTGTCCATTTGTCCTTTTCTCATCAAATAACGCTGAAATATCTGCCTTTATTTCTATCGATCCTTAACGTATTGAATTTGGCTTGATTCCTCCAATTTAACCCTGTACAAGAGAGGGAAATGATGTTTTTCCTAAAAAGGTCAACTGAAACTGCTCCTTTAATAAGGAGGATGCCATCACCTCAAGCAGCAGGGAACTATAAGTTTTACTGCTGACAGCTGGAGAGTGCTTTGTTGACAGCAGGACGGCGATAGCGAAAGCTAAAATACCAGCTGTATCAGGCCGCTTCCTCTGCGGAGCTCCAAATTATCTCCACACGTCATATCGGCCAGATGTTACAGGCTGCTTGGAGGATGAACTACCAAACTGAAGGTGCCACCTGCAAGTTTATCAGACCTCAGAGGCCCAGATCTTCCCACTGAACCTGATCACAGCTGCAGTCAAGGCCTTTTTTTCAGTCTCACCTTTCACATTTTTCTCTCCTATCAAGCAGAGAAACCCTCACGCTGTCCCCTGAGCTGAAAAGGGGAGTGCTCTGTTCTGGAGGCAAGGGAGGGAGAGAGGTGATGAGCAGCTTACCTTTAGAAGGGATTAGCCTTATTAAAATGAAATAGTCTAGTCCTGAGTGACAGAGCAATGGAGGTGAAGGAGGGAAGAGGCCAGGAGGACAGAGGAGAGGGCCTCCGTTGTGTGAGGCCCGGCCCCTGAAGATCTGAGGCACCGCTCCTCTGTGTTCTCCTTCTCTCCATTCTTCACTTTCACTTCTCTCCCTCTCCTCATCTTCTCCCCCTCTTTTCTATGATCTGTTCTCTTATCATCACTGTGGTCCAGAACAGGCGGATCTGTCAGCGCGACGTCAAGAGATCTGCCCCCAGGACCCTCAGATGAGCTGCCAAGTACAGGAGCTGAACAAAAGAAGCCCCCAAAACACACCAGATATTCTGGGATCTTGGTGAGATGTGTTTGAAAGCACTGCATGTATGGAATTTGTATCCAGGGTCACACGTGGAGTTTCCCGACCACCGCAGCCTACCTGCCCTCGCTCACATGCAGTGAATTCAACAAAGCACATTTCAGTGAAAGATGGCACGATTTTGCTGAATATAACCTTGTTACATAATGAATTTAACTTAACTTATGGCATGTGCAGTAATGGTTATCCTTGTAACCATGCCAGGAGTGGCTCATCGGGAGGACCGGGACAATTCCCGGTGGGCCGGTATGATGTTTGGGCCGAAAGGCCCGGTGTTTTTCTATTTTATTTTATTTTTTATTATTAGTAGAAAGATAAAGGTTGGCGTGAAAAAGCTGTGGAAACAAATGCAGCTAAATGCAAAATTGGCAACTTTTTCACTAAAACGAACTTGCAGTTTGTAACATCAAATGAGGACGATGCGACGGGTAAGACGTTGAACTTTTCCTGCAAAACACGATTTAAGTTAGTTAAACATCAAGTCAGTGTATTGTATGGTGTCGTGGCATATAACATAACGTTATATAATTTAAATAATAGTATGATGCAATGCCACATAACTGGGAAACTTTGTCTTTTAGCCTCTCAGAGTCAGAAACAAGATCCAGCATCCACAGGTCCACAGGTCCACAGGTCCACAGGTCCAGGTGGGCAGGTAGGAGGACTCACTAGAGTGATGAAGACTATGGTGTAGACCTGCTCTGTATGGAAGGTGCCCTGAGATGCCAGATGATTCAGCACTAAACATTAATGAAACTGACCTGAACTCATCAGAAGGCTGTAAAAAGTAGAGATTTGTGCTGAGAATTCTGAGCATTTTTCAAATGTGATTTAGTGTCAGAAGCAGAGCAGGAACCAGTAGTGATGAGGAGATGCTCCTGTCAGTGTGGAAGGAACTGGTGAGCTGC
>JBAMYA010000019.1:10117339-10141928 GCA_037176975.1 Arrhamphus sclerolepis | reverse complement strand
GAAAAAAAAACCCCAAAAAAAAGTCGTGTTTCCCAAACAAACACGAAAGGAAAAAAAAGAGCGGGAGAAAAAAGCTGACCCCCCCCCCCCCCCCCCCCCCCAAAAAAAAAAGGCCATCAATCATTATCGTCCATACAAATAGAGCATTCAGATGGACAAAAAGTCAGTCAATAGGCAGCACACGAGGAGTCTGGAGTGTATCCGGTGAGGGACAAGAAGCAGCCAGCTGGACAGAGCAAAACTATAGTCAAGGACTCATCTACATCCACAATGTGTCATTAATTCAACAGACGCTCTTATTCATGCTCAATCAACGAGAGCCCTGTCAAATTTATTGTCCTGAAGATGAAGTGGACTCTGTATGAGCTCGTTTTCAAGTCGAATCAGATGCAGAGGACAGAAAAATAAGGGACAAAAATAGTCAAATGTAATGCTGTGGCTGAACATTTCAGACAAAAGAGCTGTTACCCCGTAAATGGTGATGTGCATTTAGAAAAGTATGAAAGTACAGGGAGGTGGCCCCATACTTTTTATGTAGCACCCTAAGTAAACACAAAACAGACTCTGAGAAGATACAGCACCCAAATGAATAGCTACTGCAAGCCTCAAAAATGTCATTCC
Organism: Arrhamphus sclerolepis; assembly: GCA_037176975.1. NCBI lineage: Eukaryota > Metazoa > Chordata > Actinopteri > Beloniformes > Hemiramphidae > Arrhamphus > Arrhamphus sclerolepis. The sequence continues at coordinate 10,141,307 of JBAMYA010000019.1, read as the reverse complement.
ACTTAAATGATGGCGTGAATAGGATTCCTGCTAGAACTGCACGATATATCACCATCACTGGACAGACGCTCTCTCTGTTCAAATCAAGACTAAAAACTCGTCTGCTCAAGATAGTACACCCTGTAGTTACATTATCCCACTTTATTCTATTTTTCTTTCATTATAGCAATATCAATACAAACAAGAGATGCAAAAGAAAATCTTGCAAACCAGGTAGTTTATTATTCATTTCCATTCACATGTCAGTAACAGAGTTGGCCAAACAGATGGAACTTTTCTTACCCAGGATGCTAATTTAAATGTGAATTTAAATAGAAAGTGTGATCAGCGTTCACATACAGTACTTGACTTTAACCACATTGTTGCTGTAGATTGTTCTGTTAGTTAAATAACTTACAGTGAAGTAAAGAAAAAGACAAACCTAAGTAATTTCACCTTTGTAGGAGTACAGGAAGTGAACACAGAAGGACAGGCATCCTCTTCCAGTCAGCTTGGTTTAAGTCCAAACAAGTCGATTATTGGGTGTCGCTCAAACTACAGTCAGGAGAGTTGATGCCCTTGTTTCTACAGGATTGAATCAATATTTAGATAAAAATATGCAAAAAATATGCTTTCGAAGCAGGAAAATAAAAAGAGTAATTTCAGCTTATCTTCTTAGCTTTTCTTAATAAAAAGAATGGAAATAAGAAGAGACGTGTAGCTGAAACAACTAATATTAGCTGTTCATTCCAGCCCTTCAGCTACCTGATGGTCAAGTTTCAGATTTACTGTGTGGATGTGAGTGGACGTGCAGTGATTCACTGCTCATTTAACTGGGCTGATTATTGTCTTTGTTTTTAACACCAATGCTGAAGAACATCTCACTGATAAACAGACAGTTAAATAAGTTTTAAAATCAACAAATGTTAAATTCAGCACATTTGGTGAATATATTTGTTTTAAGCTGTTACATCTTAATACATCTTATAGTATGGAGGGAGAGAAATCTGCCCAGCATATCTGACAAAAAAAACAAACAAAAAAAAACATCATAAACCAGTCATTAAGTGCTCTGGTTTCTTCAATCAATCACAGTTAAATTTATTTTGATCAATTTTTTTGGAATCACAGATGATGTTCTACGATAATTTTGAGTTACGAGAGGAAGAAAATAAACGCAGTTATGATGTTTAAACTGTATCATGTTTAAACCAAACTGTAAAATTGTTTTGCTGTTAGTTTACCAACCTATAAAAAGAGTCTGTCATTTTATCTAACAAATCTGCCAAAAGTATGCAAAATGCTTCACAAATGCTACCCTGGCAACTCTCTGAGGCCCCGTACAGACCGTGATGAATCTCACAATCAAGGGACGGGACACTGAGGGTGTACTGGCCTATCACAGCTGGCTGCTGTCCCTCCATCCCCCAACACTCCAAACCAGTTTAAAGACCCGTTTAAAGAGAAGGAGGAGAGTCACTCTGCAGCCAGTGCAAACTCTGTTAATAGTAACCAACCTACACAGGAAGCTGTGGTAGCAGAGGCGGTTTAGATGAAGGCATAATGAGGGAAAAAAAAAAGGGAGAGAACCACAGCGCCCACAGTATCCACAAGTCACAGCCGGTAATGAGTGTTGATAACATGTAACTGGGCATGTTGCTTCTTTTTGTTGCAGGGAAGTGTGGGATGGCGTCACCAAACCCACAGCAATCAATTGCACTGTCAACATAAAGCAGGGAGGGAGGCAGTTCCGGAGCAGGAGGTGATGAAAAACAACAAAAAAAAACAACCAACAACAACAAAAAGGAAAAAAAAATGCTGCTCCCTCTTCTAATTTGAGTAAACCACAATATCACAGACCTGCTGCTGTTTTACTGCAGGACATAAACCTGGGACAGGTCTACAAAGGTTTGAAGAAAAAAAAACCCATCACTTATGAAACTAGCTGGATGGTTCAGGGAACTTAAAAAAAAGAAAAAGAAAGAGCCTTTCAGAATAGCTGAGGAGGGAAATGTCTTAAACCTGCTGAACAAACCTCTAAAGCCTCAGTCATCTGCTTACCCAGCAGGAAAAGACTGCGATGATGCAAACGAAAATTCACCAGGACTGCAAAATAGGTCTGTGACCTCTCCAAATGTGCACCTTGAAATAGTATGAATTTAATTAGCTTGATGCATGATTAGTGCCTTTCCTGGGCCGGTACACTGAGACTCTTTTGGGACCGGTTTAATCCTAATCCTATGCGGAAAGTCTCTCAGTTCGGGCTCTTTTGTTGAGCCACACGTGATGTCAGAGAGAGCCAGGAATTTGAAGCCAGTCAATGAGGATGAAGGAGTTCATCAGCTGCCAATTAAAACACGGGTCCTCGTCTGAGATAGATTTGTTTTGGAGAAGCTTGTTCCAGAAACTTCACACAGAAGGAATGAACTGTGGAAAAAGTGCAGTTTGAAGAAGTTTAACGGCTCACTTTGTGCGGTTTCAACTCCCAGAGACTTGAGCCTGTGTAGGGGAGAGTTATTTCTCCATTTCAAGCCTTCATTCCTGCAGTAAATACGCCGTTGAGAACATAGGAGCTCAAGTATTAAGCAAACTATTTGGCTTTGTGCTCAAACAACTTGAAATGGCTGTTGTGCGCCACAGAAAAGTGTTGTAATTATAGGCTCAGCTCAAGATGTGCCAAATAGTTCAAAGTACCCACTGCCACATAACAGACAGTAAAAACTCAGAAGGTAAAGGGTACTGAGAGACAGGGAGATGTGCTGGCTGTCATTATTCTGGCAGTTTTATCTGGGAAATGATACAAGAAGCAATTAGATTTAAAGAGTTGAAACAGAGAATCCCAATAAATAAAAAAACCCTTTGGAGCAACTCATGTAAAAACATCACAGTCCTTCGTGTGAGCTGCAGTCACAAGTTAATAGATATTGTTTCCTCTCAGGAATGCCGGTTCTGAATTCCTCCTGTCTAATGTCTGTCTGAGTTGAACTAATGAGGGACACTGATATGGAGTGATATGATTAGACAGGCGTGACCCCTGTCTACTCCCATCAAAAGGAACACAAGAATAAAACAGTGGAGCTGTTTGCTGAAATCATTTGCTTTCCTGCGGTTGACTGATGTTCTCCCTCATCGTCCTGACTCTCCAAACTGTAAACCTGCTACGCTGCTGCATTCCTGATTCTGCCAAGCGTTTCTTCCATTATTTCCTCAGCTAAAGGTGCTTTACAAAGAGTGTACAGATGAAGTGAAACCCCCTGAGGGAAACTTTTAATATTGGGCTTTATCCAAACGAATTAAGTTGACACAGTGTCTTGATTTCAGGAGGAAATCTTTTTTTTTTTTCAAACTATAACAGTAAATATTTCCCATATTTGTGGGTAGAGCTGAATAAGCCTGCTGACTGGAAACATTGTTAACTCTCATAATCAGTTCTCGAGGTTTGCACCAACATAAAAATCTGCTGACAGTTATTGACAGCGACAAACAAGCATCTGCCCAAGGAAACAGACATGAAAGAGTGAATGACGACGTCTTCAAAGAGCAGACAGAAGCTATCGCGCTGTTTCCTTATTTTGACTCACCTGCTGGTCTGCTCGTGGAGGCCCCTCCCTCCTCCTGAGGTTTGCACGCGAGCATCTGTCTGTGCAGATGTGTCGCCTCGATGGAATGTGCAGCGTTCCCCTGATTCACGTCTCCTGAGCCGCCGAGGAGGCTTTCCACGAGCACCTCCGTCCCGGCTCCGCTGGGGCCCTCCGGGGTCCTGCTGCTCAGAACCGCATCCCCTCCTCTGCTGGGCCGCCTCTGCGGCTCTGCACGAGACGGGACGAGCAGCCAGACAGAAGGTCGGTGGGAAACCTTCGGTTCGTCGTCCTCCGGGATCGGGTTGTACCAGATCTCTCCCTCGTCATCGGCGTCGTTCTCTTCAGCAGGGTCCACGCTCTGAGGGTGAGGGGCAACGCTCACCTGAGAGAGCGACAAATGCTGTTTACTGCTGAATTTTCATTTGTTTTGTTTTGTTTTTCCTTCTTTTCAAGATTTAAAGAAGAAATAGCTCACCTGAGGCAGCTGTGGGCAGACTGGCCATGGCCTCAGGTGGTCTGGGGAGGGACTGGGAGGAGGTGGCTGCTGGGACCCCTGGCTGCCCTCCTCCTCTGCTCCCAGCATCCCCCACGGCTCATCCTTGGCGCAGTGATTCCTCACCTGGGAGCTCTGCTGCAGCCAGTTGCGCTTCTTGGAGACGGTGATGGTGGTGAGCTGCGGCCTCCATGATGCCGAGGGCTCGTTGTTTGATCTGTTCACCTCCCGGCCATTAGCACATGTGGTCTGGACGTTCTCAATGAAAGCTGAAGGAACAGTAGAGAGAGAGAGAGAGAGAGAGAGAGAGAGAGCTATGACACTAAGCCAAATGATTATGAAATTGTTTGGTATTTTTAAAACAACAAAAAGAAAAAACAATTAGTAATCATTGTGATCGTGGTAATTAGAGTAATTATTGATGTGCACTGAATTACAGAAACTGCTATTTAATCTCAAGCTATTCACGTTGTGACAAGTAGAAGAACACATCTGTATCACAAAACCACAAGTCTGCAGAAGCTGGATAATACCATCCACTTTTATCTTATTTTTTCTTCCAAAATCTCCTCTCTTTCTATTCTACATATCTTTGAAAGTCACAAAACGCCACACATCCTCTTTGTCTTGTTCGATTAAGCTGCTCTGTGACTTTTAGATGGACCGTCGTAATCGACTTTGCGGAATCACAATACAAAAATCCTTTCCAGCACTTTCTCCCTTCTCATCCCAGTCTAATCCCCATTTCATTTCAGGTTTAGGAATATGTGGGTTCTGAATTCAAAGAGGGAGACTAAGGAATTTAGCACACATATCTTCCATTGAAACAGTGTGGGGAAGAAAAAAAAAAGGGGGGGGGGGATTGCTGACATTACAGCTGAGAAAACAGAGCTGAGAGGGGAGGATGGGATAAGAGGCTGATGCTAAGTGCAGCCAGTGGCAATGTGGGCAGAGTTTTAAAAAAAAAGGCCAGATAATAGAGGTGCGTGGTCAGTTGACGTCCAGAAAGGTTCTGAAGACCTCTTCTAAAAATACATCAAGAAATCAGAACGTATTACAGCAGATGCAGGCGAAAGAAGCCCAGCCATGTGCGTGTGTGTGACAGGGAAAGCGTGGTGGTGAGGGCAGGGTCTTGCTCAAACATGTACAGCAGGCTCGAATGAAAGACTGTTTTGATCCACACCAGCTCTCAGATGGGCCCCTTCACATGCTATAATGACAACTTCTCCTCTCCTGAAGGAAATACATTTTCACGCATGCCAAGATATCGAGCAAATTATAGACCTGGGGATATTTTCACTTTGCGAAACTCAACATTGGACACAGGAGTTCCAGTATCTGCATGTGTGACTGAGCCATTAGAAAGTGTGGAAGAGTCTGGGTAAACATTTCTGAATCCAGAAAGGACCAGTAGAAGGGAACTGAAGTGGTGATGACAGAATTTATGCCCAGTAAAGTTAAAAGTCATGTGTTATTTTCTGCTTGGTTCTTTTATTGATAAAAGTCACTCAACATTTCATGTGATCTACAGAAGAACGTTCTGAAGCCACATCTGTGCCAAAAACAACTCACACCACAACAAAAGCTGCAGGGTTCAACATTTATGTTCTGTAACTACAGCACAGAGTGGGAATAAATGGATTTTGTCAGCGACGCCACTCCCTTGGAATTCTGCTGATTGTAGAAGATGCTTGTTGGTGTTGCTGTTTAAATCAACTTTCTGCAGCTGCAAACTGCATTCCTAATCTAAAAAGTAAAACAAACAACCTCATTCAAATACAGAACAACATCCCAACACTGACAGGATATCAGGCTCAATTTGAAGGTAATTTAACATGTTTGCTGGAGCTGAACTGTCCAGAGAAAATTATTCCGGTGGTTTCGTGAGCCCTGTGAGTTGCTGCGTGGGCTCGCTCTACCAAGCGCCACCATCCAACCGTCGAGACTGAAGCTCATACAGGAAGTTACGTCTTGTTTTAGTTCCTAAACTGACCACTACATGCTGCCTCCAAAAAGCAGCAGGTCCCCACTGACTCCCATGTTAAAAGTGCCAAGTTTGCAACAGAATTAAATGTCGGTTTTGGTCTTTATAGTTAGATTTTACATCCATAGCAACAGTACAGGGGTGATTTTTTTTTGTACCGCATCAGATAAATCTATATTAAGCAATAAAAGTGATCAGATGTCCGAGCGACATTAGACTTGCTTGACAGCTAGCCATTTGCTCTGCCGCTGGCTTTGACAGCTTTATCAAGCTTTTGTGCAACATGGCACCACGTGGTTCGAGGAAAAATCGACCTCAGAGGCTCTCTGTACAAACCTGTGGGTCAGGTGACCGGATGCTTCGTCCCTCGGTATTATACAGTCAATGTGCTCTACTCATCTACTGTACGTGGATCAGAGGTGTCCTTTATAGGACGATTCGATATAGTTGAAAACTCTATTGGGGAAATAACTACACAACATAAGAGGGAGACTATTTTTATAAATTCACAAGAACAAAAAAGATCATTGCCAACAACTAAAATATCTGAAAAAGACCTTTCTTTTGAAGTTGGTGAACTACGGTTATAGAAAAAGGATGTTGAATTTAAAAGCTATTTAGGAAAAAGCACAGAGAGAAAATTATGAAGAAAACTAGCCTGTGAGTAAGCTAGTCTCAGAAAGCTAGTCTGAGCTCTTTTTGGGACTAGTGAGTTCAAACGACTCTGTAACCTCAGACCCTTCCTCCAAGCCTTGGCCCAGTAACGCGCAAGCAAAAGGAGTCATGATGGCGGTGCATGGAGCCGCTGTCAGCATGCCGTCTTCTTGAAGGGGTCTTTCATAACTGGAAAAGGAAGCATGTTCCGACATGAACAGCATTCCAGACCACAGCTCCACATTTACAGCCTCGCTGCCGTCTCCTTCCACCACCACACTCCTTCACAGGAGCAACCGCTTTCCCAATCAAGCAGGCCAGCGATTGTGGGAATTCAGCCTTTTTTACTGCTATCAAACCAGTTCACATCCTTTTATACATATCTACCTCTCTCTCTCTCTCTTCATATATATATATATATATATATAGCAGTCAGTATTTTTACAGTCTGTGCAGATGTTTTTCCCATGGAACAATATTTATCCAAAAAACAAGAGAGAAAGCATTATGTATGAACAAAACAATAACTAATAATGGCATTTAATCAGGTTATTTCAAAAAGAAAACGCTGAAATCATTTGTGATTCTTTTTTTCTTTAATGTTGAACCAAAGTCCACACACAGTGGCATAAGCAGCCTTCCTCACAGTGTTTCCTAATTGAAAGGTAATTGGAAACACCTGAAACAGCAGAACGGGATCGCTCCATGACGAGATGTAAGAACGGGAAAGAGGAGAGGATGAGCTGCTCTTCCAACCACAGAATCAGACCATCAATGGTACGACTGAAAAAGCCCAAAATCTGTTTTTGCGTAACTCAGTGGTTTAAGCAGGTGGCCCGTGTACGGAGGCTTCAGATCTGCAGCGGTGGCGAGTTTGACTCCCTTCCTGTGACCCTTTGATGCATATCTTCCATCTGTCTTGTCTTTCTCCACTGAACGCCACCAGAGCCACAAAAATTAAATGGCCTGGATCTCGGGCAGATTAAAAATTCCTCTCATCTCCCTACTCTGAACTGAAATCTAAAATGCCACACAAGCAGCTCAATGAACTACAGCAGCAAGTTCAAATATGTTCTTTTTTAAAGAAAAAAAGGGATCTGCCTTACAAAGACTGCAAAAAGGTTTCCTGTGATCTGAAAACACCGTATCACAGCCATAAATTTGAAAAAAACTTTGTTCAATTTGGCTCTATTATGAAAATGCTTGGAGCTTTTCTGATTTTTTTCTTTCACTCCCTTTTTTGCGTTTGTTTCTGTTTGTCATATGGTGGCAAAATACAAATGGTATGAACACAAACAGACCTTTAGAGTCTTCACCTTCCTGTTTTATGTGATATTGAACAGCACTTTTTATTTCCAAAAGAACATACAGCCGATCACGTAACTTACTGGCAGTCAAAGCCCAGGAATGAAAGCTTTTAAAACCATTTTCAAACATTTCTTTTTCTGCGGCATGTTAGCTCATGCAGAAAATTAGCACAGACAGGATGTAAAGGCAGTGACAGGCTGATAACTTTCACCAGCACCTATTCAGTGGATATAAACACAAGAGAAGACCCGGTCGATTAAAAATTTCCATGCAGGAGCCAAACACAGCCTGTCTGTCTGTGCCATCACGGCGTGAAGACAATGTGCTCCGTGCACGGGCAACTCACACCCCTGACCTGAAGGTAACAGATGGCCAGAGCACATAATACAGGGCTGTGTCCGTCTTTGTGAGAACATGCAGAGAGAAAGAAGAGAGATGGCGGATGGATGGGGAGGACTGCTGCGGTCTGTAAAGCTATCAAGAAAAAATGCTGGATGTGCTGCTGTGGACCTGCGCCATTTGAGCCTGATAGTAAACCCAAGTATATTCATGTCTAAATCCTTGGAGCGCCTGCGTCGTTTGCTCCTCTAAGACAAAGAACTCGATCCACTTTCCCATAAGTTTTTAATTTATTTCCTGAATTCCCTTTCCTCTAAAAAGGCTAGTAAAAACACATACCAGCTACTTTTCTTCTCCAGACAGACAAAACATTGTTGTGTATACAGAGTTTTTGAGCCCCTTCAGAGGGAATCTTTTGCTATGTGCCATACATTCCTGTTGATGCTCATTCATATGCTAATGAGGATTCTCAGTGTAGATTTTTCTTTTTACACCAGGGCAGAGCTGAGATCGCTCGGGGTTACATCACATGTCAACACTTGCATCCCACAGAGGCGTCCTGGCAGCGCTGCCGATAACGCTGCCACCACTTACTCCACTTCCTCCTCAATACATTGGCTTGAACCCAAATTCTTTTCTATGTTGCAGCTCTTTTAGTCGCTGTCTTTGTCATTGTGTTGCTTGAAAATAAGATTCAAAAGAGCCACATGGACACACCGCAAGGCCCAATAAGTTCAAAAACAGTGACAAAAGTACAATTTAGAGAAAGGACTGACATTCCAGTGAACAATGATAACCATCTCCTCACCTTTGCAGACACCCTCATATGAGTCAGACATCTTGTAAAAACCATCCTGATATGAACCCTGATGCGTTGCCTTTCCTCTCCATCATCTGATCTGTTTTTAGAAGCTCTACAAACCTGTCAGGTATAGGCATACAAGGCATGATGAATCATTGTACACCCACCTCTATGCCGAGCATTTATGTGTAAAAAAAATAAAATAAAATAAAATAAACAAAGGACAACTCAGTCACTGAGCAACAAGGTTTTTTGCGTAATTCAGAAAACCAAATGCTGCCAAATGCGGCAGGAATATTTGACAGCAGTCCAGCAGGATTATACTGTGTTACACCTGAAGTTGCATCTCAAGTTTTAAAGAGTACAAGAATGAACACTATTGAGCAATACCAATAAAAGTAAACCCCCAGTGTTGAACTACATGATAGATGTGATTTTAAAGGTAGATGTTTGTAGATAAACATTATTCATAAATTCATGCTTAAATCCAGCGTTGCAGTCAGCTGCCAGCTAATACAAAAAATATCTTATGTGTAGTGACTAAGCTTTGCAGTTATTTCTGGGCTATTTTGTTACCGATGATGCCAGACGAGATGTTCATCCTGTTTCAAGTGTCTAAAACAAGCTAACTACCGTTAAGATACACCAGAGTGTGCATGAAAGAAATTCACTAACTATCTGTGATGTCACCTATAGGTTTATGAAGAGTGGAACTGAAGTCATTTGTTTTGGGTACACCATATTGATGGGCGCTGACTCTGCCCAACACGCAAGGTAGCTCTTTTAGCTTAGCTCATGCTAACTAGTGTGACGTACTAGCGTACATTAATTTTAACTGAATCCGTCCATCAATCCTCATTTCAGTTACTGTTCCTACGAAAACAGCATGCCAGACCCAATTCTAGGTAGCCAAACTAGTGGACTGAGCTACACCAGACCTACCGAGGCCTTATGTTAATAGCTGCAACACAGAGGCTAGCCATGATCCAGCTAGGCGGTTCAGGCGCAGCAATGGTTGGACTGCAGCTGGTTGGTGGCCTTGACGCCTGGCTAAAGACCACTTTGGCTGCCAGCTCTCGCCCTCCAGCTACAGGCCACTACCCAGTCAGTATCCGGGCCACGTCAGGACTAGCTAGTGGCATCCAGGTGAGCCACGTTCTCCCCTGAACTCATCCATGCCAACCCAGAGCTGGTCACGGCAGTCTGTTAGTTTCATCAACAGTGCAACAAGCCATATAATGTTTCTGTTGTAAACTTGGACACGTTAACACAGCGAGCAAGGAGACTGACCCACTTTAAGTCACCCACTAGTGGTAACTCAGGGAACTGCACTTGTTGCCACTTCAGTGTTGGTGACAGATGAGCAAGCTGGATGTAACCCCTTGATTTTTCTTCCTTATTGTTCTCATTTTTAAACATGTTTTCTGATCAGCTGACAAAAACCAAGTGAGGCTTTTAACTTCACATCATTATTTTTTCACTCATTCAAGTTAAGGTAAGTCAAACTATCCATCCATCCATCCATTATCTATACCCGCTTTGTCCTGTGCAGGGTCACGGGGGTCTGTTGGAGCCTATCCCAGCTCACTTCGGGCGAAAGGCAGGGGTGTAAGTCAAACTAAACTATGCTAAACTAAGCAGTAGTTTCAATTTAAAATATGATAATGAAGTTATAAGAACTATATGACTCTTACGTTCAACCAGAAAGTGTGTGTTTGCGTGTGTTTTTACCTGAACATGAAGACAGATAAATGTTCTCGGAAAAAAAAAAAAAAATCTGCAACGGACAAGTAAAAATATTTACAGTGGAGATTCTCCTCTGTTTGTGTTGTCTATGGCGAGGTTTGACTCCTCAGTTCCAAGAGTCTGGCCAAAATGTGACACCTGGGTAACGCGTGTCTGCCAGCATGCTGGCTGCTCCAGCACAAAAAAACAAAAACAAGAAATTCCCCCATATGCATACGAAGATGTTCACATGCAAAACTTCGTGCACAAGATCCCAAGCCCCCCTACGAACACATCAGGAAAGTTTTTAAACACTGTGATTAAAGGACAAGTCAGGGCAGAAATAAATTAGCTGCAGTCTAATTAATCCAACATGTTCTCCTAGGACTTTACAGCAAAACTGTATTTCTAAATTAACACGCAGAGGGAGGAGCAGTTCTTTCTTTTTATTATTTTTCTTTAGAAGCCTGGAAATATCTAAATATTTGCTTAAATCAAGTGTAACCCTTACACTCAAAAAGGGAGACCCAAGCCAAACAATTCCCTTTGAAAGCTCTGGCTTTTTTTTTTCTTTAAATGCCTCTTTGTAAGATGCTGAGAGGCCCACGGTGGTAAGATAAGCCCAGGGTTGACCTTAATAAATACTTAATCACCCTTCATTTTGTTCAGTCATGGTGAGGAAATAAGTGACACAACACAAACAAGTTAAACAACAGGAATGGCATCTGAAAAATTCAGTCCAATGTCTCTTTAAAATGCAAGTTACCATGGGGGTGTCAAGAGCAAATGACTGGGGAGGAAAGCAACATGACAGCACAACCCCCCCCCCTTACTCTAACACACACACACACACACACCAATACCACCTAAACTGACTGCAGTGCTTTGGATTCCTCTGGCTACATCTGTGGAAAAGTTCAGCAGGGACAGGGAGAGGAGGGAAAGCTAAGCAAAATGGGGAAAATATGAGAATAAGAGTTGGGAGGGGGGCACATGGAAACTAATATCTACCAAATTCTGACTTTATTTTAAATCAAAGCCAGAGGAGGAAACGGCTTTAAAGCTGGAACTGCAGTAAGCCAGCAGTGGCCGGCAGTCAAACCGAGAGGCCCTCAGCGTCACTGATCAGTCTGCTTCCATCACTGAAACACACCGACAGCAACCACAGGCTGCACACACAGCAGATCATCACTTCACTCTGGTGAACGTCATCACAGCTCACACACTCATACACACCCATCACATACCAGCGACCTCACAGGGAAAGTAAATTGCAGTGGTATTAGAAGTGACAGTGAGGTTTCATTGATCCAGAGCAAGCCATGTTCAACATCCTCTCTGCAGTGAATGTCAAAATAAGGTTTCCCACATGTTTTCTGAATCTCGATGCTGTTAAAGTTATTCAGAGTGGCAAGAACGTGCAAGATTTTACTAAACCACATTCAAAGTATTTAAGATGTTTATCTGACCCTGTCCCAACTTTTGAGACGAAGCAGATAAGAAATCTTCAGATTTGAACTTGCACATTTGCCCAACAGCACGAGGAAGCTCAGTATGATGAAAATGAGATGCTGGGCAGTGTGACATTATTGAAAGCTTCAGAAAAGGTACTAAATGCACTTTGCAGTGATGTTTCTTTGCCCCGTGAACATTTTATTTGTCTCAATATATTCTGACAATGTAAGAGAGAGTCATTTCCAGTGGTTTCATGATACAGATGTTTTCATGTCCTTACACATCATTGCAAGCGGACAATGATTTTTTATACTGTTTGGAATCAAATATTATTCCTGTACACACACACACAAACCCATCACCAACACAACAAAGAACGCTCTACCAACAGAGTGAGTTAGTTGTTACTGAACTACACCGTGAGTAATCTGACCTACATCCAGATGTGCCATTAATTGTGTGTTAAAATGCACCTACATTAGTGTGAAGGACAGAACCCATTACCAGTTAAAGAATCTTAAAAGGAAAGCAAGAGGTCTGAGGTGTCTCGTCCCTTTGCTTTGCATCCAGAGGAGGACGATTGGAGGGCAGACCGCCACCAGACGGAGTTTACTATGAGTGATGATAATCAGATGGGAGGAAGAAGGGTGAGAGGATCCCCTGGAGTCGAGGCCATGCCGTGTAGCCTCCCTACCTGGCTGCTGCTGTCGCTGTGACTTGATTGTAGGCGACTTGGTCTTGACAGATTTACCTCCTCGGCTGGATGTCTGCACCCCTGGTTTACAGCCTCCGGGGTTAGCCTGAGGACACGGCCGATCCTGACTCTGGCCACAGGGCAAAGACGAGCCCTCAATTCGCTGCTTCATCTCAGACGACAGAAGACGGCCCTTGTGCATCCACTCCTGCATCTTGTTGACAGTAACACCGTGGGCTTTGTTCACCAAGCCGGCCACCTGTGCTCGGACCTCAGTCGTCTCCTGCCTGTTGTCTTGACCCAGATGTGCTGCGGCCTCTGTGTTGCTGTCTGAAGAACCTGTGAGGCTGTTGACTGAGCCGCTGCTCTCATCGAGCTGCTCACCCCGGTCCTCCTCACCTCCAGCACCTTGTACCATGCCACTGCAGAGCACCTGAGGTTCAGACAGCTCACCTGCTTGTGTGGCATCTGCTCCTTCAGCCCCTTTTGTTTTCGTTGCTTCTTTGCCATCACAGACGTCATCGCTTTGCACCTCAGGAGCCTGAATACAGGCCGAGGGTCTCTCTTGATACCTGATAGCTCCATCGCTAGCGCAGCGCAGTAACATGGGTTTTGGGGTCAGTGTCAGGTTGACCATGCTCTTACTGTTGAGCTTCGCCTGTGACTCCAGATTCCCAGTGAGGCAGAGCAGGAGTGAGTCTGTGTCAGACACCTGCTGGGGACTCTGGTCACCCCCTGAGGACCAGGAGTCACTGTCCATGTTTTTGACAGACAACCTGGAGGACAAGCTGTCCCTGGACTGGCTACTACTGGAGGAGGTGGCTTGTTGCTCAGTTAAACCACCACTAATCTGTTGGACATCCAAGTTGATGTCATTCATAGCATTGATGAGGAGGTAATAAGCCTCTTGTAGTTGGTTCCTAAGTCTGTCTGTCTCCAGGGCGCTGTTACCTTCATCTCCTTTCCTTCTATCCTGACCAGGCTCTGAAACATCCACTCGACCACCATCCGATTTTTGTCTAACTGTTTCGTAAAAGGGTAGAATTTCATTATCATAGTAATCCTCATCTTCACTGTCTAAAGGGTACCTAAGAGAGCCCTGGGTGGCGCAAAATGATGCCATTTTAATGTCGCAAATTTGTAACTCAGTAGGGAAAAAGGTCGGGCTCTGCAGCCCGCCTGCTGTACCACTAAAGTCCCCTATACAGTCGGGCCCATTATAGCTCTCAATATCTCTGAATAAAACGTTTTCCTCCGCGCTTCTTGACACGCAGTTTGGATGCACAGGTGGTGCGCAACTTGGCCTGTTTTCCTCCAGAGCTGGGCTGTCACAGCTCCAGTTGGCGTTGTTTGGTCCTCTGTCTCTGTCTCCGTGCTCTGTCCCCTCACTATCAGCAGCAGGAGCTGCTTTAAAGACCCCTGGATGCGCCTGCACCTGGTAAACCAAGTTATTGGAGTTGTCCCCAAACCCGATGGAGTCCCCGACACTGCACTGCCGCGGGAACGAGACGAAGTGTCGTCTCTGGACATGCGTTCCTCTGAGTGGGACCCCCGCCGGGGACCCGGACCCCCGGTAGCTCATGTCTTCCTCCCTAAGCGCACCCTCCCCCGGCTGCGCGTCTCTTTGAAGTGGGAACCCCGGGAGCTCGTCGTGACCGCGGACCCTGTCCCCGCTGCTGGTCGGCTGCGGACGTGAGCCAGCCCACTCAGCTGTGCGACCCTCCGGGACTACCAGAACCCCCCCTGTCTGCACCGCCGCTCCGTCAACGTAATTCTCGTACGTGCTCATTCTCTCCGCTGTGAAATCCAGCAAAACTACCGGTCGAGTCTCGCGGGAGCCTCGCTGCGTCAGTGAAACTTTTTCTTTACCTTCGTGGCCCCCATGTGCCGCAGCAGCAGCAGAGCCGTATCCACCGCCGTGCGCCGTTCCTTTCTTGGATTTCTTCCCCCGGAGTTTCGCTAATAAAGTCCTCCGCAGAGGATCAGCCATTCCTTTGTTTGGCCCTCAGCTAATTCCTGCCGGTGTCTCTCAGCAGACTGGCTCCAGAGGGGAAGGACCGAGCGGGCTGTCCTCGGTCAGAGCGGACGGGCTTGTCTCCATTCTCCGCTGTCACCTCCGCTCTGTCGCCCCACTGAAGCTCTCCTGACTCACTTTGCTCAACTGCACCACCTCCCCGTCCCTCTCTCTCTGCTCCACACACACTCACACACTTTTGCCCTCCCTCTCTTCTCCTCTCTAGCGCCTCACCTCTGCCCGTGTTTGCAGCTCAGATGTTTGGAATATTTTCTTGGTTCAAAGTTCATAGACCACTGAAAGAAAGCTGCACGGAATCTTTAATGCAACATTAATTGTGCGTGGTTTGTAGTTTGCAAGATTTGAGAACCAGAGTGGTCTTTATTATAGTTTTACTGGGCATGCATGCAACCCTCCCTCCCCTGAGGGTGAAAAAAAAACAAAACAAACTATAGCATAAATCAGGGGTGCCAAACTCCATTTGATCCTGGGCCACATCATCATCATTGTTACTGTTAAAGGGTTGCTTATATTCTTTATTTTCTCAATCAGCTATTTTGTCCGATTTCCCACTATTTCCTGGACTCTGCCGTTTTCAAAGTTCACTAAATTTGTGACTTTTATCATAAAGTTGAGGCTTCAAAATCACCTCTTTCTCGTATAATTACAATTTATTTTTTTTAAAAACAAACAAAAACAATCTTTTTGTACAAAACAAGTGTAACATGGAGAAATTTCACAATATCACATCTTTTTTTCCCATAAAAAAGTGAATTATTGTCATAAAATTCCAAATTTCACATAAGCTGCAACGTTTATCATAAAATTGAGACTACAAGCCAGATTAAAATATTTTTTTTCTTCTGAAATCGCAAATTTAAAAAAATAATAATAATAATTCACTTTTTTTGGTACAATTGCAAATTCTGCAAGATTGAACCTTTGATCATACAACCACAAATGTCACAAAACTGACTTTTTAAATTTAAATTTACATTTTGTTTTTGTTGTATAATATCAACATTGTTGCAACATTTTGACATGAAATCCTTGCGAAACATATAACTTTTTTTTTTCCCACCATGCAATTATTCATCAAAATGAAGCCGGAGACAACAGTCGTGTACAATACTAAGTATCCCCTAACTGCCTTCACGGGATTTAAGAGGATAAGTTGCAGCCAGGTGCTGTTCGTTGTCAGCCTTTGATGCATTGATCACCAGCAGGTGGTATTTTCACAGTCAATCTTGATCAGGCCTCCAGCATCAACTAACTGTTGAGCATTAGCACTACTACAGCCAATAATTCTTAATAAATAAAATGGCTTATTTTAAGTGATCTAATGACCTTATCTTTATATGAAGAGTTGTGCATACAGAGGCAACATAATGTGCTCTTTTTTCCCACTGGATGACATTTTCTGAAACATGTGAAATCAAAGGGAAGCAGTCCAAAAGCCTTCCTTGTGTGTTTAGCAGCTGATTTTAGAGGGTGGAGTCAAAAAAAACCTGACTCCACCCCTTCCCTCTACAAGGAGAACATCTTTTTAAATCTGTTACTTTTGAGAAATTGTGAATGTGTCATGATGTGAAGTTAAATGAAGTGAAAGGGGGGTTAGTGGGATCATTTCCATCCAGTACTGAGTTTGTGATGTCATAGTGTCCTGTAAACCTGAATGGCCCACTGAAATAATATATTCTTAGATACCAAAAACTAAGTGTTGTGTCAGAGTTTTTAATTTGTTAATCATTTGTTCCCAGTCACAGAGAAATTACTATTTATTCAACATGTATCCTTTACATACAAATAAATATTCACTGCAGAGATTTAATCAAACAAAAATGACTAAATTAATCCCACTGCCTCATAGTTACAAAACTCAGTAAAATAGTTACAGCTCCTGAAGAATCATGTGACAGGATTCCAAGCTCTGACAAATTCTTCACCTCGATAATCAAACAATTAAAATATTTATTGACGTGCACACAGTTAATTTGCTATAACAATAAAATAATAAACTGCTGAATGTTTATTAAATGTTTGGATACTGCTCAGAAGTAATTAACATGGCATATTGGCACAGCCATGACCCCTGCAGACCTGGGTTGTGATTGGCTGTTTTCACTCAGACTCACAACTCCAAACGTCAGGGCGAAAAGACAGTTTATGCAAACAGTATTAATTCAATAAATCACCTTGAGATCCTACAAGTTACCTTCAGAGCAATACCATTTCCATGGACATCCAAATATGTTTCCATAATTTGCAGACACAACAATAGCACAAAGGAGACTGCATTTACAATAAAGTCACGCTCTTTGTCTGTGATGTGGGGTTCCATGAAGCAACGTGGGGTCCATATTCATGTATTGCCAGTTAATGACATTATATCAAAACAAAACAAAAAAATCAGCATTGCTTAGGTAGGCAACTGACTACACTGAACCTTCACTGTGATTCAAACCTCCATTTTTAGTGTGTGCACTGTAACAGTGGAAAGATAAAAGAAAATTAAAAAAACTCCAGCACAACCAGGCTCTAAATGCAAACAAGAGGAAATCACTTGTGTTTTATTACTTTAAATCTGCAACTATGTAACTATAGAGATTAACTGTAAATGTTTGATTAAAAAAAAGAAGAAGATTTAAAACGTAGTGCTGAAATTCCAGACATATTTATCCCTGTGATGTGAACTAAAGTTGTTTGGTGAGCAGTGATCCAAGCTACAGTAGCAGCTGTGAAGGTGTTTCAGTAAAGAACAGTGAGAACAATCCTGTTAAGAGAGAGAAGGAGAAAAATAGTCTGTCTGAGCAGAAAACAATGAGCAGTGTGGTGATTAACTACCCACTCTGCTTCATCATTTACTCTTTCTAAATGATCAGGATTTTGTCTGTCAAGAGGAGTTAGTCTTTTCGTAGGTTCATCTCCATTATTCAACATCTGTTTTCCCCTTCAATGAGAGCGCCAACATAAAAACATGGCCTGCTTCATGATGCATTTCTGCCAGCTACTGGACTGACACTTTTATCTGCAGTGTATCTTTACTTATCCTTTCTCTTCTGACCTTGCATGTAACCCCTGTCCATGCTTGCAGCACGACCCGGGGTTTTACGAGCGTCTGAGACAACGGAGAAAATAATGAAGCAGACTTCACTTGAACTTTAAGCTATTTGTTTGCCGCTGTCTCTGCTTGGAATGTGCAGGAGGATGAAGTACTGAAAAGCTGCAGTGGGTGTGTGAGTGCACATGCGCTTTGCGCGCCTCACCCTGTAAGACACACATTCAAATACTTTCACACACGCTCCGACTGGATCCGAATCCATTATAAGCCTGCTGGCATAACTGCGCCTCTGTTTTCAAAGGTACAATGTCTACCCATGATTGAGGGTATATATTGTCAGAGCCATTCATCGACAGAGCACCCTCCCCCCCACCCATCCACCACCACCCTCACTAAAACACGATAAGCATCTGTGCATCTGTTATTGCCCCGCAGGAGCCATGTAGGCCTTTACACCTTGTCCTGCCTCCCTGGCTGACTGACTAGACCCTGTCTGGGCAGTTATTCGCAGGTCAAAACCTGCAGACTTCATGATGCATGTTTGTGTGTGAAAGAGAGGAAAAGGGAAAGCAGGAGGGAGAAGAGGTGGTGTTATGGATAACACGCTTGATGGACAGGGAAGAATGCAAAATTCTGGATGTGCAATTTTCACACTGAAGACGTCTTGGATTCTTGAAGCAATATGAGGTTGTAAGACATGACAAGATGTTTTAGGATGTGGATTTGGTCTGTTGTTTTATTTAGAATCTGGGGTTTTTGTTTGATATGTCTGGTATTTCTTTTTGCTGTTCTTGTTTTCTTGTCTTCTTGCTTCTCAAAAGTACTCTGCTTCTACAGAACTGGATCAATACTTATATCTGTGACATTCTGGTTAAGTGTTAGAAGTAGAGGCCACAAATGCTCCTTTTGCATCTATTGACAGTAGTAACAGTACATGATGTTGAATGATGCCTGTATAATCATTTTTATACACTTTTTTTTTTTTTTGCACATTCCTATAATGCTCATTATTCCATTCATGCCTTGTATTAAAGCAGTCACCTTTGAGTCTGGTTTGGTTTTCTTCAAAAATGTAAATAAAGGTTATGCAAAAACCAGTGTCAGGATACTGAGGCCTGTATCACCAAGCATCTGACCCATACAGACCCCTGTTACATTTTCAGGTGGAGCCTGGCCCCCCCACCAGGCCCTCAACCTTGGCTCCAGTTAAGAGCCCTGGTTGCCAGTGTCCATACAGGGGTTACTGGATTCCTTTTTTCTACAAAAACCACGTGTCCTACTGGAGCCTCCAGGAAAGATTTGACTTGGGAGACCCAGTCAAGGGCAACTGCCCCAGACAGCACAGCTTCTGGGACCACTCTGCAACCCCCTCCACCACGATGAGGCTGCGTGTGAAGCAGGGGAAGTGTTTTGGGCATGTCCAACCAGAGGGACGCTCTAGGGCAGTCCCATGACACGCCACAGAGATTATATCTGTCGGCATGCTTGGGAATTCCTCAGTTGTCCCCTGGAATAGCTGGAGGAAAAAGCAGGAGAGTGGGAGGTCTGGGTTTCTCTTCTCAGACTGCTATCCCCACAACCAGAATAAGTGGAAGTTAATGAATGAATGACAACATAAAACCTTACACTTCCCCGTCCTGAACATGTATAAAACTGAAAGTGTATGTGTGAAACTGACCTACTGCTGTTTGACCTTATTATCACTAATGCATGAAAGGACTGTATTATCTCCACAAGTAAGTAATTAAGAGTATTTTTCTTTAATGATCCATGCATGAAAGGGTTTAATTTACTTTCTCAATGGACAAACAAATCAAATATATTCATAGTTGATCTCCTAGATCTGTTTTTGCATCATCTCCCTCAAAAATGTTTTTGAAATGACAAATGGCCGCTCGCCTTTTAATGTGAATAAAGGTTATTGAATAAATAGATGGAATGGTTCAGTATTAATTATCCAATCATGGACTGAGTAAGCCATCAATGAGCTAATCAAGAGGCTTGGTGCCAGTTAAACAACTATACTACAGACAAGTAAAAACTAATTGAGTGGTCATCACCATGAACATTTAATTCAAGTCCGTACCACATCCATCCTCCTGCTGCTGTAAAAGCTCACTAAATAAACCAAACATGCTGTAAATGTGCACTGCTGAAGACAGTCACCAAAAAATGCAGGATTTTGATTAACATTCACCTAAAACTACCGTTTCCAGTTGCCTGAGGAAACCATTTAGTCCTCATAAAACAGACAGTGTACTACAGGCAGGAGGGAAGGCAGAAACACAAACACATCTGTCTGTTCTGCTGGATTTCATAATGATGAAAAAATTAAAGAGGTTTCAGTCAATTAAGCCTTTACGCAGCACTTCCAGCTCAGGCCTGTGTTGTGAGAAATGGCCAGAACAGAAGAAGTGGAGGAGGTTTGTCTCTTTTCTCTCTCCTTTCTCATTCCTCCATCAGTCACTCATGGTCTTTGTGAGGGCAGGAGCAGAACATCTGCTTGGCTGGCCTCCTTTCAGATGGCCTGGTCAGAGAGCGTATGGGGAAGAGAACTGAGTGGGTGCATGTGTGAGAGGGAGAGAGGAAAATAAAAGGATTGAGCATGGTTGTGTGTATGTGCATGCACATATGCATGTGCATGTGAGTGTGTGGTGGGATTCAGGGCTTTGCAGCTGTTGGGGCTCTCCTCCTGATGGCTGCCCATTGTTCCCTCTCTCTGTCCTGGCCTGTTTATGGGCCTTCCCTTTTCTTTTTTTTCCAGTGCAAACCACAGCTAAATTTATGCCTGTGGACACAAGCCTTTCTCAGGGTATAAATTAGACTGGAGGATCCTTGACAGAGCAGCTTTGCCAGGAGTCTGCAGCTCCGAGTTCCAGCGACATTCTTGTCATTCACTTATATTTCACTACAGACAGAAAATGGAGAAGGTGTTCCTGTTTGGCCTCATGTACAGCAAATCCACAGAACTGTCCTGTTAGGGTTTCTGTTTGAACTTTAACTCTCCTTAGAGGAAAAAACATCCGCGTGTATGACCTCTTCCATAAAGTTTATGTCAAATGATAATTAGCTTAGTGTCTAGAAGTTAATTAATCGCAGGATTTGTACAATATGTGGGCAATAAAACGCTTTCAAGGGAGATAAATGAAGTAATCTGTCCTTACATTTATTGGTCTTGTGATTTCCTTTTGGCAAAAATTACTTTTAGCTTTATATTTGCAAAACAAATGGGCAAAACAAAATATAGTAGTTAAGAAACATTAGATGAGTTAATAAGCAGCCAATTGTGCAATTAAGCAAAGCTCACAGCCTCCTTGTACTTAACTGGTTTTCTGCTTTAGTTTGGCATAAAAGCGTGACCTGACCCAAGTCACAATAACAAACAAACTTGGTCTGACCTGTCTTCTGGGACCAACTTGGCACTGGAGACCAGCTCAGACACATTTGTAGGGTATCTGGTGCAAACAGCAATCTTGAGATCATTTAAGACTCAAGAGTCTGGGCTCTCGGTGGGCAACGCTGAAAGGTGGATTTCATTTTCTGAAGCCATTCTGTGTTGGATTTCTTTTGGTGTTTACTGTCTTTGTCTTTCTTTATCACCAAATGTCTGTAAAGCTGTAACCTGCGGGATGTTCTGGAGATTTTACCCTCAATGATGGACACTCTGCTTGTTCCATGACTCATGACCGATTCTGTCTTCTGCCTTTTGTCTGTCTCCTTTTGTCCAACTGTGGTCTGATAGATACATAAGCACTCTGACATTTGTACAAGGCATAGTTCACATCTGAATGTCAAACTTGAACTGTTTAAGTGTGTATCATTAACTAAAATAGCTTTAAAGCTCACCTCCAAACTCATTTCAGTAACTGGACTCCAGCAGTGCAGATGGTTACTTTTGTTGAAGTAATTAAATATGGCTTCACTTTTCCTTTTGCTGTCACACTGTGTTTAATGGGTGTAATCATTGAAGTAATAAAAGAAAATCATAATTATATGTTATCAGCTTATTCACATTGTCTATTATTGTCCCTTAGATAAGATTATATCACATTCTATGGCAAATTAATGCATAAAACCTTTTAGTTCCACTGGGTTCACATACCTTTTCTTACTGGTATTTAAGTGTTGCATCAGGTTAAACATACATACAAACAAAGATGTTTTGCTGCATCTATGGAGTCACAATGGGAGAAATTTCATGAGCCACATAAGCGTCTAATAATCACCCATTTGTAATAAACAGCAGTTATCAGCGAAGAGATTTCAGTGTCTCTACATATCCGATAAGCTCCTTTGTCACTGAGCTGGGACTCTGACCTAAAAAAGTCCTCATCGTTACCTTGAAAATGATGTGTTCAGTGCACAAAAAAACATTGAAATATTATAAAATTATCTAAAGTAAAGCAACGTTGCCTACAGCATGTGGAATAAAAGTACACTTAACTGTAATGAATTAATTTTATCAGAAGCAGTAAACAGAGAGAGAAAAGAAAACAAACCTCTCGTAAATCAGGTTTTATAATTAGTGACACCAGGAAGGGCAATGATCACACTCATTATTGTGATAAGCATAGTGGCATCGAGCCACATGGAAATACAGTTTTTATTATCAGAAAAGCTGTTGTTTTAATTGCTTTTTGCTGAAATGTCACAACAAAAGTAAAGTCTCCTCAGTCTCCCCCTTATCTGCTCAAGCGAGACAAGCACAGTATTAATCAGAACTCTGTGGTGAGTTTTCAACCCAACATGACCGACAGAAAAGGGGTCAAGATAGCAGAATTCCCACAGATAACATCTCCTCCATTCCTGAGCAGTTAGCTGCAGTGCTGCAGGTTCAGATTTAGACGTGCGCACAGAAGCCTGGTCTGTCTGTGCGTCTGCCTCACATCGTTATCAAGAGACCACCTCTGACATGTTTATTGAGACCAAAGGTCAGGCGTGTCGTCGTACGCTACTGTTCTCTATCATCTGAGAGCTCGGGGAGAGCAGTCCTTTCTCTTGACGTCCATATTACCACATCCATACTCGTCCGCCTGAAAACCCAGTCGCTGCGTATCACGTTGCATTTACGTTTTCGTTTACGTTGGCATTTTTGTGGCTGTAACCATCAAATACATTCCCTTGAAAGCTCCTGAAAGTTTCCACTGCAGCAGACAAATCCACAGATCACTGCTAATATTTAGACTAAGTTTATAAAACATATGTATCATGTAAACGGATAATTATGTTGTAATTCATTACTATTTGTGGCTACTGTGTGATGATTGTTTTGCCTGATGTAGCTACAGATGCTCTTGGGTGGTACGGAGGAATGGAGCTCCTGTCAGCCTCAAAGGAAAGTGAATGTTTGGAAATATTCAGCAGCAATCAGTGGCTTTTTACCACAATGTTACTGTAATTTACAATATTATGTTTCTGTCCGACCACAGTTTGGAAAATTCCAGTCTACGAGACCGAGACAGCAGAACCAGGTCGGTTGTGAACGTGAATGTAAAGACATGACTTTAGCAGTATAGCGTGAATCTAAGCTATCCTGTAGATGTGACTCTGCTTTGAAATGAAAACACAAACCCTGGCGAATCATTTTGTGTTTTCTCCATATTCCAGAGAGGCTTTCTTCTCACCTGAAACACCTGTTTCACGCACTTCAGGCAGTTTGCTGGTGTGAAGAGCAACATCGAGGGTCATTCTGGAAGCAAACACTTTCAGAAAGCGACAAAACCGCTGTGAGTGTTGACGCAGGACCAGCATATTATACTCATGTAGACGAAGTCTATCCATCCATTATCTATACCCACTATCTCCTGTGCAGGGTCACGGGGGTCTGCTGGAGCCTATCCCAGCTCACTTCGGGCGAAAGGCAGGGGTCCACCCTGGAC
>JBAMYA010000019.1:10056863-10108576 GCA_037176975.1 Arrhamphus sclerolepis | reverse complement strand
TTTAGATCTGGTGACTGTGCAGGCCAAGGGAGATGTTCAACTTCACTTTCATGTTCATCAAACCAATCTTTCACCAGCGAGAACGATAACAGCCAAACCGTCAAATGTTCACATCAAATAATTATTTTAAATGTGAATCTGAAAATTCTCCAGCTCCTGTGATGCTCCAGTGCCACAGTTTGTTCATGTGCTAGTGCTATCCTGATGTAGGTCGTCTGTGTGATGGGGCATGCACAGAAAGGATTGGGGGCACATTTCACACCTTTGGGGCATCTTGGTGGGGGGTTGGCGGTAGTTTGATGAACGCGTCCACCTGGCTGACAAATGAGGTCTCCCAGCCTCCCTGGCACTGTCATGGTTTACAGATCAAAGCATTAATCCCTGCTATATCCAATCACACCCTCCTCCTCCTCCTATGCCTTCTCCTCCTTGAAGCCCTCAAAGTGTTTCTTCTCTCCTGCTCGGTGTTTGACAGTCTGCAAAGTGCTCTCCATGAAGAACTCCTCACCCTTGCTCCTATACGTACGCTTGAACTACCTGTTTCCCCTGATGCCCATGGTGAGCCCTGAAGCTTCGACTGTGGGATTTTCCATCTCATTAGCTCTGCTCAGTCAAGTGGAGCAGCCTGCAGATTCCTTCCAGCCAAGTTCATCAACCCAGTCAGTAGCTCCAACTGGGAAGCGATAAGAGAAAGGAGGTCCTGGCCATTAGAGCCCGCCGTGACTTTGTTTAGTGTGAAATGAGATTAGGAGGAGGTGGACAAAGAGGAGCAGGAGGGTAGAAGATGGACCTGCTAATCAAGGCAGATGAGTTTTGATGGCGTTGCACCGCACCCTAAAGCAATGCAGCGTATTTAACACAGCTTAGCTATGTAGTTATAGGAGTGTTAACACCTGTCAGTTACACGGCTGCTCGTCTTTGCAACAGGTGTCTGGTTGACCCCGGTCTCGTTACGGAGCGTGTTCTGTTGACCTGAACTGGAGAGGAAAAGAACACACATTCATACCAACATCCTGAAAATCATTTTATTTTGTCTTTAAAAATATAGAAATGCTTGAAGGGTTGCCTTTTTTAAATGGAAAGTTTCTCATGTTGGATTTCAAAGGAAAACAGGGGAAGGCACTAACTCAAATCGCGTTCATATCTTGTCTTGTGTACAGTGATGACTTTTATCACGCAGATGTGGCAGCAACCAACTGGTCAAGAAGCCAAAACCAGCAGAATGTTTGACAATAGTTTCAAAATAAGGAAGGAAATAACACTAAAAAGTGAAATGTACAAATGCAATCATCAAAGCCCCATAGATGTCATCAGTAAAAGTGTTTACTTGGAAAACAACACCCTTAATACTACCCTGGGAGCTGATGTAAACACCTAAAAGGAACATTATTACTAGATAGGTAGTGTAAACCTTCATTAGGGACTAAAACGGCAGGAATCGAAACAGTTAGAAAGTCAGTGGGGTGAGAATGGAATCTGTATTTGCATGAAAATAGCTGTTAATGTTAGCAGGCGGCAGTCTTTGTCAGAATAAGTCAATGTTTTGAGTCTCTGAAAAGACATCAGTGACATTTGTTTCTATATGAAATTGTATAAAATGACTACAGGAATTCCCTTTAGGATGCTATCATCTCGATACAGGAACAATTCGATTACCAGCGTCGCACAAACAACTACAAAATAGGCAAATGTTAGACATAAAACGTGTGCCAAACTAATCACCGGGATCATACTACAACAGCAACACCAAGAAGGGATCAACTGAAAAGAAAGCGTAAGTATAGGGACCACAGTGGTTCTGAGGTTTTCCTTTATATATACACATTATAAAAGACATTTATTGTCAGTTAAGCTAATAGTAGCCACAATCTAATACCCAATAACATAAAGGTGACTGAATGCTTTTGAAAGTTGACAATAGAACACAAAAAGGTGTCACAGTGGGGTCTCCTTTCTATTTCCTTTACCTTCTACATTTCCTCCCAATTTGACCATTTTGACCAATATTTTGGCAAAAAAAAAGTTCTCTAATACCGTAATAACAGTAACCACATAACAATAGTCATTTTCATTGTTTTAATTTTACTCATGTAGAGCATTTTGTTTCATGACTGTGTGAAAGTTCTTTATAAATAAAGTTGGTATGGTAACAGGGGCTTTATCCCCCAAAATGGTGCTCTCATAACTTGGCACACCTTGTCATTCGTTCTATTATTCTAGAAAAACAAAATAAAACATGATTGTACTAATCCAATCAGCCTGCTAACAGAGAAACTGCTGAGTATCTTTTTGAAACTTGCTGTGATGCTCAAAAGACCCAGAGTCAAACAAGGGGAGCTTTGTCATTGAGTCAGCTGGAGAATTACTCAAAAAGCCAAATAACCATTTGTTTGA
Organism: Arrhamphus sclerolepis; assembly: GCA_037176975.1. Classification (NCBI taxonomy): domain Eukaryota; kingdom Metazoa; phylum Chordata; class Actinopteri; order Beloniformes; family Hemiramphidae; genus Arrhamphus; species Arrhamphus sclerolepis. Next base: position 10,106,182 of record JBAMYA010000019.1, on the reverse strand, counting down.
TAGAATGAATTTGTATTATGCCAAATTTTTAACTTTCTGGCAAAATTCGACATATTATTATTTATTTGTAATGCAGTAACGATTCAGTTTGGTTTACGCATTACGCAATACTACGTGATGCCCACCCAGCCATCCAGTCTGAAGACGATTTGCAAACAGTACATGAAACATCGTATCTACCAGTGACAAAATTCAAACCTCACAAAAGTAGAGCCTGTCAGAAAATCTAAACATAGATTCATTAAGGTGTGCATGCATTTAAACATCACTGTCATTGTTCCTGAGAGGATGCTGAAGCAGCAGTTTGAGCATTCAGATTCATACGGGTGACTGATGGAAGGCAAAAGCAGAATCCTTGACCCCTGCAGTGAAGAGCTCTGGTTACTCTGGTTTGTTGTGGAGAGATGTTTTGTTTCCATGGTTGGAGTCCACTTATTTCTTTTAGAGCAGCTGCAAAGCTGCAGACTCCTCCACGAGGCCTTCAACTCCACCCACATGGCATGAAAGGCTTCAAAATAAAAATAATGCAAAGCACAAAAATATCCATACAGATGTTGGCAAGGCCCTCAGCAGTACTCTACATCACATTATCAAAATGCTAAATAGATATATATGAGAAAAAAATGGTGGTCAATCCCTCAAGGAGAGTTCAACAGAGCTGTAAAATTAATAATAAAAGATGATGCTGTTGTAGCATCACTTTGCTATAATGACTCAGCTTGCTTTTTCTTTCATATTTCTTTAGATGCATTGTAATTTGTAATTTGTTTGACCACTTGCTTCTTTTGGCATGAATTTGATACATTATTTTCATTTTTTATTGGGTCAAAAGCTTCATACTACTCACATGAAGGGCTGGGCTTTGACATTGAGAATAATTCCACCACTTCCAACAAACATCCAAATTAATAAGATAAAAAGACATTACTGTCAGAGAATTTAGACCTTTCAAGCCAAAGCTGCCTACAAACGTAGTCAGTGCACACAATTATGCTTATCCTGCAACACGTAAATGGTACATTTTGCAGGAGGTCGTGTGACATGGTAAGAACCCCTCACCCCACCCTGAAGGACATGATCTGGTGTTTACACTGTTGCACAGTTTAAATTTGGCAACAGCTTTTGTGTGATGGCTGGGTGTTGATTTTCATTTTTCCACAGTAGTCAGAGTACAAAGATGCACCCCTCTTCAGTCCTCCTCCACTCTCCAGCTGTGCATTTGGAGGAATCCCATGATGCATTATGATGCTCCATAATCCCAAGATTGCTCTTCTCCTCTACCTCCTGGTCTACAGTCAGAAACACGTCCCTAATTTCTCGGTCATGGTCAGTTGCTATTTGACTAAGCTGAGAGAAATTCAGAGAGTGAAACCAGCTGGCTTTAGAGGAAGAAAGATAATGGTGTCTTCAGATGGTGGAGAGTCCTGCAGGATGCTAAGTGGGGCAAAAAAGTTCACCCAGTAGTTAGAACCCCAAGTTAAGTGGTAGAGTTTGTTATAATGACAGTCTGGCAGTCTCCATTTCTCTAACAACAGAAGTACTGGTATCGTGTCTGGTCTATTTTATTTATTCATTTCCCTCTTACTGCATCTTCAGCTTGATTGTCACTTATCTAGATGCTCTAACAGCTATCCTGTCCACTATCCAGCTGTCCATTATGCCTTTAATGCCAAGCCAAACCACACAGATCTCATTTTGGCTACGTTATGACTTTGTTACCACCTCCCGAGGTAGAACAACGGTGTTATAGCTGCAGAATGAAATGTTGCAGGGTGGAATAAAGGTGCTACAGCGGCAGAACAATGGGCTCTCTCAATCAGGCTGATGTACACATCTTTTACCTTTGACCTATGACTTAACTATCACCATCAAGTTTTATGTACACAAATCAGATCAAAGACAAGTTTCAACAGAATAACCATTTTGTTTCCTCCATTGTTTTAACCATTTCAAAGTTCTTGCCTCTAGTGTTCACAAATAAGAACCTTGTTTCGTCTTGGCAGCACAGCCAATCATGTTTCACTGATGTATCCTCATGAAAGAACACAATTAGTCGTTCATGTTTCTGTGCCATCAAGAAAGGCAGAGGAATGAGAGGGACAGAAATATCTACAAGGAGACTATCTACTTAACTGTGAAAGTCCACTTATGACAGTCAACACTCGTAAGAAATTACAGCAAAAATGATAAAACCAGGCGTCAAGACCTTGACAGCTCTTTTTACTTAAAACCCATTTGCAACCCATAACATCTTTAAAGACATCTTGTTTCATTTAGGTGCATTCCCTCTCATTTAACATTTATTTTCCAATGTGTTCTCCAGAAGAGAATGCAGTCAGTGTGTAAAACCACCAGCAGGCACTGTGCAACATGCCAGGCACAGATAATAGTTGGATGCCTTCACAGCCACAGGCGGCTCATTTAAAGGAAATTATTCACAGATCGCTGTCTCAATGAACAAAAAAAAGCCTTTTTAACCTCACTTTTGGACTCTGTCAATGACTTCATGTTGATTTGCTTTTAGTGGGGACATGCTGAGATAGGACAACCGAGATTAGTCTTCCATATGCTCCGTTCTTCCTTTAAACACGGTGTTCAACTTGTTTTTTTGTCTTTCTAGATGATCTGAGTCTGACTCACAGACTGAGGGTTTGTCCTGCAGTGTCAGCATAAAAATACATTGTTTTAAAGAGTGCTTTATCTGAATTTGAGAAGATTTTCACCACGTTGTTGACCTTTATATTTTATAAGACCAAACAGATTCTAAGAACTGCAAAACCACTTCTCATTACATAATCTATCCACATCCGACATATTCGTGGTCTTGGCTAGTTAATATTTGGGTTTCCATGCTGTCCCGTGTCCAGCAGAGCCCATCAGCTCAACAGTCTGGAAGCCCTGATGCTGGTGACCTCAGGTCTGCTCCCGTCTGGACCACTTGCAAAAATCTAACATTCAGTGTTGCATTAGAGCGTGTTCTCACAAAGCATCCATGTTGTTTTTATGAAAGCTATTGTATCCCTAAAATCCCCTAAAAGAACCACTTCACATATGTGTTTAACCCATGAAAAGTGTTGAAGAACGCCGTGAATGTCCCTGCTGCATCTTCTTCATAAACATTTGACAATCAGCATATACTGTATGCTATATATACACATGTTCAGTTCCTTTTCCATTCATTAAGAAAACAGATCGAGCCATCTGGATGGGAAAATTTACTTACAGTCTCGATGCAATATTACCCTTAAAGAAAAACATCTGTACTTCATACAAAAAAAAAAGACATTTGGAAAATTTTCAACAATCCATATATGTTGCAGAATAAAAAAACAAACAAAAAAAATGTAAAAGCAGTCCAATTTATTGTGGGAAAGAATCTGACAAAATTATTGGGAATTGTCCAGCGATTGTTGTTTGGGAGAATATTGGACCACTCTAGAATTGCTTTTGTGGGTCTTAGTCCACAAAAACATGCAGCTGTCCAGAGGTTTCAGCCAGTAATCCCTCACAAATCACTCTTAAATTCTTGTGTCAACCTTGAACTCTTAATCTGACAAGATGTGGAACTGCTAAAATTAAATGCTGTATCATGTAACAATGAGCAGGTTCCACTAAACGTGATCTGTCATCATTACACAGACCTTATTCACTGAGAAAAAATATGAATGAATTCTTTTGAGGCAGTTGAGAAAGGACATTTTTGACCTCACATCTTGAGTCCAAGTAATGACCAAAGACTTTTTTTTTTGCCCTTGTCAGTCTACTTCTGGCCTGGACAACACACACATATGAGGTGATGATTATGAAGTCTTCTAATGTGAGCCTCACCAAAGCTGGTGGTAAGACTAATAGCTAACATGCAAGGCAATGGTGACTGTCCATCTGTGACTGCAGCGCGGCTTTTAACCTGCGCTCTGGCTGACAGCTGGCACAGCTTTGTCTCAGCAGACAGTGAAGCTGCAGGGCAGGAAATCTAAGCTATTTTTGCCTCAGTGACAGTAGACGTTGACGTGAGGGAACTGATGGACAGAAAACCATCTGAGCTTGAGGGATGTAGGGAACAGAAAGTCCTTTCCACTCAACATGTTGTGTTAGATTTGTCTGGAAGTAAATAAAATCTTGTTGCTATTTTTAATACTTCCATGAACTGTATCTGCAACAGTAACAATAACTTTACAACTCACCCGGAACTTTGAATTAATGTGTTTTGCAAATTTTGATGCGTGTCAAGAGACGGATTACATCCTCATGCTTGCCCGGTACTGAGCGAGCAGAAGAGGAATACAGGCTGATTTATGCTTCGCCATAGCTACAGCGTTCACACAGTGGTGATGCCTCTGCCGTAGCATTCAAACCACAGTGTAGACTACCTGACGTGCACTTCTCTCCAAATGTAACCATGTGTCACGGCAACAAGAAACGTCATTGGTAGATTTGTTCTTCTTTTACTTTTGATTTTCCCGCTGCAAATTCTTCTTCCTCGTTTTGAAGTCGGGTAGTACAACTGTTTAATGCAATGTCTGTAAAAACTACTCTCGCTCAACATTTATCACTTCCAACTCACGTAACATATATACCCAATTTGTTATGACGGAGCAGGAAGTAAATGAAAGGCAACTGGGTCCTGTACGGTGGCCGACAGGTGCAAACGCGCAGCAAATGGCAAAACAAGTTGCAAACACATGTATGATGCAAACTCTAAAACACGCAAACACGTAAAAACAAATGCAACATCTTGCTTCTTTGAAAAAGAAAGTTGGAGGAAGAAAGAAAGGTTTGTTATACTTAATTTCTTTTTCAAACATGCAGTCTTTTACAGTATTGTAGGAAAGCAGCATGATTTGCCTAGGTAATGTTAGCATTCTAGAGACTTTTGCTTTAAAAGTTTGCATCCCTGATGGTATTACAAATCTCTCTCCCTCCAACTTTCTTTTTGAAAATCCTCCCATGTTAAATTTTGACTTCCTGTTTTTACTGAGGGTCTGGTCCCCCTAGTGGTCTGGAGCACTTCCGTTTTGCAGCGCTATTTGCTGTTGTTTTTCCTGTGATTGCAGCAATTTTTTGTTTGCAGCATTTGTTTTTTTGTGTTTGCGTGTTTTGGAGTTTGCATCATACATGTGTTTGTAGTTCGTTTTGCCGTTTGCACCTGTTGGCCATTGTAGCACTGCGAGCTATAGCGCTGCAGAAGAAAAAAAAAAAAAAAAAAAAAAAGGAACCATCGTTGTGGTTAATGGTGTAATTACAGAGCAAAGCAAACAACAACACAGAAGTAAACGCCAGAGACGGCGTAGGGGCCATGCATATGCATGTAGCTGCAGAAGTATATCATCAGGCTCACTTGCTAATTCCATCACTCCTAACACACCAGACAATCCATGGAAAATTGATCATATAATCTGCCGAAATATCAACAGCCAGGACTTTGAGGATTGTTGGAAGGGGAGAACTCAACCAATTTCTGCCTAGATTTTTTTCCTATTTTTGTAATGCAAGAAGTAGCTGGAGGACCTGGACAGAATCTATGCAGAACATGCAACCTCTACATGGAAAAGCCTCAAGCTAGATTCCAACTGGGAACCATTTGTTTAGGTGACAATACCAACACCATGTCACTGAATATTATTATGTTTTAAAGTGTGGGAGATGTGTAGTTCTTTTAGTGAGAAAAGCCCACAAAGACTGACTTGATGACACTGCTGAACCATCTCATTCCTGCTGTGTTTTATATTTTAGCCATATTCTTAAGTTAGTCTTTCCAGAAATTGTTGCTGTTGTTGAAAGATTTTAAACCGTCTTCTATTTTGTTTTATTGTTAGATAAATCTGTAGCACATTTGTAATTCCCGGACAGCCATCAGGAAACGACTTAATCTTTAACTAGCACCACTGCGGTCAGGAACGATTTTCCTTTTGCCAGCTTTGGCTCTGATGTTGATTCCTACCTATTTTCTACTCATCTCTTTTTCTGCTTCCTTGGGGATATTGTTGTGGAAACCAGAGAGCATAACGGACCCCCCCCCCCCAAACTCAAACTGGGATCAATTGTGTGCACAGTTGTTTCCAATCTTTGGAAGAACATGTTGTTTTTGTGTGTTTGTTTCCTCATGAATTTAAAAAAAAAAAAGAAAGAAAAAAAGTAGTGTTTTTTTCATTGTTTTTGTTTGAAGTCCTGAGTGGTTTCTCTTTGGCTTTGGAAAGTTTGAGATATACAGGAAGAGAACTGTGGACCTCTGCAAGTCTAGTTCATCTCTGGGTACAATTATTGTTGCCTAAAAGTTTTAACACCATGGGAATGTTCATTTGCAAAACCACAGAATTTAAGTAAAATATACCTCTTGGAGGAGGTGGAGTCCAGTCAAATGGTGCTCTCTAACCCCTGAAAGTGACTGCTATGAATAGGTGTGTAAAGACAGGGCTGAGAAGAGAGCTGTGGTACTGTAATCCAAAGCATGTCAAAGACATTTTATGAAGATATCAGGAAATTTTGTGAACAAGAAGCATAGAAATCTATATCTCATTTAAGTACAGCTTGCCCTTTCAGATGATTTGAGTCTTTTTTTTTTCTTGGTATACACAAACCTTATAGGCATGTCAGAATCAGAGAAAAAGCATAAAATTCACAAAAGAAAAACTTCAAAAGACTATGGTTCATTTATGTCAACCATTTGTCTTCACGGGTTTCATCAGTTTTTGGGTAAATAATATGTACAAAAGTAGGGAAATTGATAAATTGTCCCGCCAGGAGCCACCTTCTGCTAAAAGCCACAATTATGTGATGAATTATAGCTGACAGACAGGCAGTGTGGGCTGAGAGGGGGTTGACCTGCAGTGTAAAATAGGCTTGTGGTCGGAGCAGACATGTGAAATATTTCGGTCTAACTTAAAGTGCGGGAAAGGCAGCGGCAAGCTGGTGTGAAGTGATTTCTGGGTCGGAAACTTCTGCCAGCGAACAAGGGGGTTGCACTGTATTCCTGAACTCACCTTCCAGCGACACCAAGGTCACTGTTTTGCGGCACTTCTGCTAGTGTCTTGTGTTACTCTAACCACTGAGCCATCTCCAGTGACAGCTTCTGTCAGTCTGGAGGTGGATATAGCAACCATGGACCGAATTTGCACTTAATTCTTTTAAAGTACTCTAGACTGGTAGACGTAATCCCAGAATCAAAAAGCATACTGTATAAGTTGCTGTCAGGGCCGTGCATAGGCATTTTTAGGGGCAGCTGCCAAAGCAAAGAGAAGAGGACAAACTCACATAAATGACTATACTATAACTCATACTTTGTCCTGTAATCAGATTCCATCATAAAATCAAAATTTTCACAAAATTTCACCTTTTTTAGCTTAAAATTGTTTTTTTTCATACAGAATATCAAGTTTTGCAAAATCACATGAAAACTCAATTTTCATAAATTTCACTAAATTGCAATTTCTGGTGTAAAAATCAGTTAAAAAGTAAAGTAACTCACAATAATTGCAACTTTTGAAAGACTGCTTTTGATAGGCCAGGAGCTAGATTCCAGTGATAGAGTCTTACTTAGAAATGCAGAGTGATATTCTCATATAAAAAGTGGCAGTTATTTCCCGTCATGTCAAATGCAGGAATTATGCAGCAAGGCTTAATTAATATCTGTCACAAACAGGATTTGGACACATGATTAATGAGTGGCCATCCGCAAGATTGCTGTTCTTTGATTCTCAGAGTCCACATCATGATTATTCAACACGTTACTTCTGCACAGAGATTATCATCATCACCACTGGCTTCACTTCACACGGGAAATGTATGGGACCAGGCCAAAATTACTCGCAGCCTAATAGTATCACTGGAGATAAGAGTGAGCATGCCTTTCAAGCAGTCCTCTCAACCCTCCCCAGAACCTAAATGGGATTTTGTATGAGTAACATTGTAGTTAGCAGGCATAAAGCCACTCTCTGTTCCATAGCCAGCTCCTCAGAGAATTCACGCCAGATAGAGGATCAGCTCCAGAGATTAAAGTGAGGTCAAGGTGGCTGTTTTCCTCGTTCTCCCTAAATCAGGCTTCCTCTCTGGCTGCGTCTCTCTTCCAAAACTGAGATCAGACACAACTCTGCAAATACTGAGTTTACCAGAGTTTGGCTATGGATTAGGTCGTCTGAATGACGCACATTCTACCCAGCAACACATCTGTTGCATAATTGCATTGTTTTTATAAAGGCTTTGTGAAGATAAAAGTGTTATTTTTGTCTTCTCTCCTTGGGCAGAAGTTGCACACTCAGCACTGAAACTCTGATCAGAGCTGACAACAAAGGCCAAAAGCAATGCAATCTGTAGATTTAAATGCACATGTCTGCATTTCAGAAAGCAACACATGCCCTTCAAAAACAAAGGCAGAGCATCAGTGTGGATGTCAGAATAGATGGCAGGATGAAAACTGCCATGACGTCCAAGGTGGTTTCTGTGTACCACAATGGTAAACCTGCAGTGACATCAGAAGAAGCCCGTAAACGTCTCAAATATCTCAAGAGCACAGGAAGGAAGTTTTGAAACAACAGCATTATTCACAGTTTGTCTTCTGGCCAAACTGAGTAAACAAGAAAATGCTTCTGAAGGCATCTTCTGAGATCAGAGAACCAGAAGAGTGACCAGCTCAAAAACACTTCATGAATCAGAACTTTCTGGATTAACAGCTGGTCAGAAGACACTTCTAAGGAAAGCACACTTGACAGCTGCTTGTAGCTGCTTTCCAAAATGCATTTTAAAGACTTTAAGAACACAAGGAAAAATGTATTCATCTGAGTGAAAGACAGAACTCTTTGTGCTGAAACCCAGAAATTTAACCATAGATAACAGCTGAAAAGAGAAGTTTACAGGAAGACAGACATGCTTTTCTTTTCTCTCAACGGATGTCTTGATAGTAACGTTGAAGAGACTTTACCCTTTCTTAGGTCAGTCAATTTGAAAAATGTCAGAACAGTAAGATTTATTTATTTTTTGCTGTACTATTACCAGTAATTTACACACACTTAGTATTCAGAGGAACTGCCTTTGTGGTAGCTCTCCACAAACTCTTTATAAAGTCTTGCTGAAATGTTGGCCTATTCCTCCTGGCAGTTTTGTGGTCATTTGTGTGTATTTGTGTCCAATTTACTGTGGATAATGAGTTTGAGCCAGATTTACAAGGTCTATAATTGTTATTCCATGTTTCATTTGCACACTTCAAAGCAAACGATGTTCATCACCGGGACACAGAAGCCATCTCCTTCCTGAGCAGTATGATGGCTGTTTGCTCATAACATGTAAACTTTTGTATTATTACTTGAACAGATGAACATTGGAGCATCAGGCATGTGGAAATTCTACTTGACGAATCAGACTTCTAAAGGCCGACAGTTCTTTTTTTCCTGATGTCTTGATTTACCTTAATCTTTAAGGTCACAGTTACAGCCATTGCGCTCTCCAGGTGTACCCCCATTGGAATCTGAAATACTCCTCTTCCCTGGTTTAAATCATTCCTCTCTTGCAACACTAAGTTTATTTAAGTTTTATCCTTCAACTACATTTTTCTGTTACCTCTGGTGTTCCTCTGGGCTCAATCTTGGGACATCTGCTTTTTATTATTTGCATGCTTCCTCTTGGCCCCATCTTCCATACATTTTAAAGTCATTTTCAGTTTTATGTGGCCCAACACTACTCTCCCATCCTCCTCCTCCTTCTGTAACCATCAACAGAAAATCAGATTATAGTTTTCAGTCAACTTTCCCAGTATCACTGAAATCCTGCATATCGTCATTAAATCCATTCTGTCCAAAGCTCTGACACCGACAACCCCTCTGTTTTTTTTCCTGTGTGTCATTCTCAACTCTTCTATTCCCATTCTCAATAGCATTGCCCAGTCTGCATACTTTGACGTAGGCTGGGTTCACACTGCACAGTTTTTCCAGTTTTAGAGTAATGCAAGCTACATTTAATAAACAAATTGGTAGAAGTTTAATTTACTGCATATCACACCACATTGATGAACATGTACAGAACAGTGACTAAGACTGAAGTAAACCGGAGCGTGTTTGAAGTGTCATTGCATCACTATGGAATATTAGGGCCACTGAAGAAAAAAAAAAAAAAAATCTGATAAGAAAAAAAAAAAAAGTCATAATTCTGGCTTTTCCCCCTCAGAATTCTACTTTTTTTCCTTCAGTTGCCCTGAATACTCTTCCGTACATCACTGGGATGCACCCACCTCACCAGTTTTTTGCAGATATGATGCTGGATGGAAGAAGGTTGGCAAATGCTCATGTGGTTTGAAAAGAAAGTGTTTACATGATTTTATGTGCATTCCTATTAGTTGGTAAACTGGCAGAGATTATAGAGGCAGCAACCAGCAGACTTACAGACGATTCCACATTTCTGATATCAGTCATGGCCCGTCTTTGCTCGCAAGACAGCTTTCATCTTTGGTCCTGTGTCATTGTAGCCTAGTCCTCACCAGACTCCTGCACTCCATTACATTCAAGTGAAGAGACAATTGGCAAACATTTAGTTCCTGGTGGGCGGACACTTGTTTGAAGAGTACCCATAAACCAATCACTTACATTTGGTGATGGCGTTTCCATTCAAAAAAAACTAACCAAATACTCATCTTGTTGTGGCTCTGAGTCGTTGATACCAGGGATCTTCTCCAAAACAGAGCGAGTTGTCATGGTTTTGTTCACGTTTCTGATCCACATGCAGATAAACTCTCAGGAGAAATGGAATCAGTAAAATTATATTTAGGAAGGTTGGGAATGTGCAATGATGAGGCTGGGATGTCGACGTGAGGAATTGAGAGTTGGTAGATGAGAAGTGGAACTGCCAGGGAGAGGTTTGTGGATTCGGAAGTCATGGAACGTAGATGACTGAGGCTGTGAAGTTGGAGCGAGGGAACCACAGAGGGCTGGAGAACCAGAGGGACACTGCTGCAGATTGGCTGGGGTGGACAGCTTGCACAGAGGTTGAGGTAACTGAGTGACGGAGCGCAGAAGGAACACTTACCAGTCATGACAAGATGATCCAGGAAGTGACAGAGGGACTCGGGTCTGGCACAGGTAAGTTTGTGGGGAACCTTATGCGAGGAATGGGTTCACTGAAGAAAAAAAAACCTTGGAAGAGGGAGAGACACAATTACTCGGGAGCTCAGGTCATAGAAATGCGAACTCGAGAGGAGGCTTGGCACTACCACATCGGTTAACACTCAGGTGAAGAGCGACTGGCCACCAGCTCCTTATATCCAGGGAGTAACAAGCCTGATGAATCACAGGTGTGTGGAAACACACCTGCAGAGAACGAGCCTCAGCACAGCAGCGGGTCTGCGGAACACCCTCTGATGGAGAACCTGCAGGAGATGGAACACAACAGCAACACAACACTAATAGCCTCCAGTGTGTCTGCTTCCGCTGCCATTGTTGATTTCATAGGAATAAATTACACGACAATTTCTAACCTGGCCCAACAGTTACATCATAGTTTGGTCACGCTTTTGGTTCATTGATTTGTCAGAATTATTGGGTGCCAGACTAAAGAGGGTAGAGTTTATTCTTCCCTGGCGAAGTGCTGAAGCGAAATGAAGTTGAATGGAAGTGCAAGAGTCTGGTGAGGACCAGGCTAGTGTCATTGTGAGAAGTACAGCCATGCTGTTCTTCATGTTTTTGTGTTTTTTTTTTAATTTTATTTTTTTTTTGTGGCCTTTATTTTACAGTGGAGAGAGACAGGAGATGGGGCAGACAGAGAATGGGGGAAGACCCACAGTAAAGGGCAACAAGTCAACCATTATTTTTAGCTATGATGGCTGATTTTTCCCATGATAACATCTTTCACCTGAGAAGGCCACAATCGTACTCTGTGAACTCAGACTTGTGTAACATCCACAACCTCCATCCATTTCTTAAACCAACCTCTACTGCTACTCTCATTCAATTCCTTGTCACCTCCCACATTGATTGCAGCAACTCCTTCTCTCTGGTCTTTCGAGTAAAAATATTTCCACAAACTTCGTTGGTTCAGAAGATCTTTGCCATCATAATGTCCAGAACTTTGTCCACTGATCTGCAATTCTTCATCATCTCTGCTGGCTCCTAGTCCTTTCTAAACTGATTTTGAGATTTTCTTCTCACCTTTAAAGTCGTTCACCACTCTCGCCCTGCAAGCCTCCACAATAATGACACCCCCACGTCGTCTTTCTCAATTCCTCTCATTAATCCCTCTGCCAGTCTGTCCACCTTTGGTTCATGAGCTCTCTAGGTTCTCCCCCCACCTCTGGAATTCCTTCCCATCTGACATTCATAATATCGACTCTCTCTTCATGTTCAAATCTTGCTTCAAAACGTATCTTTTCATATTAATGTATTCTACTTAATTATAGTATTTTCCACTAAACTTTTTTTTGGATTTTATATTGTATTTCATTTGTGTCTTTTGTTATCTGCTGTGTAGGACAGGGGTCTGAAAGTAGGTAAACACAACAGAGAGGTCCTGAAAAAAAAAAAAAAAAAACTACTTAAAAATGCAACAACGTGAGACTGGGTCAGTGGGTCGCCACGGTGATCACAGTGAGACAGACAAGACAGTGTTCAAGTGGGTTGAGGGTGAGTCTCCAATTGTCTTAGAGATGGCCCAACCAAAGCACGTGTTTAAATCACAGGCAGAATAGATCATCTTTAAAGACACCTGAAGATGGCAGCTCACAGATGCTTCCCTCCCAATCTGACGGAGCTGAAAGCGTCTGCCAGAAACAATGGAATAAACTTCCAAGATCCAAGTATGCAAGGCCTGTAGAGACTTACCCTGTAAGCTGCAATGTAATGCAAATTCAAAATTCAAGCCACTTCTGTTTAAATATCCTGCGGATATAATGTTTATTCAATTTTTTGTTTTTAGGACGAGGCATAGCTTAAAAACAGGTGACTTAAAAACAGGTTTTAATTTATTCTTCTCCTGTTCTGATATTTATGCAAGGTGACAGCTTGTATTGGTATAATTACATTCAAGCACAGACACTACACTGGCTTCCTGTGAGGCTAATTGAATATGCTGGGGAAACCATAAATTACAGAACGTTGAGTGATTCATGATCCCAGGGCATATGATTTTGGTTGCATTGTGTTGCCGTTGGTTTTTAAAAGCTGACAAATGAGCTTGTTTTTGTGGGCTGGCTTGATTTCTGTTCAACATGTGCCAGACTAATGACAGACACACAAACCTCTCCGTTGGTGCCGCCATAATTAGGAGTGAGAGAGCGACCTCTTTACTTATTATGAAACAAACTGTATTAAACATGTCGACACTAAATGAATAATCAGTCTTCTGCAAGAAAATAAACTATTCCAGTGAACCACAAGGCATCTTTTCAAGAATCATAACTGTGAAATATATCCATTGCACTAAAGTTTTACAACTAAATTAAAAGCCAAACGCAAGGCAACACCTCCCTGCTCGGTGTGTGTTCCTCCTCTATGCCCCTCTCCACCCTTCATGACCCCCACAGGGACTTTCACTTTCCCTGCACGCTCCAAACTTCCTCTCTGCCTAAACACCCCCTTCACCCTGGACTCCCCTGGCCCCTCTTTCCCTGCTTTCCCATGATCCCTCAAGCGCTGCAAACCACCTCGCTGTGTACGAACTCTCTCTTACACACAGTCGCCCTTACATGGAGCATTGTTTCCGCTATCAAGTGCTTGAGTATTCCAGTGTATTCCAGCATCTGTTGAGCACTTCCCAGCTGTTGCCCACTCTTTTCCTACTCGGCAAGATAACAGCCCTACAAGTGGGTGACACGCACATGGTACTGAACTTACAAAAAGTCCATATGTGCTAATTAGAGACAGAGGCTTGTCCAGGATCTTGTCAGTCTGCAGGTAGTCAGCTGTTAACCTGGTCTCACAGAAGCATGCCAACCCTCCCCCAAGCCAAATTCAGGGCAGACATCCCCTGATGAGATGTTTACCTAATAAGGCCCACTTAACCCACCGTGTCTGCTGAATTATGTTGAAAAGAATGTGCTCACAGTGGCCAGACTGAAAACTCACTTACAGTGACGAGGGAAAAAAAAATGCGGACCCCCTGAAATTAATTAGTTTTCTGGATTCATATGAATGTGATCTAAACACAATATGCTTAAACTGATAACACAAAAAGTATTATTCATTGTTAATTTGTTGAACACATCCAGTAAAGAAGTACAAAGGGTTCTTTTTTTGTATTATTGTTAAATTAATATTTTCTTACCTTTAGGAGGCATTACCTAGTTGTTGTGGTCTCCTGTCTCTGCTACTGACAAAAACCAGACAAAGTAAGAAAATAAGAAGAACTGGACAAACCCCCAGTGACATCACTCATAGACTTTTAGTCGAGTGCCGAGTGGTTATACTGCATGGTGCCATGTTGAAAACGGCAGAATGAGCAGGCCTGGAAACAGGCTGAAACACAGCCACCTGAATTCAGTCACTGCAAGTTATCCATTTTAGCTTCATGCTAATCTATTATGTTAATAATCTGTAATATTACTTTTTTATTTGTTCTGATCAAATCAGTCCAAACGTCCTCATTTCAAATGTTGCTCCCTTAACAATATCCAGAACAGGTGCTGCCAGAGCTGAAACAAGGAGCTCTACTGGGACCAGCCACTTTTAGACCTGCTGCTCTCAGGGTGAGGTTGGTTACAAGCACCTGTCAGTTGGGTCAGCTGAATATTGTAGGCCCTTAAGTTACCAGCCAATAGGCCCAGTGCCAACGAACCTCACTTCTTGTTTCAGCTCTGGCAGCACTCATTTTGGGTGTTAGCAATCTGGTCTGTCAACTTAGAACAATCCAAGGTGAAAGTCACGCTACTAGATGGGCTGCAGCAAGACGTAGAAGCCAATGAGCCAAAAAAACAACAACAATCCAAATGTGTCATCCAATAATCCACGGCTTGCAGCCTTCAAATAGGAGAAAAGAAAATTTCCTCAGGCTGCTTTGATTTGCCTCTAAAGTCTTCTGGGTCCCCCCAAAACAACTGGCAGCAGCTGTCTCCTGGTATAGGTAAACAGCACAAGAAGCCATATAATCTTTACAATGAAAATTACGATGTTGTGTTAGGTCTTTATTCACAGCTCAGAAGTCAAAATGAACAGAGCTAAGTGCTAACAAGAGCAATGTAGGCCCCCTGGCGACTATTTCCTATCGCTTTACAAGACTTTGTCACACATCAGCAACAATGAATTTGGCTCTCAGGGCTACAGTTGACATCATGGCAGAAGTGAATAAAAGACTCAAGGAAGTAATGAAGAGAAAATGAGAGCGTGACCGAATGAAACCAAACGAGAACAAATCTTGGACATTGTTGTAAAAACAACTTTACCTCTGCATCTAAAGAGGGGCCCACCGAGCTTTAAAAAAACAGAACAAAAAGGTTCCTTTGTGCTGCTTTAAGGAGATTGCTTGTCCATTATTATGAGTTAGATGAAATGCTGATCCAGCTTTAGAGCACATTCGTGTTGAAAATCAGCATATTGCAAGGAGTTTGTATACTTGTTCTTATTACTGTATTGCGTAATAGCTACTTTCAAAACAACATTTTGTTTTACACTTCACCACTGACAGAGCTTGATGTTTGCCTTTTTCTGTTTAATCAGCTTGGCTGACTCTCTCATTTTGGTCCTATGAGGCTGCAAGTTATCACCCACCCTACATCTACAAGCTGTAACTTTGACCTGGAACACAATGCATATTCAAGAAAGGCATATTTGGAACCATGCCTTCCAAAACGAGGCTTTGAAGCTGAAATCATTGAGGAGACAGGAGCGTGCAGGTAACAGTATGCAAATGATGCTGCTGGGACAAGGGCCAGCAACAATACCGTGTCCAAAAGTACAGACTCCACCACTCTGCCAGCAAATGCACAATTTATTATTATTTAAAAAAAATCTGCTTCAATTGTCTAACTATCAAAGGTGTAAATTATTCCCTAGCTTTAGCTTAAGTCTTTTTTTATTAAGGAAACAGGTGAGAACAGACATGTGCCTTGTGCATTATGTAATGTTTCATTATATGGAAGCACTTTGTGACTGTAATCAGAATCATGCCTGGCCTTTGTGGACTTCTACAATTCTGTCAGCGTTGGAGGGCACAAGGCAGCATTGGGATGCAGAGTTAATGACAATGCATTTACTGGTTATTTCACTAGACAGGTTAGAAAACTGAAACTCACAACAAAAAAAAAAGAAAGAAAAAGAGAGAGGTGATCTGATTCTCATTATCAGCCTTCAGTCTCTCATAGAAGGCTCCGTGTTTTGTTGCTCAGTACAAATAAAACTCAATGGTGCACATCTGGATATAAGAAAAAAAGAGAAAATTCATCATGAAAAGGTTGCTATGTATTTAAGAATATTTTATGGTTTAATAAAGTAAAATGTTTTACAGACTTCCCTGACTGCGTAAGAAGTGCTAACCTCATTGAAGGTTTTATTATGACTCACATCTAAGTTTAGACTTTTTCAATATGTCTTTACCAGTCAGCAAATGCAAAAAAAAGGTTTATTTCTCTATGAGAGATGTTATTCAAGCCTCATCAGTTCTGTGTTATAAAATAATTGTGTTATTAATTTGTTAATGATGCTGGTTCATGTTCTATTCCAAGAAACAGCATCACAAAGTTTTTGTTTCCTGGAGGTGGAAGAAAACATCTGGTTGAGGCATTGCTATCCTGAGATGCTGGCTGATGCCAAAGCCAGAGAGAAGGAGTGCATCCTGTGCATGTGCTTCCTCCTCTGAGACAACTGTCTTTGATGAAGAGGGGGAGGAGAGATTGACCCACTGCTGCAGACATGCACAGACCTTGTGGCACAAAGAGACTCAGATACTTTGTTTGCAGGCACCACAAAATCTTTATTAACCTCAGTGTTTATACAGGCTGGCAGGCTCACTTGAAGTTTCCATGTCACTTTGACCTCCTATATCGCTCCATGTTTGGTAATTTGCAACTGTTCAGTGTAACTATCTTTTTTGCCTCTTTTCTTCATCTTTTTTCTACTGTTCTGAGGTTGGGAAAGCTTGTTTGCGTCACTTGGGACTAAAAGCAGGAACTGCCCTGCCTCCTAGCAGAGTCCCCCTGTTCCCTGAACTGCAAACCATATGGAGCGTCTCCCTGTCCAGGCTGCACTGAGGCTGCAGACATCTAGAGGAGGATGCTGGGTTGCAAGGAACAACAGTGCTCTGTTTAGTTGGAAGTGGAATAGAGACAGTTAGATTGAAAAAAAATAAAAATAAGAACACACACACACACATATATATATGTATATATACACACACACATACATATATATAATATACACACGTGTGTGTGTGATAGAGGTAACAGAAACACAGAGCAACTTTTTCACGAGGGAAACTCTGCAGTACTGTGAAGAACTCAGTTGCACTGTAACAAAGGCAGGTTATCTCCTAACATAATCAGTGCCAGAGCAAAAAGGATTTATGACACTACTACAGTTTATACAAACTAATAAATCTGTGCACATGGAGCTGATAAAAAAAATAATAAACAGAAAAAAATCAAACTCCTTGAACTACATGGCACACAGCCTAACATAAGAGTTTTTTTTTCTTTTGCATGTAAGCAAAAATTGATCTAGCAGAAAACTTACATTAAAACAAAGGCTGGGATCCACATTATGACGCAGCTGAAGGTTTTTTTTTTCTCATTTACAGACCACACACTACACGTTTTAATGCATTATGAAAAAAGACTTGATGATTATAAAGTCGACAAAAGTTGTACGCTGTGTGATATAAAGGTTATGTAGTTCTTAAAAGGTTTTAACATTTTGGTAAATACAACGTCAGATAAACAGCAAACATGTGCAATATTGTTTACTGGGTAACTGAGCCAAAATGTAGAGGAAATGTGTGAAATATTAAATACAGTCTTGCTGCTTCCATCTGAATTAAGAAGGAAAGTAGCAGCCAGGTGCTCCTGATCAAATGAATTTAAGTTGTTTATCATCTGCAGGTGTGAGCACCTCTAAAAGTTTGGCAGCTGGAGCATTCAGATTTGTGTTAACACAATGTTAAGGAGGAAAAAAATCAGCAAATGTATTAAAGAAGCTCAATGTTACTGCTCATTAATCTCAGAAGGGTTATAAGTGAATTTATGGAGAACATGGACACTATCAGAAAGTTTATTCTGAAGTGGAAAACATTCAACACAGTTCACAATCTTCCTGGGTGGGGTGGTGGACAGCCCAAATGAGTTCAAAATCAGACCATGCTCATCTTCATCTTTGTCAAAACCAAATACAGTGTATCAGTACTATGATGTCAACCACACAGATGCAGGCGTAATGATTTGTTTAGGTTTGTCAGGTATAATATCTTAGCATCTTGCTTAGCATCTTTGCTTTACCATGAGCTCCTTCTTAGGCTGACGTTTTCCAGGTAACTATGATCATCTCATTATTATGAGACCCAAAGCTTGTCCAAAACTGAGTAAAACAGCAGGGACAATGATCTCATGCACATCAAAAAAAAAAAAAAAAAAAAGGAGATGCAATGACTCAGACGTCAATCCCGACAATCCCGAATATTGTTGCAGTACTTTAGATGAGCTTTACTGAAAGGAATTCCTGAAAACATGAATTGACTAAAATAATGTTGCAAAGAGGAGTCGGCTAAAAAATTGTCCATGACACAGAAGACTTATAATTCTACTCAGGAAATGTTTCAAATACTTTAAGTTATTGTTGTTAAAGGAAAATGCGTTAAATCATCCCCAGGTCTCATTCTAGATGGCAAGGAGTACAAAATGTCATTCACCAAAAAAGTAATGAACTGATGTAATTTGGGGTCAGAACAGAATATATATGCAACAGAATGAATTTAGGAATAAAGTGTTTAAGCCTCTGACAAGAGTAAGAAGAAAACAAATAGTGCCCTCACAGACAAACTAGGATTATCTGAACTTTGTGAGTGTACAGAAAGTGTGAAAACACTATTTTCTTCTTATAGGCATAGATTCAGAGATAGATAGATTCCGTCCATCCATCCATCTTTGATGGATGGATGGACGGATTGATGGATGGATGGATATATGCTGCTAACAGTATTAGTCAGTTGCTAACAAATAATCAACTGGCTTCAATACAATTCTGATCACCTTGTAGAAATCAAACAAAGCATATGCTTCTTTTTAATTACATCCTCAAACTTGAAACTTTTGAATTAAAAAGGAAAATACTTTCTTTCTTACATTATTGTATTATTTAGTATAACAAACAGTTGCTAACTGATCATTCAAAATCATCAATGACTTTTCTTAGAACAACAGTATTTACAGCAACAGCTTCGTCCTGAACCAGCTGGTCTTTTCTTTTCCTTGCTGGGTTACTGGTGACTTAAGTGCTTGTAAATCTCTTTGCAATGAAGACAAATCTGAAACACGGGCTGTAAGTTAATGGATGCACAGTAAACATGGCCCATAGGCTCTCTGATGCCGGTTTTAGGGTAATACAGTAGTCAAAATAGACAGCAGGCACTGAAGGACACAGGCCAGAAACTCTCCGTGATGTCACGAGTCAGTAACTGTTGAAATTTAACACCACCAGCTGGTTGGAGTTTTGATGGGGTGAATACGGGTCCACTTGCATCAGTGCAAGTCAAGGCACATAGCTGGAACCGCCTGGAGGTGAAGACGCACAGAAGTGGATCTGCTGTTTGTGTTGGAGACCAAGACGAAGCCTTATCCTCTGTGTTTCTCAGAGGAGTCTCTTTAACTCTGAAGCAGACCGACTTGTCGCTCTCCAAGCCACCTTTCTCTCTCTTTTCCTCTTTTTTTCCCCTGTGCATCTGTTGCGCGTCTCCACTTTGGACTGAAACAGCCTGATTACTGCGCGCCGCAGAGCGCACAGTATCTGAGGCTTTGCTCTGAAAAAGAGGGAGAGATCTCTCCTCCGGACTGCAGTGCAATGAGGAAATTCTGAGGTGGCAGCACTTTCTCTGTCCACTTTGCGCCTCCTTTGGCTCTTACCAAAGGGTTAGCCCATGCGCAGGTATCCCCTTGAATGTGATTCTGTTTTCACCCAGATCTCTGCTGCCTGGACAGATGCATACAAATGCATTTAGGAGCTCAACGGACAAGGAGTGGACACGTTTCCGCGGCAGCAACGTAAGTGGACGTTTGGTAAAAGTAGCTGCAGATGTCACTGTGTGTGTGCGCGCATTTGCGCGGCTAAAACTGTCCCCAGAACAGATTTGCATTCGAAATGGCAAATGGAGGAGTTGTTTCTTTTCAGGGTCTTTGGGATCTGTCCCTGACAGGAGCGCCAGTTGACTCCAGAAACCCCAGTATTTTTGCTACTACAGGCTGCTTATTCAAGACAAATAGTTTATTTTTAACATTTGCGTTCCCTTTTTGGTGCTGACCTTTCATTCCTTAGTTCTACAACAGTGTAACTGAACACACACTGGCTCACAAGTGTCCAGCTTTAACATCCCCATCTGCAACTGATAACTGCATTTTCCCTTTGATATATGCATTTTGAACTTTGAAGGATTTGAATATTTTCGAGTCAGATTCTATTTCATATTTGACAGCTGAGGTCTTGGCTCTGAACTGGCCATGTGAACATGCAGCCAGTTAGTTAGTAAAACCTGAGTGCCATGTGGTCTTTTACTGAAAGGTTTCACTCGCACAGTTGTGATAAAGTGGGGAAAACACTGAAGCATGAAGAGAACAGAAGGGAGAAGGATGAGAAGAGAAGGATGGATGAGGATGTCTTGAGAGCGATGATGCATATTCAGCAAGTGATGATTTCTAAATCTTTTCTATTGTGATATGCACCCCAGAGAAGCTTTCAAAGACCCAAGCTTGCACATTTATCTGTCAAAGTGTTTAGGAGTTGAATGTAAAACATCTATTTAGCAACCCTAGACCTAAACATTCCTCATGGAAGTGTGTACTATTGACATATAGTGTGCAGGCTTTTGCGGTCTTGTTACATTCAGCTGGATCTGGGCAGCACCAGTGTACACACCCTCAAAGGATATTTAACAGCAAATGTATTACCTTCTGTCAGAAGTGAGTCCAAGTTTTCTGCACTTTATTACGAATCCCTTGCAGATATGATCTAAAAAGAGATGAGGAGATCACAGAGTGTTGGGTTGTTCTCTGCTGACAGTGTTTTCTTAATAGAAAGCAAACCGGAGATCTTAAAAAGATCAATTTCTTTTGTACTTGAGCTGACCGAGATTGCATGTGGCCTCCGTTAATTTCACAGACAGTGTTAGTGTGTAACGCGTCAGTGGTTAACTGGCTCCTGAGCTCAACGCAATCACCCACTGGTGAAGGCATTGCTGATCTATTGCTGACAATGTTTGGGTTGTACGGCTGCTGAAACACAGCCACTCACATGTGACGTAAACTCGACTGGGAGCTGCTGAACTAAACAGATGGCAGATGAAAAAGAAAGTTCTGGAAAACGCATTGAAGTCCATTAAACAAAGGCAGTTTCAGAATGGCACTGGTTTTTTATGACTGGCTGTAGAGTGTGGTGTACAGCAGATGGATCATCATTCCATAGTGACAGTTGTGCCGGGTGTAGTCCTGCTAAAGTGGTGGATAAATGGTGTCCCTGTTGTTCGGATCAATGGAAACGGAGGGAAACACGTCTGAGAAAGGGGAAGGGGACTAATGAGTACAGTACTGATCCTCTTGTTTAACTGGACCACCAACGACAAGTTTATAGTGCAACTGTTAAATCACAGAAGTTATTTCTTTTACAGACAGTGCAACTTGCACCATTTTTCGTAGGTAGGAAGACTAACATGGTACATGGCATTTATTTGTCAAGTATTCTAATGTTCTGGTATGAAAGCAACCATAATATCATCCTGAATATCACAGGATTCTCCCAGAGGTCAACAGAATAAAATCTCACATATAAAGGCCTGCTGCTGGTGGGCCAGAGCTGAGGTATGAAATATATAATTTAATCTTATCTTTTGTTATTATTTGCTTGAGCTAACCAGGTAAACCTGATTAGGCTTGTAAAATAATGCATGCTGGGATCAGAGGCTCGCCACTGTCTTGCTACAGTGAGCTCTCCCTCTGTAGATCAGGGGCTGTCAGGATTTTGGCCCGGCTGTGAGTGTGAGTGTATTTAACTCTCCTAACATCTGCAGGTCCTTCTGCGATAGGAAAAGGGCAAACCAATAAAGGCCAGTGGAAGTTTACTGTCAGCTCTTTGTCTGCTCGCTGACTTGTGGACTAAGTCAACTTTTACCTTGGTCTGTGGCGACTCACTGAGTACCAGTTGAGTGAGCTGGCAGACCTGCACCAGCTCTTATCAGAGATTGTGCCATCGTGCAAAATCAAGTGTTTACTATTACAAGCCTTGGCAAGTGAACCCAGATCAGCTAATGGTTGAAGATGACAAGACAAGCCCACTTAGTTCATTTTCATAGTGATTAGGACACCAAACACAACCAGCAGGAACAGATACTGGCAGCAGATCAATTACTTTTTGTGTCCAGGAATGCTTTTTTTTTGCTGTTTTGGTGAGACGAGAAGCTAAGCATGCAGAAACAGAACTGTTAAATAGCAAGAGACAGTTGATGTCTTTGAAAGTAATATCTGCTGGATGTTAGTAGGTGAACCACTTGAGTCTTTGTGTGTGGGCTGTTGGGTCTTTACATGAAGCATGGCGGACAGAGATGCATAGACTTTTGCTTGATTGTTTCTAATCAGCAATCAGGCAATATTGGTATAGAATTCATTATATCAACCTTCATCATCCTTTGGCTTTTTGTTCCCAGCAGTGTCTGTCTTCGATTTGCTTTAATTCAGTTCACTTCAGTGTCCAGTCTCAGTTCATAAGAAGTCACCTCAAGGTACTTCACACACAAGACGTGAATTGCTTTCTGCATGAATCACTAAGCCTGTTATTTTGATCACCAAACGCAGACCTGATAAATATTTTTGAGGGTGGGTAGCTAAGTGCATCATCATTTTTCTGGGCAGTAAGCACATCTTAATGATGAAGTCACCATTAAACATGTAACTTAATTCAGCATCATTGAGCATGACCAATCCTATGATGCTAATGAAGGCTAAGAGAACAAAGGCACACAGCCTGCAGCATCTGCTATCTTTCAGTTCATGTAAGTTACTTTCTGGAGTTGATCAGAACTCGTGTTGGCCAAAAGTGGAACCAACTTGTGCATAATGTATATTTCTTTTATTTCTTCTTCCATTATGCTCCGTTTAGCATAAATGTGGCTCTCTAGAGCACTTTGTCATGTTTTGTATGTCCGTCTTAGTGTTTTCTGTATGCTTTAAAGTCCAATGCACTTTTGACTTCAGCTCATGTGAGTCACGGTTTTTCCAAAAGAGGCATGTAACAGTAGGCAAATGCTCCACCGTCAAGCTCTATATATCTCAGGTTTCTGAATAACGACTGTGTGAAGTACCTCCAAAGAGTCAACCGCTGTGCTGAAGAGCAGAGTGAGTGAAATAGGATGGGTCAGTCAAGGTTACTCCAGTCACATTTGCTCGGATGCTCCAACATGTCGTTACAGATCAGGAAAGAAGTGCCGCTTTTGGCTTTTTGCATTTTTTTTGCAACCAATGCAAAACAATAACTTTATTGGTACAAACAATTTGTCTTTTTTAGATTTTTCAGAGGATTGTGGGTTAATTTACAACTTTTGGGTGTTTTGTGACCTTCTAATGAATTTATTTGGTACTAAAAACACAAGAATTGTGTTCCCCTTTCTTTATGAGGACTGTAAACAGAATTGAAGTGAATTTTCTGCTGCTTGCAAAACTTAATCGAGCACTTTACCTCTTCTTCTGCCTCTCGGTCTGTTTCTCGGTTGAATGAACCATTGTTGGAGATCCAAGCTAGTTTTGAAGGTGGGGAAAGCCAAGACCTGTTGCTGCTGGAATGATTCACTGCGGAGGGGAATTTTAAGTTGTGATTATTTATAGTCTTGACATGACACCCACTCCCCACATAGTGGTATTTCCCTTAGTCAACAGAGCTCTGTTTGGGAGCTTTGTCCTGTTTTCTGCAGTCTTCTCCATTAACTGCCAGGACTGGGAAACATGCCGTAGTGTACTGTCGCTTATACAAGGCTTTACTTTTCATTTTCATGAAGAAAAACAGGAAAGAAAAATTTGTGAATGTGCATGTAGCCAACGCTGCACAATAAGCCAACCAATGAACTAGCAGCCTTGACAAAAAAATCAGGAAAATGTTTGTGCTTCCAGAAACCGTAACCTGCATCACTACAGATGTGCTGCTGCATTGTCTTCAGTCTGCTTTTAGTGGGCTGAACCTATGTGATGCTTTAAATAACCCATGATAAAGAAAAAAAAAAAAGAATAAGCATCAGGTTGTGTAATTTTTCCTTTTTTATTTTCTCCCTTCTTCCAAAAGCTGACTGTTTTGATGCAGAACCATCCACTCAGTGGTCCTCGATGAATTATTGCATTCACGTTTTCTTCAATTACTTTTACTTGCTTTTGGGGATTTGTTTCTGTTCTGGGCTGTGGAATGTCACACCACTTCTCTTGATGGGGAACAGGTGACAGGCACAGCTCTTGGTGTTTGTACTTAAACCCAGTCTTTTCCATTTACTTTTGTTGTCTTTTTCTGCTTTCTCTCGCTTGCCTTTGATATGTATATCTTCTCTTCAAGTCTGCGGGTTCATGTCAATCTAGGAAAACAAATACGGCTGTCTGTCTAAAACAGATCCGGGAAAATACTTTTTTTTTTTTTTTTCCGTTGGGTTAATCTGGTGCTTAAAAGGAGATGTCTGTAAAAAATCAATGCTGCCATCAGGCATCACGTTCACTGATGCTTTAGAGTGTGACGACACACTGTGATCGACGGTGTTGTCTTTAGTCTCACACAGCTGCGTATTAAAATAGCAGGACTACTGTCTCTTCATTTGTTTTGAACAGCTTCCACACTGTCACACTGGTTGCCAGAACGACTTTAAGTGGTGTAGTCAGCTGCTGCTGCTGCTGTGATTGATTTGATCTGAATATGAAGGGAATGCTTTGAAGCTTTGCTGTACATCATGATGTATTATAAAATATGCTGTGGATTATAGCTGGAGGCAAGACGTATGTGTTTCTATTTGTAAAAGTCTGAAAGGCTGCAAAATTTCAAGTGCAACAATAAAGATTGTCCATTTATTTAAGAATAATTCTTTACATGACAAGACAGGAAAGAAAAAGACCCTTAAATGAAACGGTCACTAAGTTGGACCATATTTTATGCATTTACTTGTTTGTGCCATAATTTTCTCAACTCTCTTGGTTAGTCCTGTCAGTAAATGTGACATAGGGTTCTTTAAGATAGCATTGATTAGGATGATAATCTGCATATGCAACGTGTTCTGCTGTCTTTGCAACAATTTTAGAGGTGTAAATAATGTGTTTCTACCAATCTACCAACTATCTCTGGTAGATTTGAACATTTCCTGTACTCTTACGGGAATAAAGAAAGCTATATCTGCCAAATATCCATTAATTTTGTATAGTTTGTTGTACAAACAGTTATGATCTGTAGTGCAAAAAAAGGAAGGACATGAAAATGGAAAGAGCAACATTCTGACAATTGCAGTCAATGCATAGACATCCCATTTGCTCTTTTTTAAAATTAGATAATAATATGTGAGTGGAACATGTAAATACAGCGTACTCCGGGTCCAAACAGTTCATTCTGTCCTTTTGCTCTAGCTCCATGGTGGGCAGTGCCATCTAGAGGTGGGGTCAGTGAGGGTCCAGAGGGAAGTGCAATAATAAGACAAGAATGTTTGGCCCAAATATGGCCCACATCTGCCGTTATATGGGCCATATTTGGCTTTGATTGGTGGCATTGATTCAGGGTAAGCGTGGCTGCCTAAACCTGCCCACATATCCACCAAACATGGCCCAAATCTTTGTTTTTCTTTGTGCCCATTTGCCATATTCTATGTCAGAAATAACTTATGAAATTTGAACCACATCTTGCTTTGTTTGGCCCATTTCATGAACTAATCGATCTATAAGTGCCAGAAGTAGCTCATATCAGGCCCAAATGTGCCTGCCTGCTATAGAATAAGGCCACGTTGAAGTAAGACAGAAATATTAGTTCTAATCTCACATAATATCATTTAAGATTGAAAAACTGCAAGTTTCAGAACATATTTCTTTTTGGATTTGATAACAGTCATCATTTAAAAAGTCACTGTGACTCTTTAGAAATGCAGGTCAGTTTTTGGAGGCTCTTGGGAAAGAAGATGGATGACACAAAGTGCTCTTTAAACTTCAGTCCTGGAGGGCAGAAGACATGCTTGCTTCTCTAAAAGTCTTGGCTGTGTTAGTGAGATGTTAATGATAAAACAAAAAACGAAAAAAAATAAAAAACAGTCTTCAATGCTAGATCTCAGAGAGGTGAGGTCAGAAAGCTGTTTGATCCCCGTAAAAAGATTCAAGGAATCAATCCTGACTCCTTCTGGGATAGTGTTGGACATATGTTGTTGAATGTGCCTTGAGAAACCTGTGAAATAAGAAGCTAGCACAAGCTAGCAGGAGAAGTTTGAAATAGCTAGGTGGGGAAGATACCAGAAGCAAAGTGGAGGTGTTTTGCTCTGGCAGAGCTGTTCTGTTCATAGGTGCAAAACTGCCTTACCCAAAATTTTATTTATTTTTTTTTGTTTTAAAGACATCACATTTTCTTTTTTTCAAAATGCTACATAAGACATGGGCCTGCAGTCTTCATTTTATGGACACCTGCTTCACAAATTCAACTCCAACACAGTCAGTCAACCATCTGTTGATAGCGAATGATGAAGGTGATGGGAGTATCATCCATTCCTCTTCTGCTTCAGGAAATAACTGAACAGAAACAAACTCTAATCCCATACTTAAGTTATTTAGCAACTTGTGTTTAGCTGCAGAATGTTTAATACCATGTGCACAGGAAAACAGACAGAGCTGCCATGAATGCAAATATTTTCAGTTGGTGTACACTTTTTTAGAAAAAGAAAATAAGCCTTTTTAGATGTTTCAGTTATGTAGCTTGCAAGATGTGTGCAAAAAAAATGAGTCGACACACATATCTTACAGAGGCATAAGATAACATTGACACTGACTTTATTTCTGAAGCATGCACTGCATTTGATCCCAATATTTGTAGAACCAAACTCTCAATATCAGAAACTGAATTACCAACTCAGAAACAGCATGTTTATTAGTTAATAAAAGAGCTGAGAAAAAAAAAATGGCTGAAATTCCAGGGACCCTTAACATTAAAATGGTAAACATAAAAATAACATGAAATATAGGTGACAACGGTTGTCTGTGCCTGCAGCAACATGTTTTGCATTGAGGTAATACCGTAGGCTTGAAGTGCTGCGGTGATAAGAACGCTGCCATCGGAAAACTTTCCATGAGAAAAGAAAAGCAATGTGGTCTGCCGTTCTTGTCTTCCTTCGCTGTTCCTCAGTGCACTCTGCATTATTGCCACGTACTGATCTGGAGTGTGTGCATCAGTGTTACTGGTGTGCCTGGATTTAGGGAACTGAGATAGATGCAATTAAATGTCCACAGCTAGAAGCCACACTCTGTCTGCTTTTGATTTTTGTTCACGGCATTCATGAAACAGTTTGTTTCCAGTGCAGTGAAACAACCATCCATCCATCCATCTATACATGCACCCATCAACTTTTCAGTAACTGTGTACAGGTCCTGGGGGGCAGCAGCCTAAGTAGGGATGCCCAGCCACTTCCTTTAGAACTTTGAGATTGCCATGGTGTTCCTACCAGATGGGAGATACAATCTCTCCAGCATGTCCTGGGTCTGCCCTGGGGCCTCCTCCCAATTGGAGATGCCAAAATCCCCTAATTGGACACCTCCCTCAGGAGGCATCCTCACCAGATGCTGGAAGCATGTTGTTTGGCTCTACTTAATGTGGGGAAAAAGCAAATTTCCTCTTTCGCATGGCTGAACTTCTCACTCTGTCTCTAAGAGAGAGAGTCCAGCAACCCTGCAGAGTACAGCTCATGGTCATAGGTGAGGGTAGGAACAGCTAGTAAACAGAGATGCTTGCCTTTTGGCTCAAATCTTTCTTCACAACAACAGACTGCTGAAGAATCCACGTAACTCCAGAACACAGATCCAGCTGCCAATATTCGTGTTAGTTTTTCTACCCTTCATGAACAAGACTGAGATGCTTAAACTCGACAACTTGTGGCAGCACCTCATTCCCAACTATCTTTCCCATCTGAAAACCATGGTGTTAGATTTGGACATGCTGATTTTAATCACTGCTGCGGTGAGAGCTGAAGGTCACCAACAGGATCATGTCATCAGCATAAAGCAGAAATGAAATATTGAGACCACCAAACTGGATTTCCCAAGACCCAGCGATGATTTTCATTATTTGGTACAAAAATACATAATAATCAGGGTGATGAGTTGTGTGATAAAACTCAGACTCTCAACAGTAGTAAATCTGTACAGTAGTAGATCTGCATATCCTACAGTTCATTTTAGGTGGATGTTTTAGTGTTAAAAACGATCCATGTAGAAACTTGCAGCACATAATTTCCTATTTAAGTGTCTTGATTGAATTTTCTTTTTCAAATAAGAATAAAACTCATGTTATAATCTTTCAGTTATTATAAAAAAAGATAAACATAATCAAATGAAATTTGAACTGATGGGCAAGAATAAAAATATACATTTGAATTGACTAAAAACAAAACAAAACAATACAAAATAATAAACAGTTGTTGAGACTATTATTTTAAGTCACATCTGCTTCTGTTGAGTCGTAGAAACATTTGCAGTATGGAGTTGGCTCAGATCATTTTCCTTTTTTTCATAATCCTCAAGGCTTTAACAAAGTGGATCTGGGCTTTATTCTCAAAAGCGCTGATTTCAGGGTCCCCATTTCATCTTCAGTCAGCAAGGAAAAGCAGCGAGGCAAAATATTCAGCTTGTCTTGTCTATCGTCTTGTCTGGTTTCTTGCCTTTTCCTCCTTGACCAAACCTCACCTTGAAACTTGCTTTCTGTGCACCTGATAGAATAGTTTGGTCATTCTTTCACAGAAATCTCACATCTTGATGTTGGCAGTATAACCTCATAATTAAAAGGAAGGGGCAGACATACTGTCCATGTGCAGGTGGCTTTAAGGGAAAAGCAGTCTAATCTCTGTACAGTTTTGAAAGTAGAGAATCTTTAAAATGTTTGTCTCTATCGGTAATTTGGATCATCTTTTGTAGTCCCACAAATCTAATCTTTTATAATGTTGTCTTTCTACGTCATTTTAGGTGGAACTTTCTCCTGCTCCTGTCAGTATGCTCTGCAGTACTCTCTGGAGAAGAAGACTATGTAGCTCAAGGTAAACAGCAGAACTCAAACGCATGACCGCTGGAATTAAAGTTGTTACTGGAAATGCTGTGATGCAATGGTATATGTAATGTATCTATATATAATAATTTTTATTATTTATTTAACAAAGATGAAGACGAAAAAGAACATCACCTACCACATCCTTACTGCTTCCATAAAAGCAAAATAGCTGCCCTGTTAATCAGCTCTAGATGAATTGATCATCAGCTGGTGTGCAGAGCTCTATAAAAGCAGAAGTTTGACTTTGCTTTTTTTTTTTCTTTTTTTTTTTTTTTTGTAGTTTGTTGATTCACATTAAGCATCAATCACTTCTAAGCAACTTAGGCTTTAGAATCAGTAGATCAGACAAATATTCACATGTGGAAAGCATTTAAAGCTTGATTAGAACTTCCACCAGTTATGCATGGTCCTTATGTAGGTGTTCATACTTCTGCGTCACACTGTAATTACACCACCAACCACTAGGTGGCAGTGTGGGTTATTTTTCTTCCATAGCTCACAGTGTAGCAAACTATTGTTCCATCTGGCTTGAAAACAAAGGATGTGGACCGCGTTGACACAACTTGCAGTTATAGATTAGCTTTGACACAGAATCATAAGACAGCTGCCTATCTTCCCAGGATGGATGTCCCAACAAATTTACCCCAAGATTATACAGAATAAACCTAAGAGGCACAACTCAGCCTCACTAAGCATGTTAAAAGTTGACATCCGTGTCAGCAGAATTAAGGGTAAAAGACTGTAGGTGGGAACACTGTGGCACAAGCTACGGTGTAGCCTGACGTGCACCTCTCTCTAAATATAAATACGTGACAAGGACAGCAAGAATCGTGATTGGAACATTTATTCTTCTTTGTTTTCTTATTTCTCACTGCTATTTCTTCTTGTCATTTTCAAGTCAGGTAGCTGCTGACTTGACATCCGTGGAATATCCGTGGAAAGATGACTAATGCTCAACATTAATCAGCTCCAGCTCATGTAACAAAAAAAAAAAGAAAATCTTTATTTGCTCCGCTGCTATATCTGAGATACATGTAGGAAGTAAATAAAAGGAAACTCGGCACTGAGAGCTACTGATGAAAAATAATCCACACTGCCACCTAGCGACTGATTGTGTAATTACAGAGCGATTCAAATAATAATGAAGAAGTTTGAACACCAGAGATGAAGGAGGGGCCATGTGTAGGCTACGTAGCTGCTATGTAGAAGCTTAAATCAGGTTTAAGGAGAAAACAGTTGACTGAGAAGGACTGGAAGGAGAAAGCCTCTTCTTCCTAGAAGAAACCAGAACCATAACTGAGGTTTACAAAACTGCATTTGAA
Organism: Arrhamphus sclerolepis; assembly: GCA_037176975.1. NCBI lineage: Eukaryota > Metazoa > Chordata > Actinopteri > Beloniformes > Hemiramphidae > Arrhamphus > Arrhamphus sclerolepis. The sequence goes on along the minus strand of JBAMYA010000019.1, from coordinate 10,075,467 downwards.
CAAATCACACCTCTTAGGAAGAATGCCTTGTGGAGAGATTAGACCCAAGTGCAGTTGTTTGGCCTAAATGCCCACTGCCATGTTTGGCAACAAACCAAATGCAACACTTCAGCACCTCAAACTTGCCATGCCACCATGGAGTTTGAGGTGATGATTTGGTGTTGTGTTGCAGCCAGAGGACGTTGGCGTGCTGCAGCCATTGAGTCGACCATGAACTAATCTGTTTACGAGAGGCAGATGTGAGGCCATCTGTCCAACAACCAACACTTTGGTTCTATTTTTTTGATCAAAGCTAATATATAGTACAACAGGATGCCTGAAAGTGAAAACAGTCAAAGTCTTAAAATGGCCTAGTCAAAGTCCAGACCTTAACCTAAATGAAATGCTGTGGTGGAACCTTAAGAGAGTTGTACACCCAAGGACCTCAATGAACTGAAGCAATGTTGTGAAGTAGAATTGACTAAAATTCCTCCACAATGATGTAAGAGACAAACATAAAGTCATAACTGCGGCTAAAGCCTTTTGAATCATGCTGGTACTGCAAAGCATGATTTCTTTCTTATTGGCTTCATTTTTGTTAAATAGATAATAGCATGGTTAAAGAAATATAAAAGTTGTACAACTGAAGTTGCAAGTCCCACTATGATCAATGATTTTATAGATTTTTTTATACAAAAGAAGATGGGATTAAGAGAGGGAATACTAACTTTTGCACAATACTTTAAGTCCAGGATCTGTTTCCAGCCTTATTAATTTTAACCCTGTGTCCTCTATCCAACAGGAGTGGATATCCTCTCTCAGCTGGGGCTTACAGTTCAAAGCAGCACAGACAATCAGTACGAGAGGAGAGTCTCACCTACCACTCACACCAACGCTCCCTCACTTTTCAATACCCCAGTTTCTGGATATGGGGCGCTACTCGACTCAAACTCCCTTTATGAGGCTCCAGCGAGCAGCCTGTTCTCTTCAGATTTTGGCAATGAGTTTTCTGTTGTCATTAGCCTAAGCTCCTGGCGAGCAAACAATGCTTTTCTTTTTAGTGTTAAAGATAGCAGGGACAGACTGAGTTTTGGCATTCAGCTGCTACCACACAGAGTAGTGGTTTATACATCAGACAAAGCCTCTGTCTACTTTTCCTACAACTGGCAGGATGGCTTCCAGCATCCCTTTGCCGTTGGTGTTCATCCACGTTCAGTATCCTTCTATGCGGATTGTGGTGCGGTGCAGCAACGAGAGCAGACCCTTGGGAGATCTCAAGCACTGTGGGAATCTGGGGGTCTCTTCACTTTGGGGAGGATGAACTCAAAGGCAGCTTCATTTAGTGGTCGAGTCTGCCAACTAGATATTTATCCTTCAGCCCAAGCTGCTGCGCAGTACTGCAACTACCTTAAAAAACAGTGCCGGCTGGCCGACACGTATCGATTGCCTTTGCTGCATCCTAGTTTGGATACTGAGGCTAACGACCCAGCTTCTAATCCTTTGACAAAGTCCTTTCTTGAAGAAGCAGCTACCTATCATACCCCTGTCAAAGCTACAGAAGCTAATAAATTGTCTTCAAGTGGTCTGGTTACACAGTATTCAACTATAAGCCCATCGAGACAACCACACCTGCAGGAACCGAGCCACATTTCCACTTTGGAATCCTCAGCCTTTGCCAACACGGTGTCACTTCAGCCTGACAGCTCCACCTTTGCTACCCAGAGTAGGCAAGCAGTGTTGGATCCTACCCATAGCACAACTATCTCCACAACTGAAAATGTGTTGGAAAAACACAGTAGGCTCCAGGGGGACGCAGATCACTCTGAGAACAGCACAGAAGAAGAGAACAGCTCTGAGAGCCAGCATGCTGCAGATGTCTCCCCAGGCTTCATTTCCCCAGTCAGACAAAGTCGAGTGAAGGAAGGTCTCAGGAACAACCCTATCACCAACTCAAGAGACTCTGGCCTTGGGTCTCAGCAGACTCATCACATCCTGGAGACTAATTTAAAAGCCAACGGCACCACTATGTACAGGGAAAATCAGGTGGACACTTCGGAAGAGCATGATTTGGATGGCAGCTATGATGACTTAGACATGGGAGGATATGATTATGGATACGAGGACCCAGACTTCTTCTATGATTATGAGGACGGTCTCCGTGGGCCCAAAGGAGAGCCAGGTCTTCCAGTAAGTAACTTCATTTGAGGAGTTATGAGTAATGAGCTGAGACACTAGTTGCCATTGAATGTCAAATGAAATAAGGCATTTTAGATATACTTAAGTTAAAAAAGTATGTCATCTGTGTTTGATTTATATACATGCATGTGCTTAACTGTAAGTTAAGCACATGCATGTACTGTAAGTGCTTACACAGAAATACGGGAGTTTCGGTGCTGGTTATTATTCACGGTACTGCATTGATCTTGAAAATCTGTAATTTAAAGGAAAACAGAAGTATGAAATTTAAATATGTTTCAGCAGCCATGAAACATGATTGCTTAAATGAAATTTTGAAGCACTCTGCTAACTGATAACTGCCAGTGACACCTAAGTTAATACCTGTTTTTGTTGTAATGTTAACAAGTGTTACCTCGATGTAATAACACTTAGAAAAGTCACCGTGGTTACTCTGGTAAATATCGACAGCCACGAAGAAGCTGAACTGTAGAAGTTGCTGCAGTAGCTGCTTTGTGTTAACAATTCCGTCAGAATTGTCTCTGAAATGAATTAACCATTTATGCAGGTTACATAATTTCACTTCGTTTTGATTATAATTTAAACAATTTAGACAAATTTTAACAAATTCTGGCAGAATGCAAACACTCACATCTTGTCATCAAACGCTTCTTCATCACTAGATTGTTACAAATGCTGATGGCGTCCGTTGTCATGGAGTTTGTTGGTTCCTCGGTACTGACTGTTATGTAACAGTGATTAGTTTAGCAACAGGTCTTAATCATAAAACCCAGATTAACACGGACATACAATATTTTGTATTTTTCTATTTTTATTTTTGTGGAACAAAAACTAAGCTAAAATGCAGAAGCACTGGGTGAAAAAACTAAGTATAATTTATGAGTCAGTGGCTTGTTGGAGCACGTTTAGCAGAAGTAATATGAAGTAATCATATTCTGATATTATCATGATTGTGGAGAGAGAGACACAGTGTGGAGGAACTTGAACCGCTCTTCTATCCAGCATCACCTAAATTCACTGAGGTTTTCAGGCATTTGTTTATGCACAGCTTTATTAAAGTCCCACCATACCAAATCAATCAAATCCAATACCAAATCAATCAGGCTGATGTCTGGACGTTGCAACACCTTGATTCTTTCCTTTTTTTCTTTTTTCTTTTTTCTGGATTTGCTTGTGTGCTTAAACAGATGACCTTGTGTATTTGACATTGGACCTGGTCAAGTCTTTGACTACGAGGTGCCCAGATAATGTTTGAAAATGAGAATGAGGTGTTTGTGGTTAAAGTTTATGGTTGTTTTTTTTTTTTTTACCAAACTTGGAACTATCTGGCAAACATCTGTGTCCATTTTTCCAGATGTCTTGTGATTTGTTCAGATGCAAATTTACATCTGCCCAAACTAATGTTTTGTAGAGGTGATCAAACATGCTGATGGTCGATTTATCAAATTAATTTGATTAGCAGCACCTGATGGCTGCTTACCTACTTTATTCGTATGCAAACACTAAAGATGTTATAAGGGCAGCTGAAACCTTTAAAGATGCTCCGCTAATTTGGCCTGGAAATAGGCTTATTTTAGTGATCTTTTCCTCCTGGTAACTGAAAGAGCGTGAATTGTTGATCACATTACTGCAATAACTGCTTATATTTCTGAGAGTGATAATAGTTGTGAGCTGATGTGACTTGTATTAAAGGATGTAAAGTGCAGGCCTCCTTTTCCACAGCGCTCACTCAGTTGAGAGCCTGCAGGCTTGTGGGAAGGACACTTACCCTGCGCTGAATTGTTGCCATTCTTCATGTACTCGCAGCGTGATTATGCTATAAAACAATGTCATGAGGAAGACATACAGTAGTTCAGGCTGCAAGTCTTTTTTTTTTTTTTTGTAGGCAAAAATAATGCTTCACTCATGTGCTCATGTTTTATGTTGTCTTAGATGTCTTGGCCACTCTGACACATGCATGTTTTCAGTTCTGGGTCAGCTGAAGGCTGGCAGTTGACTCGGGGTCACTGGCTCTTGTTTAAACTTGAAGACAAGCAGGATTACTTCCTCACAGGAAGCATTTCATACTTTTGCAGCCATGTAATCACAGACAAAGGTGACATATAAATATGCTGCTTTTAGTCTCAAAGATTTTTTATTTTTTTATGATTTCTGCTCAAGGGATCCACAACTTTTTATTAAAAAGAAGAAAAAAAAGAGACAAACTGTTTTGCCAAGGCTACAGAGGAGATATTTGGAGAAGCAACTTGCTCTGATGTAATAAGCTAAAGCAATAAAACAACAGGAGAACATCTGTACAGTATAAAACTCACATCCAATTTACAACCAGCTCCATATTTCAGCTCCAAATGAATAATTCAGTATTTGACTTTAAAGTTTAGTGCAGCACCTACGAATTACTGTACTTGTTATGGGAAGACATGGCGCTTTTACCAGATTGGACAGCCTTGTAAAAACAATTAAGTTAATTTCTCTGGAAAACTAGTCTCTCTTTTGGAGCAAGTTAAGTTCAAGCTTTTTCTCAATGAAATAATGCACCTTGTGTGGTTAGAAGGTGGGAATGTGGATGTGCTCTTTAAAATGCTGTTTTGCTTTGGATTGAGATGCCAAAACAACTTGTTGAGTTCCACAGTCATTTCCAAATGTCGTTCCAGTTTGTAGCATCTGACGAGAATCAGAGCACGACTGATAATAGAGAAAATCTGAAGCTGCAGGTTTTGGTTGTTGATCAGCTTTGTGATACACTCTTGGTATCGCTAAACAGTTTCTATGTTTTATATACAGCTGTCAACCTTGATACTGTGGATTTGTGATTTGGTGCAAGTCAGTGTCACAATGCAACATTTCAAAGATAATTAATTCTGCATGTTATCTTTCCAAAGCTCAGACTTCTTGACACGACTGTTGGTAATATTTGGTTCTTGTCTTGACAGCACATTTAAAGTATGTGAATATTATCATTTTGCTGTGTGCGTGTCAGGTTTTGTTTGGACCGTGTTGTTGTGGTCAAGGCGGTGGTATGCTCACAGTTTCCATGTATCTGTGTGTAGGAGTGCAGAGGAACAAACAGCTGCTTCTTTATTAATGTCTCCCTTGGTGCTCATGTGCTGCTCTGGCATATAATATGTTTTTTATCAAAACTTCTGAATATTGAGCTTTATTTAGATTCTGTTTTTGGGGCGAGATGGAAATGGCATCATGAAAATAATCCAGTGTTGCCACTCACAACCTATCTTAAACCCTTAAACATGCGTTGTACTATCTATATTGACAAAATGTTGGTCCACGTTTTCAGAAGAAGTGACATGTATGTTTCTGTAGGTGCTCCAGCATCGTCTCCAAACCAAACATATGCATACTGGGTTAAATGGCAGGATTACAATGTTTATAGATGTGACTACAAGTGAAAAAGGCTGAGTGTTTTACCTTTACAGTTCTGTGACTGACAAATGCGCCTGTCCAGGCTTCAGAGCTCAGTGACAGCTGAAACAGGTCCCATCTGCCTCCGGCAAACCCAGTAATTGAAAATGTTAGCTTACAGTTCTGAGACTGGCTTCCAGCCACTGTAAGAACAAAAATAAAAGATTATTGTTCTCCCAAATCTTGCACAGTGATGCTCCAATGTCTTGTAAATTCAGCATGCCTCTTTCTTTTACATATATGTGCTTCTTCCTCAAAAACAAAATCACTGTTTAGCTCAGCTGGTGGGAGACCTGAAAAAAGATTTATGACCCATACATGAACTGGTGGAAGCAGCATTTATCCACTTGTTTTTTGGCTATTTTTTTTTTAAATAGAATCTTTTTTTCTAATACCTGATTTGAGGTATGTGCCAATATTAATAAATCTTTATGACCAAAGCCCTTTCAGACGATCATTAACACCTTGTTTCCACTTGCCCTATGAGGTGGAAAGATGACGGGCAGAATAGATTATTTTTGAATCGCTGCCTTTTGTGATATTAACTTGAACCAAATCACAAAGCCTTTGCAAAAAGGTTGATAAGTTTATTTTAATTTATTGCATTTTTATCTTCTTACTTTCTCTGACTGCATAAATTTTACCAAATTAAGTACTTTTATAATCATCATCTATTCCCTCATCATTCCCTATAGTTGCATTTTCACAAAAAAAGTGGGAAATAAACTTATGAACTTCTCCCAGGCACTCCATCCAGTTGTCACAGAATTATCTGAGCATCATCTCCCTCCATAAAACATTGATAAACATTACTGGAAGACCAGATTTGTATAGCTCAGTCAAAGTTACAGTTAAATGACAATGACATTCTTTTGATACCAAAATCGTTTTTATCATTCGGTTGGCTGCTGTCACTGAGAATCTGCTTGGTCTTCTGAGATCTTAGTGTCAAGGACACAACAGTGTCCACACAACATGTGATAAACATTAAGAGGAACAGAATGATCTTCTATCAGACTCATATTCTCATCCTATCAGCTGCAGAGCCGGAAAAAATAAAGGTTTGATTTTACGTGAAACATTTGAAAAAAAGTTGTGATGAGAAGCAAAGACGGACAGACAGTCGACATGTTTGGCTCAAATGTGTTATAAAATCAGCTAAATGTTTAGAAACAGTGCACATGACGCTCAAGCCTAAGCCAGACACCCACAATCACAGAAAAACAGTAATGTTTTATGAGCGCGGAGTCAGAGTGCACCAGAACAACAATTGTCATGGGTTGGTTTAAGGTTGAGCGTGCTGCCTTGCATGGTTCTCCATCACAGGAGCAGAGTTCCTCCTCGCTCCCAATGGCGTTGGGTGATCTCATTCTATTCACTATTTGCAGTGCACAACCCACACAAATCTTCTGTTTGTGAAGCATGTAAGACTAAAACTCACCAAGAGCTTAACTCAGCACTGCATGAATACTACTGGAATAATGTTTGTCCTTGAGCCAGATGTTGGCCTAAAATCAACACCACGACTAATTGAAAAAGTTACCTCGATCACTATTAATGAGCGATTATTTTAGTGTTGTTTTATTTTTTTGGACTCCAAGATAAAGACAAGGTTTTTGCTGTAAATAAAATTAATGATTAAAACCGGGATAGTGCGCTATTAAAAGAGCACATATCTTAGATTTTAAAATAAGTGAAAGGAAGCATCCACAGTTTAACAACATATGGTCATTAAATTAATATTTCAAAGACCAGAAATAATTGAAATAAATGACATGAGCAGGATTGCATCGATTACTGGTTCAGCCCTACATGTCCTGTACGATGTAACAGCTGGCATGCTGGCTTCAGAACATCTGGTCCAACTTTAAAAGGGGACGGTCTCTGCAGATATGGCCAGGTTTATAACTCCACTACCCCTCTTGTCATGATGCATTGACTGAGGGCTGAGAACAGTGTCTGTGATCCTCAGACCTGCGAAGGAGGCAGGATGGGATGAGGGAAACAACGGAAGATCATCTAAATGATGGCTGTTCTGGGCAGAGTGAGGCACCTTTCCTCATCCACCAGTCTGCATCCAGGTGATCCATACCTACCTGTTGGTGCCATTGTACCCACGCTCAGGTTCTCAAAGTGCTCCACAGCAACCTGCTCCAGCATTGTTGCTTCCAGCCAACCAATCATTCCTTTGATCTGTTGAGAACTGGCCATTGATAACATGCAAACTTCACGCGGGAGGCTGACATCTGAACCAAGAACCAAGAACCTTCTTGCTGTGAGGCGATAGTACAAACCACCACATTACCATGCTGCCTGAGACATGTAATAAGATGAATAAATGAATAAAAAATAGTTACAATTATAGACTAACATAAGTCAAACTTGCTGTCACTTTAAAATATTGTAACGTTGGTATTATTGGGCACCATATTTATGGTATCTTTCAGTAAATTATCGGACAGTTTTACTACATTGCTAACATTTTTCATTCTAGGATTCTCTTTGTCAAAGAATCCTGTTGGTTTACCAAATTCTGCAGTTTCTGTCACATGTTGAGAAAGGAACTTGACCCCTCTCTGCTTTTAACTTTGTTATTAGAGCTTTCACTTGAAAACACTTGACTCTTTGAACTTTAAAAGTTTTCCGTACAGATGGCCCATGCTCATCACTGAAGAGGCCTTGACAGTCAACGGCATGTTATTGCTTGTCATTAACTCACTCCTTTCTCTTCCTATCCATCTGTCTCCATTTCAGGGTCCTCCCGGTCCCCCTGGTTTACCTGGTCCTGCTGGAAAGAGAGGCTCAAGGGTGAGTCATTTGTGTAGAAGTGATGGTACGCATGGGATCATGTTATTAGCTCTTAAGTCCTCAAGAAATCCTATTGGGTGTTACATTATTTTTATAGGAACTGTTATTATAAATCACATTTTTCATTCCTTGGAAAAGTTGTTGTGTACTGACTCTAGCGGACAGCTTAAAGATGCCTGCTCAGCCCAGTCGGAGCAGAAGGGGTTTTATCTAGTCCCTAATTTTACAGAAAACATGTAATGGCACTCTGCTAGCTGTTTCTTGGCAACCTTAAGGCTCTGGATTTTCTTTTCAACAGTATGTAATACATTCACTTTGTGTTGGCTGTCAGCAAAGGGCAGGCGTGTGTTTTCCTTGTGCTTTTGTTTGCCATCACAACAGCATCGCTTGAGAAAAGGGTGCTGACAGACATCTCTGTGGTAAGCATGATTAAACCTCAGAGCAGACTATAAAGGCACATTAAGGTGAGATAATGTGGTTTGAGCCACGCTGTTGGCACGTTTGAGGCATCAACGTTAAGCGACCGCGTTGTTCCGGCTTCAACCAGCAGCGCTATCAGCTAAACATAGGGTTATTGTCAGGGTTTCCACTCAGATCTTGAGACTACTCATTAGAAAACCTCTGAAGCTGTCATGATGCAATGCTGAAATCATGCCACATATCCTGGAGGCATCTTGAAACAGACCAAGACACATTTTATGAAATTTTTCTAGTGTGTGTAAGAGGAGCGGTGTACAACTAAAGTTTCAGCTTGGTCTTTGCTCTTCCCTGTACAGTAGTATTTTAACAGCCAATTTACTGTTCCCAGGGAATTTAAATATTTGCAGCACACAATACAATTACAAGCAGCTTTTATGATCATAGTGATCCAGAGAAAGCTGCTCATGAGCCATATATAGGTGGTGGTGTATTGTTTCGAATAGAGTTTGCCAAAAGCTTTATCAGATCTCAAGACTGCTCAGTGGTTTGTTTTTACATATTACAGACTTTACTATGCTTCCACCAGCACTGATTGGAACTGACAGAAGGATAACAGTGCACATATGGTTGTCAGTGTTTGAAATAATTACCCTTGTTCATGTATAGTATTTTGATGCAGCACATTCACAGATGATGTTGCAGTGATTGCAAGGAGCAAGGGAGGAATCGTTGTCATTAACAGATAAGTGAAGGCAGACGGGCTGGTAGACAGAGGGAAGTGACGTACATTTAAACATTCCTGCTACTAAAAGGCTTGCTGGAAAGCATTTGGCAGCTTACATAACTTAATTTCAGGCACATACCTATGTCATAAAATGGAAAGAGGGCTTTAGATCACTATGTGTTGAGAAGCTGCTATAGCAGTTGACTTACTGTGATTTATCTAATAGTTAAAAGTGATGGGACTTTCAGCTTATGAATCATGGTACAACATCTAAAGTGGGAATTTATCATATGAACAGATTTTTCTTTACAATGAATTTTGCAACATTGGTAAAGCCAGCGACATCAGACTGGGAGGGCAGAGGGAGAATGAAAGAGAGGGGTCTCTCAGCTTAGCTTTGTTGTCATGCAGACAAAGGCCAGTCTGCAAGCAGCAGGGGTACAGATGTGCAGGAATGCAGCATATTTATGGTGTGTGTGTGTGTGTGTGTGTGTGTGTGTGTGTGTGTGTGTGTGTGTGTGTGTGTGTGTGTGTGTGTATAATATAATAATTGTTTTATTCTTTCATTATTTATTGTTTATATGTCAATAATTTGCACTGGTTTCTGTATGTTTTGCTGGTCATCTATCTATCTATCTATTTATCCATCCATCCCTCTCTCATCCTTCCATCATCCATCCACCCATTCCATCCATCATTTATCCATCCATCATCCATTCATCATCACCCATCTATTTATCCATCCATCCATTTATCTATCCTGGATGGATGGATAAATTGATGAATGATGATGAATGGATGATGGAAAACAGGGAATGATGATGGACAATGAATAATCCTGCTGTTAGACTCAGACTCTTCATTCCTGGTTTCCTGTCTCACATGTTATTTCTTCATCAGCTTCATCCCAAAGAAACTTTCAGCCAAACTAAACCTCAGCATGAAAACTCCACCTGCTGACCTTTTTGAGCTTTATTTTTAGGAGGTAAAGTCCCTGAAGGAGCTGAAACCCACTGATGGACCTTAGAGAAGTGCTGCCTCCACGTTTCACGCAGGAATCTGTTCAGCATGGACCCACTGGACCTTTCCTGGTTAAATAAAGGTTAAGAAAACTCTTTTTAAAAGGCAGCTCTTAAAGCTGCAATTCCACAATTTGATCTTCCACAAACATCATGAACATCATCCAGACACCTCTGATTCACCTTTGGACCATGAAGTTTGAAGGAAACACATGATGGAAATCACCTTCTTGTCTCCACATCCACAAATATCACGATAAATATCACTTTAAATCCTTTTAAAGCAAAATGTTTCCTGTGGTGGAGTATTTTCCACATGGTTTTATAGTTTATAAAGTTTAGAGACAGGCCTTTGTCTTGAATGATTTGAGTTAATTAATATTTAGGAATTTTAAAAAGTAGCCTAGTTAAAATGGTGAAAATGTCAATATGTAGTTGCTTTATAATTCATCTAAGAATTATAAATTAAATCAGAATGACGGTTTAAGGTTCTCTACTTTCAAAGTATGGTATTATCAGTTTCAAAAAGTTAAATTAACTTTCATTTATCGTGAGAAACTAAAAGCAATAAAGTAGGCTATTTAATTTTAAACATCAAACACACGTGTCAAAGTTAATTCTGTCATCTTTAGGAGAACAAATGAATAGATCAATAGATGTGATGAGGAGAGGAACAAAGCCGCAGAGACCTGAAACTTTCCCACGTGTCCAGCTGTAATTAACATTCTCTCACCAGCGTGCGCGGAAAATGCTAAACTACCTCCACAGGCGCGCGCGCGCGCACCTCAGCAGCTTCAACGGGTCATAAAAACTCAAAGAAAAAAAACGGATTCTGAGACGTTTTCCCATGAGAAAAAAAACACGCAAAGGTGAGCTGAGAAACCAGAGATTAAATTAAAAGTTTAAAAGTTTGATCTGAGTTTATTTGACTTTTAATGGCCACAAACTTTCCTTTCTCGTCTTAGATGATGAATGAAGATGCGCCGCTTTTAAGGAGGATTTTTTTTATGATCCTAAAGTCTTTTCAGTGTCTTCACCTGACTTTGTTTCGGTCCTCACTAAAACAAACACGGCTGGGGGGAGGAGGAGGGCGTGTTCAAAGTCCAGCAGAGGTGTCAAGACACGCGCGGAAGACGGCGGTTACCACGACAACAAAGAGGACAAGAGTCCTCTGATCAGGCAGCGTGAAGGTGTCACGTGGATTTATTAGCTTTATTGGTGTTTCTGATCATCTGAAGTTGGACTTTAGAGGAATTTCTTTCAAGTCTCTAAACTTTTTCTTACATTTTCTGAAATCTTCCCACTTCATACATTATAGATATTATAGTTAGGCTATATGACACACATTTGTCTCTTTTCTGGTGCATATGCATATTATTTTAATAGTTGTTTAATTATTTCTTCATTCCCCTGCATATTTTTATCTACCAGCTGATCAGAACACCCAAAGCTGCCAATTTTGAGTGCAAACATTCAGGTGGTTTAAAATTATTTCATAAAGACGTGAAGTCAGAACTTCTGACATAAAATTCAGAAATACATTACAAATAATATTTAAGTATTTTAAAGGTATAAAGTAAAATTATTCTACTTTCAAGAGGTCAAACTCAGAATTTGAGTTCACAAATAATCTTTAGAAATCCCTTTAAGAATGACTGACCTTTTTTTAAAAGAAAAATTTGGAATTTCAATGTCTCAGTAATAATCATGAAAGTATTTGACTCTAACTGGTCTGGTGGATGTTTGGAGGCTCTCTTCAACCAGGAAAGTTGGAATAATTCGGATAAAGTTTAGAATACTGCAGAAGCAGTCAGTTGCCATGGTAAGTAGACTGTAAGTGATCTGACTGTCTCAGCATCTCCTTTGAGTCTGTTTGTGGCTTTTATTGGCTCTTTAAACTTTGTAAAGAAGGTGTGAAACGGGCTCTCTGAAGTTAAAGGAAAGACTTCACACCTCAGGAGGTGAAAACCTCCAACAGTGTTTCTGTCGCTGCAGAAATAAAATAATTCAAAAAAAAAAAAAAGAATAAAAACACTTCAGACGTGCTCTTTCTAGTTTAACAGAAGTTTTATTGCTTTCTTTATATATATATAAAAAAGAAGAATACTGCTCACCATAGGGAGACGGACAGAATAAATTAGTGTGCAAAACAGAGAATAAAGGGAAAAAAAAAAGATACGTGAATATCTTTTGGTGAGGATGGAAACGTCACTCAGTCATCATCATAATCATCATCCACTTCAGCGTCACACTTTTACGTCATCACAGCAGGTTCAAGATGGCTTTCTTTCTTTTTCCAGTTTCATGGAGGAGCTCAGATACTCACCTCTCCCCCTCCCCCTTCTCCCCCGGTAGGCGGACACCTGGATGGTCACGCGCACGTGCCCAGAGCGTTGAAGCACGTGCACAGGCGAGGATGTTTTTTACATTATTTACAGACTTTTAGAATTCAAACATTCTGTCATGAACGAGGCTTAACGGCACCAGTGGATATTGATGAGTTATCAGGAATTGATAGTTCTGATTGGTGGTTGTGATCAGGGCCACGGCCTCCACAAAGTCTGGCTGAGCGGGCAGCTCTGGGGGGACCCCTCTTTGACCGGGGGCCTCTCTGGCCCGGTCCCGGGTCGACTCTGAGGCTGAGGGATTCTGGGAAAGCTCTGCAGGACGGGGAGCTGGTGCGGATGAGGGACCGCGCTCAGCCCGAGCACGCGCGTCTGCAGTCTGCTCTTCTGCCTCAGCATCCGCAGGAGGGACTTTGTGTACTGCAGGGAGACGGGGGTCCGGCTCCGGGCGCCTGGAGGGTCCGGTTCTGGGACCGCAAAGCGGACGGAGAAGGTGGCGTCCAACGCGGGCCCCAGCCAGAGGCCCTTCCCCTCGGGCCCCAGGAACTGAGAGGCTCTCCGCAGGCAGGTGGAGAAGCCGTCGTGGAAGGGCTGTTTCCGGCCTCCAGCTCTGGCCTGGTTCTGGTTTTCTGAGGTATTCTGGAGGAAGAGGACCGTGCGCTCCAGAATTTCAGCTTTCTCTACTCTGTGTTTATCTCCGATCTGCGTGACAGCAGCGACACGAGTTAATGAGAGTTTGGGACAAAAGTAAGAGGCCTGAAAGGAGGCAGGTGTCCTCTTTGGAGAGCAGACAGACAGCAGACAGTGCAGTAAACATGCATCCATGTGTGAGGAGGCTTCATTTACCTGCGGAAGCTCCTGCAGCAGCATGCTCCTCAGACGCTCCAGACTGCGGTTCATCCGCTCCCTCCTGCGCTTCTCCACCTGAGACTTTATCAGCTGGAACAAACAGAAACGACCAGGAATGAGCCGGATTTAGGAAACCAGTTTGAATAAGATAATAATAATAATAAAGTCTTCAAACATCTGGAGAGCCGTTTGATGATAAAACGTGCGCGGCAATGTTACCTTTCTATTGTTGGTGACGTCATCTGTGTCCTGCAACAGCTTCATGATCGCGAACTTTTCCAGCTCTTTGTCCAAATCCAGTAGCTGCTGCCTCCCTCTCAGTTCAGGACTGATCACGCTCACGTCTCTGGACGTCTCTTTTGCTACCTCCGTGCCCCCCCTCCACACACCCCTCACTCCGCCCACCGGACCAGCGGGTTTCACAGCCGCGACTCCAAACAGCTCCAAACTCCTCCTCTTCTTCCAGTTCGCTCTGTCCGTTTTTTAACACTTAGATATACTGCCAGTTGTCTTAAATTCATTAAACTTCCAAGTTTATACTTTTAGGTGATCCAAGATGTTAGACTGGCACAGAATATGAGACCTTAATTTTACGCATAAACGCGTAAAATCCACTGAAAATGGATTTTAAATATTAAGAACATGATGACACAGATTTGATTTATTTTGCAGATGCCTGTAGGGTAGTTAGTTAGTTGGTTGGTTAGTTAGTTAGTTATTCAGTCTCCTTATCCCAGAGATCATCTGGAAACCGACTAAACAGACCCTTCTGTGTAATATTACGCACAAACTTTTATCCTCATTCTGAGGAAGAAACTGGAAACTCGGGTCTCGATGAGAAAATATATGACATCAATCTGCTCTTAAAAAAAAGTAGAATAGATTATATCACAAGTTCTAAACATTTAAACTATAAGTTTTCCACATGAAAGCTCAGGTTTGTGCGAAGTATTGCGCAAAAGGCTCGATTTAGTCGGTTTCAATGATCTCAGGGATAAGGAGACTGACTGACTGACTGACTGACTGAGCCGCCAGCAAAACAAACCAAATCTATGACACCATGTTCTTAATAAATTAAATCAATTTCAGTGGATTTTTTACAAGTTCATTTTGGGCCAATCTGACATCTTGGATCATGTTGAAGTGTAAACTTATAAGGTTAATTAAATCAAGTCAACTATCAGTAAATCTAAGTGTAAATAATAAACGCGGGGCAGAGCGAACTTGTTCAGAATGACGATGAAACACTGAAAGTTGTGTTGATTCACAAATCTAAGAAAACAACGGTGCGTATATTTAATATGTGATCTGAGGCTTAGAAATCAAAAATCCTGCCATGAGAAATGAGCTATGTTTCTTTTTTTCATTCATGTTTCATTTCAGCATAATTTTAGTCTCCTCTTAGATGCTAATTTAAACTTCATGCAGTCATTTTGCTTTTTGTTTATTGTCTGTCTGCATCACCAGGAGCTCTCTGGCGGCACATGCCTGCGCGTCTTCTTTCACACCTCCTCGTTTCCACAGGATGAGCCTTTTTTTTTTTTTTGCATTCACACCTCGGTGTCACGGCCGGCCGCGCGTGCCATTTGGAACATTTGGGCCATTTGGGCCAACTGTCTCGTGCTGGCGCCGCTTTTGTTCCGACATTTGCCTTTGAAAGCTCTTTGATGCTCAGAGCACGCGTGGGAAAGCCGGCAGGCAGCGGTGACGCACACGTCACACATTTTAAATTCAACATCTTCAAGTCCTCTCAGACTGGAGATGCGGATTCATTTACATCCATTTAACCACACCAGGCTGCACGTGGAGCACATTCGTGATTAAGGATGTAAATTAATAGATTTAAGACGATCTGAGGTGGCAGCTAAGGTGCACGTGAGCTATTTTAACAATGAAAACGCTATTTACTTGAAGAAAATTGTATTTCAGTGGCTACAGTCCAGAGTTATGGCAATAATTGTTTTACGCCCTATTTTTTATTTTTAGTGGCTCTTTCAAAAAAAAAAATACAGTAGCATACTGCTTGTTTAATTACAGTCATTTATTTCTACAACCCCAGAAATATTCAATAAAAAAAAAACACTATTTAAACCATTGCGAGTTTTACTCGCTACTACTTTTAGTTGAACAACTGCAATTTTGCCACAAAATCACAACTTTTTTAGCTTAATTTTTAAACCTTTTCTTGTAAAATATCAACTTTTGCAAGACCACAACTTTTTTTTTTTGTTTACATAAAATTACCAGTTTCTATCTTAAAATTGTAAATTTCTTATAAGTGGAATTTTCTGTCCTGAAATCAAGAATTTTTGCCGTAAAATTGCAAATTTTTCCACATTACAGGTTTTTGTTGTTAAAAGCTAATTTTTATCATAAAATCTTCAATTTCATTTTTGACAATTCACAAATTTGTGTTGTAATATGGACTTATACTTTTGATGATGAAACAGCTGCTCAAAGGTCATCTGAAATAAAACAGCAAACTTGAACTTGTTTGGTCATTAGCTTATTTGTAGATAAATGGGACTTTGATGGAGACAAAAACATATGTCCTATAAATCTAGTCCTATCTTATATATGTGTATATGAAAATTTTGGTCAAAATTGACTTACGACTTTTGTCAAAATGTTGCAAAAGTTCAAATTTTCCAACAAAATCTGCAATTTTTGCTTTTAAAAAGTCTTGATTATGCAAAATTTGCTATTTTACCATTTTTACTTTTTACAGTCAACACTTTTTTTTTTATTTGTGATTTCAGCAGATTTTTGTAAAATTTGAAATTTTGACAAAAACAATTCACTTTATGAAAGAAAAAGTGATATTGCAACAAAAATTGAATTTTTTTGTCAAAACCAGTGATTTTTTTGTAAAATGTCCTTCTATATAACAATAATTTGTAATTTTGGGACAAAAAGTTATTATAGAAAAAAATAGTCAATTTCACAACTGTTTTAATTTCATGACAAAATGTTTTTTAAGTTAAAAAGCACCTAAATATTTTTGACATTTGTGATACAAGAAAGTCCAGTTGTTTTTCTTTAAAAAGGTTTGGTTATGCAAAATTTGTAAATTATTTTTATAACAAAATTTTAACATTTTTGAATTTTTTATTTCAGATTTTTGTGAAATTAGATTGACAACAAGAAATCACTTCCATGAAAAAACTAATATTGCAAAATTTGCCATTTTACTACAAAATGTTTTTTTTTAAAACAAATTTAGTTTTAGTTTTGTTTTTTTTAATTATGTGACTAAATGAGACAAAAAATGTAATTTTGAACAAAAGCCTCAAGTTTAGGATAAAAGTAGCAAATTTTGTGATTTTTTTTCCCCATTTCATTTTAGAGTCCAGAAACTAGTGGGAAACCTAACATACCTGGTTGAGAAAGTAAAGAATAACCGTTCCTTTAATGGTAACCATGGTGATGATGCAACTAGAACAGTCTATTTTTGAAGTGTTCAGATTCAAAGACAACCTCAATCTGAGCTTATCAAGATAAAATAAGCGGTCATCCATTTCTATTATAAACAGACATGTTTATAGTCCAGCTTACTGGTGTCATGGATCGATACAGCTGAGGATCATCTGCATAGAAATGAAAGTTTATGTCATGCTGCCTCATAATAGAACCTAATGGAAGCATGTACAGAGAGATGTAGGAGTCCTAGTACAGAACTCTGTGAAACACCAGGACAGACAGGTTGTGTTACTCGTTGGCCAGCTGCTTGTGAATACAGAGAGTCTTTATTGTAAAAGAGGTAGAGAGATTACAGGTGTTTCACTGTACAGAAATAAAAGACAGCACTGTTGATGCTCTCATTCAAACATTAATATGGACCCAGACACGCCTCATTCAGTTCCAGGGACACACGAGCCCGGTAGAAAACAAAAACAACACAAAACAGAGAAACAAACACACAAATCTTTGGATTTTTCTCTATTGCCCTCTCATTCGCTAATGAAGTCTCTCCTTCTGAGCTGTTAAAAAGAAAATATTTGTCGCACTAATAAAAGCTATAATATTAATAATAATAATGATATAGTGTGCTAAAAACAAGGGTTATGCAGCCCCCCCTCCCCCAGCCACAAACATCTCAGTAACATGTCAAAGTAGTGGAAAACAAACTACAACCCCGTAATAAAACCACACCTGCATGCACACGCGCGCACACGCACACGCAAACACACACACACACACACACACACTCGCTCTACCGACCGAGCGCTCAGCTAATCACGCAAACGCAAGAACGAGCGACGTCGAGCAGATAGAAAAGAAAAACAAAAACGACAATGTACAATTAAAATAACCCAACATCCAAAAACAACTGCAGCCAGGTGGGAAGTGTGATATCATTCTGTCTGTCTGTCCGTCGTCAATCTTTCTGTCGCTGTCGTTCAGTGGGCGGGGCCATCAGTCAGAGTTCTCTGAGTGGTCGCTGTGGGGGGAGGTGCCGGATGGGGGCGAGTTTCGGCCCGGCCAGTTTCCATTAGACTGAAGGAGAGGAAAGAATTACACGAAACGTTTTAAACCATTTCTGTCACAGAAATCTGTGTTATATTTGAAAACTTTCTCCACAGTGACACCTGCTGCTCGTTTCACATCACTACACTTGTGTTGATGTGTTTGGTGAAAACTAGACCGCCACTTCATCTTCTCTGGTCCATGAGAGCGTTTAAAGATGATCCTAAACTTCTAACTAGAACATTTCTGAGGAAACGTTTGATTCAGTTCTGACGTCAGAAAGTGGAAGAACTGAGGTGAAGAACAGCTGGTTTAAGGTGGAATAACTGAGGTGGAGAACAGCTGGTTTAAGGTGGAATAACTGAGGTGGAGAACAG
>JBAMYA010000019.1:10002481-10056763 GCA_037176975.1 Arrhamphus sclerolepis | reverse complement strand
TCGTTTTCTCAAGCTAATTAACAGTCAAGTGTGTCTCCAGTTGGTGAAACATGAAGATAGTGTGTGTGTGTGTGTGTATGTATGTATGTATATATAAATAGAGAGAGAGAGAGCATGGTTGACTTCTTATTGCTTCACTCTTTTGACTCTTTATCTGTATAATTCTACCGTGCACTTCAGTGCTGCTTCAGTAGCTTGGCTGCAACTGGCTTTTAAGCTGCATTTATGTGATCATACAGTCTCAATATCAAACTGTTTGTCTCATGGTGAAAGTATCTTAAACTTTTTAAACCTATAATCTCATGGACTCTCCCTCATAATTAAAAATAATAATAATAATAATGAAAATACAAAACAGTTTCTTTCAGGGCCACTTTTTTCCACAGCCCCTGTATTTTATGTCTCTTCCTTTTTACACTTTTAATGTCCTGTGAGTACGTTTCAGGAAACGGGGCAGGATGGCAGCAGCGGGCTCTTTAATCAGAGGAGGTAATCAGCACTCTGTTTCATGTTTGCAGGGGGAGAAAGGCGACATGGGAAATGTTGGAAAAAATGGACCACTGGTGAGTCCCTTTCACACCTGTTCAACAGAGATACGGCACTTTGGTTTACTCAGCTGTTTTTAAATGCGCTTTAAAAACTAAATGCATTAAATAAATGTATTAAATAAATGCACTGAATTTGAAAAAAAAATGCAATTTTTATTTAATTTTACAGGCTTTACATGGCTTTGATGATGATGCAAGGACCTTTCAAAGCATATTAACAGCTCTAGTTGGCAGATGAGGGGGAACGTTCTGATGCCTTGATGTTTCTCTGATTTACTTTTATCACTAAAGGATATTGAGATCAGAGAGATTCTCTGGAGGTGACATCATTTAGGCCACCCTTTTCTTTAAGGCATACTGTGAAGGCTGTGAAAGTCTGATTGTTGTTTGCCAGGAATCATGTTTCAAGTGTATATTCTTAAAGTATAATAACACATACAAAGAAACCTGTGATGAGAAAAAAAGATAATTTTTAATTTTTAATTTTTTTTTTCATCAAGCAGCTTTGTAAGGACCCAAAAAACAAAATCATATGTTTCAATTAATCTTAGCACATTAACTGTACTCTCAAGAGCTGCAGGGAAATGCTTCCCTTTCTCACAAACACAACTGGCCTGATCATCCAGAACATGCCTTTTCCCTCCCGGAGGCCCCTTAATGTTAATATTTGCATTCTGTGCATAGTAGAAGCAACCGAGTGGGCCATGTTGGACCGTGTTGTTGCAGTGCACATATGAGAGGCATTAAGCACTTACTGAGTAGACTGCCTTTGAAGCCAAACAGGAACCATGGAGCTATGCTGAAAAAAAAAAAGTCCTCTAAAACATATGGAGGCTCTAATGAATGCTATTACATCACTTTCCGTATAAATTAGATGTGTAAGAAATGGAGAAATGTTTGATGCATTGACGCTTTAATCCACCTGTCTTCGCTGAGTGCTCCTGTATCACCAGAAGGCCTCCCATAAACTGAAATGAAATGGAGCGGGAGGTTTTAAGTGCTTACAGTAGTTTTAGCCAATTTAGATTAGCTTGCAGGTTCCAGTTTCATGTCATGCTTAAGTCCTCAACATATAAAGCAGTTATAAAGATTCATTTACCTATAGCAGGAGTGCTTTGAAATGTTGCACAGATGTCAGCATGTGCAGTTTGATTGTCATGTTACTTTGAAACTACGTCTGGCTACAGCCGTATTTCTTAACCAGATGTAAGGTTAATGGTTACATCAGTAATTTAGTAATCCTGGCCTGCCTAAGAAATCAGATCACCTGCAGAAGAACACTCTTAAAGCCCTCCTGTCAGGAAACCTGTCACATAGACAACCCTGTAAAACCATTGCCTTCAGTTATACGATACAGGGTACCTCCTTGTTCCAGGTCTTGTCCAAATTAAGGGATTTGAGGTCACATTAAAATGTCTGTTCCCATGCCTTCTGGCTGCATTGCTTCACTGTTACTAAACCTTTGCTCGACCGCTCTACATGCATTGAGCAGGATTATGCTTCTGCTCTGATGTTACATGAGCACCACTTCCAGGCCGTCAGGCTTTTTTGTGAACAAAGTCTCATTGTGTTTACCTTCGTGGTCTGCTTTTTGCCGGTCAATTTGTCTCACTTTCAGACTCTGACTTCTTCTCTCTTCTACTAGTTATTTAAATTGATACATAAAAGGATTAGGAGGGAACGTGAATAAATCAAAATACTTCCTGTGTGAATATATGGTGGAAATTGGATTAAGAAGCCTTGGGAGCTTGTAGCTTGTTAACGTGTTAAGCATGAGCTCTGTACATCGAATGTAACTTTAGAAATTGGCCCACACAGCAGAGACAGCCACAGTCTGACCACACTGCCATTTGTGGTTCGCCACAATGGTCTGCAAGCAGGAAGTCTTGTGAATTATTCCAGCAGAACTGGAAATAAGTGATGTTCAGCACCCTAGTGGATGATTGCATTACTACTGAGGCTCTGTCCTTGTGATCAGTGCTCGCTACTCTGTTATCCTTGTCCTTGATATTTATTATTCATTTTCATCCCTTCACTATTTTTAAACAAATGTAAGCACAGTGACAGAATAAAAAAAATACAGTTAACATCAGTGATTGAATGTGTAAGCAGCACCCCATAAATCTTCCTGAACTGTTATTCCTGAGCTCCAGACTGGTGACTGAGAAGACTGGCTTTGGTTCAAACCATGGCTGCTCTCCCAGATGAGCGATCTGGAATTGATTAAGCTCCTCTGATAACTTCTACATCTACATTTGTCAGTGTTTTCCACACAAGGGCACTCTTATAAAGTGGTTTCTGTTTCTGGGGGGTACTTTGTGTTGACTTTCAGTATGACCTAATAGTTATATGTAACCAGTAATACTCAACAATTCCTGCTGTGCCCATAAGTTATTCTTGCATTTTGCTTGACAAAATATTTTACAAAAGTCTGAACTCATCCTTAGTTGTGTTATAAAACTCTTAATTATCAATATCATATGATTGGGATTGGGTTGGAATTGGACCCAAAAGAACATACCTACAGCCAAGTAGGGTTTTTAACTTTTTATGTGTACAAAAAAGATGAATCACCATGCGGTTGCTGCTATGATGTGATAAGTCTGTTTAAGTCAGATGCTGATGTATGGCACCAATATCTGAGAACCAAAACCCAGAACATGCAACCAGGAGTTCAATCGTCCACCTCTGTTTTGGATGCCATCTTTGATTCAAACATTAGGCTCTGAATTGATGGCGTACTGATGTCACACAAAGTACCATCAAACGGATTCCTCTATTTCACACTAATCCAGTTCTGTAATCTGTACAGTCAGTTGTACTATATGTCTGACTTTTGCAGACTTCTGATAAAAGAGCAGTGCCCCAGCTTAGATTTCTGTACAAACAATAACTTTTATAAGCTTTTTGTACAGATATAAAGTCAAAATGACCTTGGTTTGTCTGTAGGGACTTCACCCACACTACTTAAGGTAATAGACATCTTTTTGGGTATTTTGGTTCCAAAAGTAAGTTTACTCTCCTTAGTGTCAGTTCTAATAACAGACTCGGAGTTGTTTTAACCTTTGGAATGTTCCTTTAAACTAAAAAAAAAAAAAAAAGCAAAAAAACAAAAGTAAATGCTTCCAAAGCAGGAAGCAAAAGAATGAGCAGAAACTTGAACCCAATGCAAGCGGGCCACACAGCACCGGGAGGCAAACCAGAAAAACACAGAAGCTGACAAGACAAAGGTGGGGAGGGTTCATGTAGAGTAGACCTATGTGGGTTTAAGGCCAGACACAAGGGAAATGCATCTTCAAAATATAACAGTAAGGCAAAGAGCAAACTAAACAAAAAGATTTTACAA
The DNA here is from genome assembly GCA_037176975.1 of Arrhamphus sclerolepis. NCBI lineage: Eukaryota > Metazoa > Chordata > Actinopteri > Beloniformes > Hemiramphidae > Arrhamphus > Arrhamphus sclerolepis. Next base: position 10,052,869 of record JBAMYA010000019.1, on the reverse strand, counting down.
GAAAATGATAATAAAATCAACACGAACCTAGAATCAATCAGAGAATCTAATTCATCTTACCACAAAAATCCATAACTCAGACTCAGAAAACACCAAAAAAGTTCATTGATGATTTCCATTTTCTACATAATCTTGTAAAAATCTGATATTACAACTCTAAACTGAATCTATGCTGTTTAGAGGAAGCAGCAGTGAAACTGGACTCCCGTCTATTTTTTATTAAAATCAGAAAGACTTAAACATCCTGTTGTAATCTATGACTTCCTGCATTTGTGACAGGTTGAGAAGTAAGCCTTTTTACTTTTTTCTGATGTGTTTATGTTTAACACTGTTCCTCTCCTCTCCTCCCCAGGGACCAGTAGGCCTAATTGGGATAGCTGGGGTGATGGGAGTTCCTGGTGAAAAGGTAAAGAGCGTGTTTCTTAGTCATTAGGCTGTCAGACAGCATCAGCTGCTTGCTTGCCACTGGCAGACCCCTATAATTAAGCCTATGACTGGAGGCCCCAGCGACCGCAGAACACAAGCCTGCATCAACACTCGACGCTCTCACATCCACATCAATAACAATATTGTCAAATCTGTGCTATTGTAGCTTCCTTTAAATGCTTTTCCATCAGCTGAAAAAGACAAAACCTAAACCACAAACCCATAATATTCAGCTCTGTAGCATTTTGTGTCACTAATCTTAAGATGTAATTGTTCCGCTAACAGTGTGCCAGACTCAAATGTCCTTTTTCATGATTTAAAATGTTCATGTGTACGTTCTGTATGTGACATAAGTTATGTGTTTGAAGCTGCCTGCTTTCCAGCAGCCGATGATTACCTCCAACTTTCCCAAGTTACCTCCCATCTCAATTGTTCCCTCTATCTCGACCTGTAGCTCTTTCTTTCCTATCCAGGAAGCCCATTTGTCAGAACATGTTCTTGTGATGAGAAGCTATCTGCTTGTCAGATTTTCACTTGTCCTCCTACTTCTCTTACGCAAAATCCTCCTCCTGATTCAGTCTGTCAGCACCAGTCATACCTTGACAGCCCACAAATTCCTTTCACATTGTATATAGTTTTAATTCAATACCATCTGCTGGTCACAACTAGTGCTTCTCGTGCATCGTTTTAAAACTGTTCTGCTAGCTAATAAGAAGTACAGGTATCTGCTGGTTCTGAGCTTTACTCAAATAGCTGTTACTTTAATCTTTTGGAATTGCAAGACTTTTACAAGAAAACGTGTTGGAAGAGAGAAAAAAAAACAGTTCTTGGGTTTCACTTGCAGAGTTTTAGTGATCTTTCTGTTTCATTATTTTTCACCAGGGTGACCGAGGACCAGCGGGTCCAACAGGTCCAGTTGGAGAGAAGGGGCCAAGGGTAGGTAGAGTCAAGCAGGAGATTCTGCTGAGCTTTGAGCCTTTATTTTTTTTGGGAGCTTGTAAAGTCAAAGGGTACCCTAAGAAAAGGCAGTCAAGAAATCACCATTGCTGAGTGCTCTTACTGTTCTATTAGTTGAACTAATGTTTGTCGATCACAAATGTCAAACCGAACAAACAAAGCAACTTCAGCTGTACATTTCAGTCCACTGGGGGTCTAAAAGGTTCCAGACGCTTCAGTCTTATAACATTTTCAGATACATATATATATATTTTGTAAATTGAGATGTGACCAATTTCTTTTTGGATAGTAATGAAAAACTAATACAGCAACTAAAAAGCATTGTTTCTTGTAGCTGTAAATAAGAAAAAAACTAGTGTTTGACTCCTGAAAACAGGAGGCCAGTATCAGTCTCTCACAATTTCTAACAGAGAGCAGCACATTTATGTATTCTTAAAGCTGCTTCAAATGTCAGGGTTCAGGAAGCTTGATTTCTCCTGATTATCCACCACAAACTGACTTATTCACAAAAATATGGGAAACATTTCAGATAGCAAAGAATATTTGCCTAAACTTGGCCACATATGCACCAGATCTGGCCCAGTTCTTCATTTTCTTTGGCTCTCTGGGCCAGATCTGGCCCTCATAACACTTGCTGCATTCCATGTCAAAGCTAGCTTATGAAATTTGTTCTGCATCTGGCTCATACAATGCATGCCAAAATCCAAGTTTGTACATTAGGACACATCTGGGCCAAACAGCATTTGCCAGTGCAGTGAACAAGCCATATGCATCCGCTATCTGGGTCTATGGCTGCAAAACTGGAGCACTTGAAGGTATTGTGTCAGATAAAGACTTGAATAACAGCTAAGCACTTGTTGTTTTTCATCCAGATGTGGATGGGCAGTGCTCAACAGGGATCTGTTTGTATGAACAGTGCCATGATTGGCCCTTCATGTATGACTTTGACTACGACCAACAACAAATAAATAGAATGAAAAAAGTTATTGTCTTGAGAGAGGATTGGCAGCATCTCCTTTGTCAACAGTTCTGATAAGACTTTAAATTGTGTTCAGCAGAAGTCCCTCTTTCCATTGGGGATAGTATTTCATCTATGTATTCAGATTAATCAGTGGCCTTTTTTTACCCCTGGAAATTACAAATAAATGCTACACTTGCCCTGCTTCCACATGTCTGGACTACAGTCATTTGTGGTGCACCGGCAACCGGAGGGTTGCTGGCTCAATCCCCAGCAGGCACCAATGATGTGAGTGCCTGAACAAGTGCCTCCCCACATCCACATCCATGGATGAGATGTCCCTGAGCAAGGCACCTGAAACCCTCTCCAGCTGTGGGCCCAACACCCCAGATGGGTCAAATGCAGAGAATGAATTTCCCCACGGGTATTAATTAATAATAGTGTACAAATAATAATAATAATAATAATGTATTACAACAGAATAGAATCTTTATCATCACTATCCAGCTTCCAACCATACACGGTGTGCCTGAGTCACTACAGGAGGCCTTTGTCGAGGAAAGCCAATGGTTTTCCGTATAGCTCAGACCCACTTCTAGACAGATTTAGGTTCTGAAAATGAGCCACGGGGCCTCACCCAGGAGGCGGGACCAACTGTTGCTCCTCATACTGCCCCTGCATGCAGTCAGTTAGAACAACAAACAAGGTGATGCGTTCAATGTGGTGCAAACAGGCAACGGGAGAATAGTTTGATGGAGAGAGGAGCCAATCTGTTAACAACGGACCAACGATTGTTACCATTTTTGAAAGCAGGATTTGCAGCTTTGTGGCTGCAGAAGTTGAGCTAAACCAGTTGAGAACCAGTTTGCATTGCAATGCAGTCTCATTATTAAGGAATGGCAGCTCAATGAGAAGGCCTTGCAGCAATTCAAAACAGATTACAGAGATTGCGTCATAAAGTTCTGACTCTATTTTAAAACATTTGGCAATCATTAGATTTTATTTAATGTTAGTTAATCTTTTACTACTTTTGTTATTATTTCTTGCTTCATACATGATTTTGGGAAATGAGTGTGTGAATCACAACATCGTGTGCTCTTTTTTTTCACCTTTTCTGGACACAGTTTAACACTTTTCTACATGATACACTCTACACCTAACTCTTTCCAGGTGTAGATATGACCACTTGGTCTATTATTCTACATAACATTCAGAAGCCCTAACGCAGGACATAACTGGACTGCAGCAATCTTTGAAATAAATTATGTTCTTGTTGCTGTTTTTTGGATGCCGTCAGATTCCAGCATGATGACACAGTTTCTACCTGCTTGTTGTATTTTTTATTTTATTTTATTTTTTGCTTTGTTAAAAGGGTTACCCAGGTTTACCAGGAAGTCCAGGGGACATTGGCATGCAAGGTGCACAAGTATGTATCACCATCATGTATACATGTGGTTCTTAGTGCTGGGATTGAATATATATTTATATCTATCTATCTACGTATATCTCCCACTTTCTACTTCATGTCTGTCTCATGCCTGTCTTGCATTTTTTCCTCACAGGGTCCACAGGGACAGAGGGGCAGTCAAGGCATTGCCGGGCCAAAAGGCAGAAGGGTAAGAGGTGCTTTTAGTTTTTTTGGGATATAACTGTTTTGTATTTTATGTGAGTCTACTTCAGTTCAGCCTTTTAAATGTTCCTTTCCTATTAAAACGTCTCTTTTCAGGCCTGCGGTTGCCTGTTTCACATCACTGCTTCATTCCCATAAACCAGAATTAAAGCAGTTAGAAACATGTGTTTGTCGTTCCACTTGGCCTGAATGTTTTTGTAGGTACAGTTACAAATGTTTCATGGCGGCCATGAATCTCTTGTTAGAATAAATTATGATAATGTCAGGTGGATGAGGCGCAGTAATACTAGTGGGACACCTTGTGGCTGGGAGAAGAACAGCAAGGAAAAAAAGGCATCAGAATTTCTGCTTTCTGACTGAATGTGGCTTGTGTTCATTGAGTTATAAAACTTTAATAGTAACAGCAACAACAACACAGCAGAACTAGATTCAAGTAGTTTAAATTATGGAAGAAATTGTTACTAAAATGGTCCTTGGATAAACTTTATGGGTCTCTGTGCCATAATGATCCTGTCCTGTAAAGGCAAATACACAACTCTTGCTAACCATTTAAAGATGGTGGGTTTTAGTTTAAACTCAAAAGTGATTTTTCATGAAATTTTGAGTAAAACATCAGTTTAGAATTCTAGATAGAAGTTGCAATATCATATAACAACAAAGCATTGTCATTTTCTTTCTGTACAAATATGATTTTCTTTTTTCAGTAAATCATTTCTAACTTTCATTATTCTGTAGTCAGAGTTCACAAAATAGTTCTTAAGGTATAATGTAAGGCAATGCAACAGTAGCAGTATTGGTTAACACGCACGGGAAGTTCTTGATCAGTGACTAATCCAAGTTGCCAAGCATATTTCAGGGACTTTACTAATGATTGTTAAAATCTGATTTTTCAGTAGAAGGTTTGTCCTGTGAGGACGGTACCTGCTACTTCCCAACCAGGAGAATGAAGCTTTCGTTCTTCATCCACTGGTTTTGCTTCTAGTCAGTGTTTGAGTACATGTGGTCTCCATCCATTCATCCTTCCATCCATCCATCTTCTATCACTTCTATCTTTGCCGCCTCCAACTCCACGTGTTATTTCCAGACCAGCTGAGACTGGTAGACTGGAGACTGGAGTCCACACTAGATGCTGTCTGTAAATCTCCTCATCCAGTCTTCCCTCTCTGGTGAACAAGACTCCAAGAATCTAGAACTCCTCCAGTTGAGGCAGGACGTCACTCTGAGAGGTCGTCCCATCTTGTTCATCTTGTTCTGACTTCTTATTTTGGAGGTGTGGAATCTCATTCTCGCTGCAAACCACTTCAGCGCGCGCTGAACATTTCCGATGGATCAGACCAGCAGAACAATCACCCACAAAAAGCAGAGATGAAATCCTTGCACCACCAAACCAGAGCCCCGTCACCACTTGGATCTTGATGTTCTGTCTGTTGACAAAGGACGGCTCTGGTGGAGCCCATTTCTCATCTAATGAGGAACGGTTAAAAGCCTTCTCCTGGTCCACAAAGCACATGATGGCGTTGCCATGTGCTCGGGGGTCAAGCTCTGGGTTTCTCAAGCGCCTAGAGATGACTTGTGGTAAATAGGCGCTATATAAATAAATTGAATTGAATTGAATTGAATTGACTGGTTTCTCATATTAACATCCGGGTTCTTCTTAAATTTGCTTAAAATGTTCCCACAACAGATAGTTTGGATGATCAACAGATTACATAGCCAGCTCTGGGGAGAAACTAACAAGTTCACTAAGTAATGATTTACAGCCGCAGCATTTGACTCCCACGCATCCTCACTTGTCTGTAATCACCTACTTTCATCCTTTGTTCACATATTTTTCCTCTGTTCAGCTTTTTGCCAATTCAAACATTTGATAGCTGTCGGCGTGCAGCAACATGTGTGGTTTACGTTAATCTAGGCATGTCAACCCGTCAGCGCATTTACTGTCTTACTGGGATATGATGGTCTTCTTCAGTCCTCTCTCTTTCTTTTCATTTCTTTTGTAAAATCATCAGTCAGCTGAAAGAAATCATTCTGAGCAGAACCAGTTAATATGCATGGTCTTTCTACAGCGTGTGCTTCAAGAAGACATTAACTTCATGTAACAGCATGAAATAGATGCTCATTATCTCATGCTGAATTATCCGGTATCTCACGCACACTCTGAAGATGATTCACCTTTTCCACCATTTTCAGTGATGTCATCTCACCTGTTCAAGAAATATTCACTCTAAGACTAATAACGTGTGTCCGGTTATTGTAGATTATTTTTGGCGTTGGACCAGTCAGCCTTCACAGGGATGCAAACCTTATGTTCAGCGGTATTTATTTATTTTGAGAGCTCTTCCCAAGTTGTCAAGGCTTTTTTTTTTTTGTACACTTTTCACAATGTAAAAAACCACAGCTGTGCATCACAAACAACAAATAGCCGTTTCCAGTGTTAACTATCCATTAACTATTTTTTAGCTAATTTGTGATCAGTGTCCTCCTGTTCTTAATGATCATTTATTCTGCACTTTGTTGGTGCACAATTAGTCGGATTTCAGTTCATTGAAACTTTATCATTCCCTGAAGGGAGATTATATAAAATGACAATGGACACAATCAAGCACTCAAGAGAACAACAGACCAAAACTAACCCAAGACTAAAACTTTAAACGATACAGTTGAACAAGGCTCAAAGTTACAATCAAAATCTTCAAATCAATGACGAGGTTGAAGCCGTAATATTGTGAGAAGTGATGACATTTTGAGAACAGAAGTCGTAATATGATGAGACAAAAAAAAACCAACATATATATTGTGAGAATTGTAGCAATTAAGTGATATAACTGCATTTTTATGAAACAAAATTGCAAGGACAAATTGTAGGACTGTGAGAAAAAATAAATAAATAAAGGGGTAATGTGTGTTAAAACTAAAGCGCCCTGTTGAATATAACAAATAAGCAAATACTTCATGATTTGCCACATCGGCTTCACATGATTCACAGGATCAGTTTTGAAGAAATCAGGAAGAAATCAGGTTGGTTTGACATTAACAGGCGGTTTCATCAGAGATATAAAACCCACACACAAGCCTCCAGAAGGGAACCAAACCAAAGTGGGGATGGTCTCAGGAGCTGACTGATCTCTGTCTGCCTCATTGTGTGTGAAAGCATGTTTGCGTGGGTGTTGGGCTGCAGCAAAGCTGACAAAGAAAACACACTCATGACTTCGTTGGTGGTGTTTCTTTTTTCTTTTTTCTTTTTTTTTCAGTTCAGTGGAGATCATGACTCAACTTGTGTTTGATGTTAAATGTGCTGTTGATTCCTATATTTAAGAGTTGCATTTCATGTTGTCATTGTGCAGGGACCCCTGGGACCAGATGGAGCACCGGGGGAGCCAGGTCCTGAGGGTACCAAGGTAAACATCTCTTTTCAGGGAACCGCTGTCTGTAGGTGAAGATGGAATAAACAAAAGCAACTATGGGACATTAAACGGGTCTTTATAAATGTGTGATAACCAAGACAGTGCAACTCATCAGCTGAACTTGAGGAATGCTTTAGTTCAGTTCTGTGTTTATTTGTTAGAGCGGTTTATTCACCTTCTTCTTTTTTTTTTTTTAGTTTTTACAGTTTCCCTTAAAATGGCGCTCTGTTTGTTTGTTTGTTTGTTTTTTACAGGGTGAAAAGGGTGACATTGGACCAAAAGGAGAGCCAGGATTCACAGTAAGTAGTTCTTAAAATGACACCAGGTCATTTACTTACTTGAAGTTCTGTCTCTTTATATTTGGTGTTTGTAAAGAATTCCTAGAAGAGCAGCGCAGCTTCACTGTCAAAGACTCCTCCAGCTGCATCATGTTAACAAATCCTCTTTTGAAGATGAAATTCACATGTTGGGAAGGTCATTAGCATGTGTGATTTTAAACATCTTGTATGCCTTGGGCCTGTATGGATTTGAAGACCTAGATTTTGTTTTGAGAAGGAACTTTTATCTTTTCTCTTCTGGATCAGATTTCCTCCTCACATATTGCTGCCACTTTTCATGCAGAAGAGTCCCAGGATGAAACCAAAGCTGGAATGTATTTAGTGAAATGAAGTGAAATGCTGGTACTTTGTCTTTTATGCATTGCTTTAACAAAAAAATAAGTAACATCTTTTCCAAATACATATGTTGCGCATATCCACGGGGCATTTTTAAGGGCATGTAAGGTGGTTACTGTGTTCATGACTATTTAGGTTAAAGATAATTTAAGAAAAAGCATATTTGTAATTGACATATCTGTTACCACCTATTGCTTTTATTGTGCTGAAGCCCAAATGACTTTTACTATATTTGAGCTGTGTTCATAAAATGTCGATAAAGTTTTTATTCAGATGCCTTTCCTGCCTCAGACACAAAAAAAAACTTTTATTAAAAACTAGATAAATAAAACTGGCAGTGTGAGCATGTGTGAGCTGATAACAATGGATTCATTGACAGAAAAAGTCACAAAAATGTTCTTTATTGACATTCGTTCATGCCTGTGAAGGCGAGATGTATAATTAGTCTGTAAAAGCAAGAAAGAAGAAACAAACCAAGTAGAATTTGTAAAGGAAGCTTGCGTGGTGAGAATGACATTCCCGTCAAAGCCCAATTACTCTAATTATTATTTCTTGTTATGATATAATTAATCCGCTCTTTCGCTCTCATAATCTGAATATAATGTTTTTATTCTGAGCTTATAGAGCTGATCACTCCTGATCAGCATTTTCAGTTCTGTTTGATTATGGAGCTGAATATATAAAAAACCAAATGGAACCAAAATGAATCTACATTTTAATCTTTCAAATACTGATTTCTCTCCTTAAAGGGCAAGGCTGGCACTTCAGGAGAGAGAGGCCCTCCGGGAAAACCTGTAAGTATCGTTCAAGCTGCCGTTATTTTTCAGCTGATTTATTTATTTAATGATCTTTAATCATCGTTGTCACTTCACCATGAAGCCTCGCTATGGCGACACCATGAAAACACTTGTAAAACATTTCCACATCCTTTTTCCACCTCTGTTACATTTAATCATTTGCTTCAATGAGGTCACCCAAGCAGAAATTGTTATTTAAGGAGCGCTTGGCGGTGCATCCAAACTCATTAACACATGTTTGTGTTCCCCCCTCATCTGGTGTGGTGGTGAGGCTTGCAGCTCAGCGTACAGTACTAAAATCAGATTGTTTACACTTTAATGAGGCTGGCCCACATTTCCTGCTTCTGTATCTTGAAAACGTGTTTAATTTTTTTCATTGCTATTTTTTTAGAGTTGTGATTATGAGATTGTCCACGATGAGTTCAGAATGAATGAGGCCTGGCTTTGTGCTGCAGAAGTAACTCCTGGCAAAATTCCATCGATGCTAGCATATATTATGGCTAAATTTTATATATACACCTCTGCATCTTTTGAACTTTAATAATATCCAAAGGTAAATAACTTATACTAGCTTAGCGGTGGCAGGCAAACTCAGACTTTTATCCAGAATTTCAACACTTAGTTGAATTCAATAATGCAACCCCAAGTTAAAAAAGTTGGGATGCTGTGTAAGAGGTAAATAAAAACAGGATGCAATAATCTGAAAAGCCCATATGTCATCCACAATAAACACATAAAGAACATATCAGATGTTAAAACTGAGACATTTTACTATTTTGTGGAAATAATTAGTTCATTTTGACTTTGATGGCAGCAGGATATCTTTAAGAAGTTTGAACAGTGGCAACAAAAGGCTGAAAAAGTAATTGCAGCAGATCAAAAATAAGTGAAGGAAAATTATACAGCTAATTAGGTTAATTGGCAACAGGTGAGTATAATAACATATCTGATGCAAAGGTGGGCAGAGGTTCAGCAATCTTCAACAAACTGTCAAAAAACTTTAGATCTACAGTATATAAAAGAAAAGTCCCTCAGCTTAAAATTGTGAAGACTGTGAAGATCTTCAGTACATAATATCATCAAAAGATTCAGAGAATCAGAAGGAATGCACGAAGCACAAGGCTGAAGGTCAAAACTGGATGTGTGTGATCTTCAGATCCTCCAGTGGGACAAAAAAAAAAAACAGCTTTCCACAGCATCTCCACTTTTCAGGAATTGGAGTTGTACTTTATTCATGCCTGAAAGGAAATTCATTTTCTCAGGAACTGTCCATTTTCAGGTTTCTGGGTGGTTATAGATGGTTTTAGCGGTGGGCAGGAAGGATCTCCTGCAGTGAGGAAACGTCTGACTGAAGACACAATGAGCTCTAAGGGCTCCAGAACTGTCCCCAGAACAGAGCCGTCCGTCCATCACTAACCCTCCTCACTCCAGTTCAGGGTCACAGAGAGACTCAGCTGACTTTGGGGCGAAAGGTTCTGTTTGTTTGTTTGTTTGTTTGTTTGTTTTTAAGTCACTGACTCTGATGCTGCTGCCCCGACAGATGGCTGCTTGCTGCAACACTAAAGAGCCTAAGCTTCCTCAAGAAGTATGGCATCTTGGGGGTTCAGAGGAGCTTCTTCAGAGTTGCATGCCCAGAATTATCCGTTGAACTGACTCCTACCTCATTTCTGTTGTCTGTTGAAAGTCTTTTGCCCATCTGCACTGCATTACATTTAGCAGACGCTTTTATCCGAAGCATCTTACAACAGAGGAAATTCAATCAAGCCACAGTAACAGTAAATTACACAGTGAGTGCAGTTGAAAATGTTGCACAGGGATGCTGAGTCCAGAACCTGCTCCAGCATCCACATCCCAAAAAAGCACGATACTACCAGTGTCTCATATCAACACTAAAAGCTCAACCATCCCACCTCCCAGGGATCTTAAGCTCCCCATGATGGTCAAAGAAAAAAAAAAAGTCAAAACTTCTTCCTTTTTGCTCTCATCTGCATTTCAGCTCTTTTTTGGTCGGTCTTTGATAAAGCTCAGTCTGCTGCTTCCACATGTTAACAATTTTCTGTTGTCATGGATACTAACCATAACATGTCATTAAAAGTACCAGCAGAAATCCTCCAGGCAGAATAGCATCCAAACAAGAATGAGAAAAGGACCTCCAGAGGGACACAGTTTGACAGAGGACCTGCAGGCTGCCATCATTTTAGAATTTGTGGTCTCCTCTTTATATATATATTATGTAGTTTCAGGTTATTTTCTAGACTTTAGGATTTGGTTCTTGTTGCATTAAAAAAGAAACAACTCCTAACTTTTCTGAAAGTTTGGTTTGTAGTTGACAGCAGTTTTATCAGTTCTGTAGCACTTTAGGATAAATTTGGTCTTTTCAACAGAGTATATTATTCTTATTTTGATGACTCTGTCTTCTAACAGTGGACAGACTGTCCACCTTTGGTTTTCTGTCTTTACAGCATAGGTTGTACTTTTAAAATCAGCTTTTAAAAAGCAGAGGGGTAAAATAGTCAGTTCTCCACAGATGGTAGCAGTATGCAAACAGAAATTCAACATATAGTTAAAAGCAAAGCTTCACGGGTTCTCAAAGCGACATTCAGCGATTAGTATTTTAGTACTTTGTTTCTTAATTTAATTATCGTGCTTGTTATCACCAACATTCTTACACAGTGTTACTCGTGTTGATGGTTTGTCATATTAGCAGTGATAAATGAGCAGATTATGTCTTGGATAAAGCTTTAACGTTTCATCTCAACACGTGCAGACCTGTGCTCTCACTCTCAGCCAGCTCTTCCACACCAGTCTGAGAGAAGCTTTCATCTTTGTCTGCTGGTTGTGACTTTTTCTGTCCACCTATTGAGACACAGCGCCATCTTGTGTCTGATAAGGAAACTGGTTTGGTTGGCATCAAGAGTACAGGACATTTTCACTTCTATGTTTTTTCTAATTCCTGTTTCTTATGGGGTTTCTCGTGGGTCCATTCTGGGACCGATTCTTTTCTGTCTCTATATGCTCCTTATGCTTAACTAACTTCATATATCTTAGCCACATGTCACTTTTGATTCGGAGCCCAAAGTTGTATTTTGAAAAAATAAGCAGCTATTGTCGGTTAAGAATTGTTACCAGGTTAAAGTAATTTCTTCTCATGATCAATCATCCATAATTACATCACATCTGACTGACTGCAGTTCGCTTTGTCTCGGCCTTCATAAGTCCTAGTGAACACGTCTACAGGTGGTCCAGAATGCAGCAGTAGAGAATGTGAGCACCTTACAGAAGTCCTGGCCTCCTGCATTAGATCCGTGTCCATGTTTGAAATCAGTTTAGGATTTTAGTGGTTGCTTTTAAGGCTGTTAATGGACATCCTTCCTGCATCACAGACTTAATCGATCAGGTCTTTAAGATCTGCTGATTCTTGTTCTTTGGGTTGGGGTTAGAACTGGTTCTTGTCTGTATGTTAGCTGGTCTTTGTCCTCTGCTGTTGTGTTTGTTGCTTTATTTTCTGCTTTTATTGTCACATATTTGCACATTTTTTTAAATTTCATCTTATCACTTCTATATTTCTACATTAAAGATGTAAAAAGTAAAATGAAAGGAAGTGCTCGTGATCCGAAGCACAGCAAAGCATCTCAGATATGGTGAATAACTGGATCATTACATTAATAATGCTTTAACTGATGACTGAAATAAAGCCACTTCTTTGTGATTTTTGTTTTCTTTTTAGGAGTTGCCAATTATATAGTTGTATTCCACATATCGATCTGGCAGAGGTTTTATGTCAAATGTCCCTCATGACACAACCCTCATGCTTTCCACTGAGCTGTAGGTCCAAACGTCTGTCGGACATTTGATTGTTTGATTTTATTTATTTTTTTAAGTTTTTGAATAGTTTAGAAGGTTGATTACTATAATGGTTTATGTGTTAAAATGCTTTGTGATCCAATTCCAGAGGTGCCATGAGGAAAAAAGAAGTTTGTTTTTGTTTGTTTGTTTTTTTTTTGTTTTTTTTTGTTTTTTGTTTTTTGTTTTTTGTTTTTTTACCAGTTGGTTGCATGGCTTTGTATGAAATTATTGCATATTTCTCTATAATTTGTATGAATTAGTTGATGAGGTTGGTGTAACCTGTTACAGGAGCTCTAAATGAATAGGCATGAAACCTTCCAAATTTAAAAACAAAAAAAAGAAAGAAAGAAAGAGATGGATATCTGGATTTTTTTATGCACATTAAAGGATCCTATATAGGTCACTTCAGAAGCATTGTTCAGTATTTGTAAAATCATTCAAATTAAAACACTTTCTACAGTATCAAAGAACAATGTTTTGGCTTCAGGTCCCATCAGAAAACACTAATAATTTGAACTCTACCAGATCTGTTTGGAACCTGACAATGACCCTTTCTGTAAAGTTTATATTCATTTGTTCAGTTATTTAAGAGAAAGAAAAGGACAAAGACGATGGGAGAAAAAAAAAAAGAAAAGAAAAGCTGAAAGTCTGCAGTTCAGGCACATCTTGATGCTTTCTGCTCATATCTGTTATCCATTAGGTGGTGGCAGTGGTTTTCAAAGTGCGGGGGGGGGCACCCCGGGGAGGGAGGGGGGTGGGTGGTTGCAGGCAAAACTAGGGCCAAAATAGACTAAATAAACAAGCTTATAAACATGTGTGGAAATGGATCAATTGAAAGGGACAGAGCATAAAAAAATCTGAAGGCAGAAAATATGAGAAAGTACAACGATTACTTGTAATTTGGATTTTCATGGACTGGTTCTGAAGATGCACCTGAGCCACAGTGTGTGATCTGTAAAGTGGTAGAGGCTACTCACAGCATGAAACCATGGAAACGATGACATCATACTGTAGCAAAACACCCACGTTTAGTGACCAAGCCACAGGAAGTGAGGTGAACTTAAGTCACAAGAAAACACTGAGAGGTTTAGCATTGTGTATTGCAAAGGCAGGTGAACTCCTGACTACACTGTGTGTGTGTGTGTGTGTGGGTGGGGGGCTAGCAGCTTCCATGCTGTCTGAGGGGGCCACTCCTAGACTTTGAAAACCCCTGCATTAGCATGTACTTATACTTCTGTTCCTGACTGTTTATCCTTCACTCATAAATACCACGTCAATATTCAACGTTGGACTAAACTCGGACATGATCCGGGAGTCTTGTGTAAACTTGAAAACACTGCTGTTTGGCATCAGCAAACAGACGTGACATTGCAGTAAAAGCCAAACCGTCATGCATCAGAGACGCTGCCCGCTGATGGAACATGATTATGAGTGTTTCCACATGATCGTGTGTGTCTCCAGGGTAAACCCGGCGTTCCAGGGAGCACGGGGGAGAAGGGGCCTCAAGGTGAAGCTGTAAGTATGCTGCGCTGGCACTGTTGCATTGATGTGGCTGTTTCCGGAAACTGCAAACAAACCACACACTGTGAAAACCAGCCTGTCTGGAATCTGTAATGACTGTGGGCAGAAGGCACAGAATGATTGCTAAGAAACATTACATGAGACGGAAGCTCTCATGGTTGGAAATATTTAATAACCACTTTAGAAGCTCTGATGTGGATTATTTCCAGAGATCAAACTGTCTATTCCAAAAAGAGAGAGAAAAGAAGTGGTTAATTAAATTTGTCATCCTCTTTTGCTTTCCTGTCCAGCATTCCTCACACCTGAAAGATCCCTACCTTGTGCCTTTCCTCTTGGCTTATTCATCAAGTACTTGAATTTCATGGAAATCCACCAATACCTCTAGGGCATAAAAACTGCAACAATCAGACATATTTATTTATAAGCTTGAGAGTGTTCACTGTTTGTGTTATGTGTCTCATCTTGCGTTTGGATGATTTCCCGTCTTTTGGTAGCGTCCTTGGCTTAGAGTTTCTCGTCTCATAAGAAGAAGCCGAAGGCATTTCATATGTTTTGTAATGATTCATTAAATAAATTCATTCATTAAATGTCTCACTGAATTGGTGTTTTGTTTTGCTTTTTTCTTCAGGGACCTAAAGGACCTCCTGGAGAGGCTGGATCTGAAGGAGAGCAAGGATCTGAAGTACTCTCCCTTAAATGTTAACTTAAGATTATTATATGATGCTGGGCTTCATGATGCTCATATGTGAACTATGAATATTGTATAAAGATTTATCCTGTCTTGCTTTTCTCTGACCCTTCCTTGTAGGGCGCTCCAGGTCCAGAGGGGGAGTCTGGTCCCATTGGAGAGCCAGGCTTAAAGGTGAGTCCATAGAAGCAGAACTAAGGAAACCTCACCTGCAGTAATATTCAGAGCCACATTTGAACCTCCATAACAGGAAATCAGTGGTTTGTTTAAGTCTGATCCACATATAAACGTGTTTGACCTCCAGAAAGCTCTGCATTGTGCTTTGTCCCATTGCAGGGTGATGCAGGACCTCCAGGACCTGAGGGGGAGCAGGGACAGAAGGGAATCAGAGTGAGTGATTAGAAGTAATCTGCAAATCCCTTCCTTCCTTCCTTCCTTCCTTCTTTGCTTCCTTCCGACCTACCTAACCAAGTTATGCATTGATATTCATTTCCCTGCCAGATGAAAGCAAAACTAATAAAATTAGAGGCTAGAGGTCTGTCAAGGAAAAATCAGATGGAATGGAGAAATACAGGAAAAACTGCAGCTTGGTGTGTTATGATTGTGTTAAAGTGTAAAATGAAGAAATTAGTGTCACCATCAGACAAGTCAGGACTGTTCTGGCTTGTACTGGGCCCATGATAACTCAGAGCTGACTCAGCTCATGTTGCGTGTCGCACAGATAATACTGCAGGACAGCGTTTGTGTACAGAAGCACAAAAGGTGTGTGAATCTTTTTCACTTTCAGAGGACAGTGATATGTTTCTGTTTCTCACCCTTATAAAACCATTTAGCTCATTCTGTTGTTTTGAACTTTACAAGTAGAGATTGACACTTTCTCAGCCAGTTTCAGTTTAAATTTCTGACCTGTCAATACTGATTTAAGGGCAATTCAAATTTTCTTTCTCAGAACTAAAACTGCACATGTTAACTTAATCAACAGTGAAAGATAGTGGAAGCAGCAGACTGCGTGCAATCTATCAGCTTTATTTTTTGCTTCTAAAACTTTGTTGACTTCATAATGGAAGATGTTGATTTGTGTTAAGTTATTTGATTATTTTTCTTATATTTACCTTTGACATTGTACTAATTGCTCTCATTGCTGCGGAAAAAACTATTTTTTTCATTATTGTTTCATACAGAGTGAGATTCTTCAA
Source organism: Arrhamphus sclerolepis (assembly GCA_037176975.1). Classification (NCBI taxonomy): domain Eukaryota; kingdom Metazoa; phylum Chordata; class Actinopteri; order Beloniformes; family Hemiramphidae; genus Arrhamphus; species Arrhamphus sclerolepis. The sequence continues at coordinate 10,036,772 of JBAMYA010000019.1, read as the reverse complement.
TGTACAACTGCACAGAGTCAGGTATTTTGTAGCTCAGAGCCAGGTTTATGTTAAACCAATTATACCAAACAGGTGCTAATAACCATCACTTTCATGCACAGGTAGAAATACACCCATTCATTTCAGCAGAAACAGTTGTTTTGTTGTTGTTTTTTGCTTTAGACACAGCCAGGGGGAAGTTGTGGAAGATGGTTTCATGTCACAGGTTGCTGTATTAAAAAGACGAGAGGTCAGTGCTACAGTGAGTGTCTGCAGGCAGCAGTAAAGTAGGCGTAAGGTTCATTGCGAGTCTGGAGTGGTATTTCTGCAAATGGAGCTGGTGATTTGGACAGAATCACTGGTGTCCTCAGCGCTGACAAATACGGGATACTTGTGCATTCAGCTGTACCATCAGGGAGTGATTGTCCTCAAGCTTATTCTGCAGAACAACAATAACTGCAAGCACACAGCCAACCTCATTAGGATCCATCCTCAGGGTAAAAAAGAAAAGAACAAGGAGTCCTGGAAAAGCCCCCTCCCCCCCGACATCCCTGATTTCAACATCATGGAGTTTGTGTGGGATTACAGGAAGAGACAGAAGGACTTGAGCAGCCTACATCTGCGGTATTCTGTGATTAGGGCTCAAAGATCAAGTATCTTCAAAAACAATGTGTACCTGGAAGAACTGATTAGAATCAGTGCGCAGTGTTTTATATATGTTTATTTGACTTGGATTTTCTTCAGTTTTCTCTCTATGCATGTTGTAACCTCATAAATAATTTAAAAAAAATGAAAATCTTACTCTTTTCTTTCTTCCCACCAACCAAAAACAAATTTAAAAACAATGTGTTACTTTAATTAGCCCAGAATTACAGACTGTTCTGTTTCTGATGGTGAAGATTTTGCTTTTGTTTTTTGTTTTTTTTTTCTAAATTGAAATGTGTTTACAGGGTCGTCCTGGGCCCTCTGGCGAAGATGGTCCTCAAGGGAAAGACGGAGCCAAAGTAATTAAAAAGATACATAAATACATCAATAAATCTTGTTTTTGAACTTATCCTAGCTTCTTTCTGATTAAATCATGCTGATTTATTTATTTATTTATTTTTCAGTGGAGTTTCCTCAGTTATGGTGTTTTCATTATGCTGACATGCTTTGTCAGTGATTTTGTCTTTTACAATGTCCTAGTTGTTAAAAATATGAAAATATTGAATTGTAGTCATTAAATCTTTGACTCATACTGCCAGGGCGAGCCTGGGGAGTCTGGGCCACCTGGAGAGCCAGGGGACAAAGGGACAGAAGGAGACCCTGGACCCCAAGGACCTCCTGGAATTCCTGGAAAACAAGGCTTTCGTGTAAGCTGATCTATTTATTTATTTTTGTCTTCAAACTTCAGGTGCCACATCATGAAACATCCTTAATTTAAATGAGAGAAACTATGCTGCATATTTAACTTTTGAATTTTAAACATGGGGCAACAAAGACTCCTTGATTCTGGGCCAGTAAATGGAAGTATAGGTTGTGGTTTGCTAGGACGGGCTAATAGCTGTCAGTCAAAGTCATTTCAAAGTGCTCGTTTGTACTGAGATGAAAGTCAGGAAGAGCCGCTGGTGCTGTGACAGTGAATAGAAGAGAACCTCAGGGCACAGATGTGAACTTCTCTGGAGAGGCAGTTATAAAGAGGGTGCTGATTATCCGACTAATGACAACTCAGTGTCCCATGAGCGTTAGCCGTGGAATTCAAATAGAAACAGATGAGAAAAAAACATGCAGAACCAGCAGGTCGTTGTGATCTGGACATCTGGTATCAAAGTGAGGCAATAACAGAATGTTATCTCATGAAGTGGTTTGTGTTTTCAGATGCACTCATGGATGATGTGCATGTCATTGACTGGTTCTATTTTTACAGGGACCAGAAGGAAAACTGGGATCTCCAGGGAACAGAGGACGGCACGGAAAGAAGGTAAGGACCATTTTTTCAGTCGTGTTGCATCTTTTGCACTGAAGTAGACAAGTGTTGTTCTGCCTCAAAGCAGCAAAGCAGTTGAACAGCATACATTTCTCTCTTTTCATTTGATAAAATAAGTCCAAACTGATTAAATGCTCTGTTTAAAGAAGAATTCTCATATTAATTTTTGACCCTTGTTACTGGTTGTCACAATCAAATGAGCTCTTGAATCTTTGCAGGGAGAGAAGGGTCCTCCGGGGCTTCTTGGTGAGATTGGCTCTCGAGGAGACCGAGGCCAGCCAGGCGAGCCGGGCCTGAAAGGTGCCAGAGGAACTCGAGGCCCACCTGTTAGTTCCTATTCTTCCTGACTTCCCTGTCTCATAGTTCTTTCAAACTAAAATCACAGTAGCGTTCAAGGGCAGGCTTAAACCAAGCAAATTAACGTTTGGTTCTGAATCTTAAATAGCACCAACTGGAGTGTCCAGAACTGTGGTTGAGGCAGCTCACACACTGCTGATGAACAATGACAGGCAGAAACAGCTCATTACAGTCATGACCAGAGCAGTGCTGAACAAACTGTTCATCTGGGGCTTGTCGGTGACCAGTGACACAGGCACAGTTGTTGTATGGAGCCAAGCTTTTGCTCCATAAGTCAAACATATCATTGATCCATCTGCTTTCATCTGCAGACATGGTGATACTTTCTCAAGCTCGAAACAGTAGGTCCTACTTCAGAAGTAGCTATACCTCCCGTGCCAAACTGAATATAAAACCCAATTAGACATTTGTATTTCTTGACTGGACAGAGGGTAGCAGTGCTGGTGTCCCTCCTGTTATCATTCAGGCACTTCTCTCATGTACTCTATGATAAAAAAATAAAAAGGACAGGTCATCAAGAGCACTGGCAAATGTTATAGATGATAAAATGCTTAAGAATAATAATAACTGATCTTTTCTGCCATAACATTGCTTGTAGAGACCTGCGCTTGCGTGCTGTGCAATTCAGGCCCTGACACACCCCCTACTGGTATCAGAGCAAGGAGATGACGTGTGTTGCACAAGCCAACCACAAGAGGGCGCCAATGTTTCAGCTTTGACCGAAAAAAAAAGCCTGTCAGATGTCTCCCTCCCTCCCTCCTTTTTTTGCTCAGACAGCTCGACTGTCTGCACTTGGTCACAATGACAACCAAGTTGTGCCACAGACTCCAATTAACATACTTCCATTTCATTTAAAACAAATCATCTTTTCACATGCTTAGGGAGAGTATGCCAGTATTTTAGCTGAGGAAATTTCCACATTGTGAAAAAAAAAAAGGAGCTATAAGTGTCGTCCCTCTGCAGAAAAAGTGTTTTCAAAGAGGGGAAGCCTTGGATGAGAGCCAGTCTGGATTTCTATGCACTCAGCCACCATCTTCTAAGAAAATACAAATTCAGAATGCTGGCAAACACCTCAGCTGCGGTTTTAGCGAGATGACAAGTGGTTCACATCAGCCAACATGAAAGATGCTTATTTTCACATTACCATTTATCCACCACACAGGAAATATCTGAGAGTCGCTTCCCAGTGGATAGCCTGTGAGTTCAAGAGTGTTTCTGAAACGGGGAGGGGATTCAAGTGGTCGTACGCATCAACGGCTGGCTTGTGGCATCCTCCACCTGCCAGGATGTGTTAACCAAATGCTGCGGTGTGACATCTGGAGTACTTAGGAGTGGAGTCATGTGATCAATGCAAGATTTTCATCTGCACAGTGCTGTCAAATCTGAAAATGTTACACAAGATACCGTCAAACAAGGCCACAGGCTGCTGGGCTAAACGACTTCTCCTGTAATGGGGACACCACTGGGAAATGTATACAAGAAATGCATGGGATGGTGGGTGGGCTCTCAGTTCCCACCAAGAAGTGAGGATCAACGCAGTTTGCTTCGTAGTATTCCACTTGGACATTAAGACAGAAGTAACCTATTTGGGGCCTCCTTTTCACTTTCACACCTGGAAACTGTGCTGTAACAACACATTTAGACAGCCAAAACTTCTTATGCAACAAATCTAAAGAAATAAGCCCATCAACTTGATCGTAATTGGGATCGTCTTGAATAATGAGCTGTTTTCCAACATCGGGAAACTGAAAGGTCAAGAGTGTTTTAGCAGATTCGAATCCAACAGCTCTTGCCGTGTGAGCTGTGAATGACAGAGACATTATGTTACATAAGTAATGTAATGGAGCAAAGGTATGGAATTACAGCTGGCCATTTCAAAATATTAAGAGATTATATTATGAGAAGAAAAAACGTTAAGTATTTTTTTCTCTTTTGTGACTGATACGGTACACAAGGAGCACAAGGAGAGAACAGAAGAAAATCTATTTGGATATCGCTGTCATAAATCAGCTTTAGTCAGATAATTTGATTTTACATCTGTCTCTTTTAATTTAGCTTTATATCTACTTGGATCAGATAAGAGGACAAAAAACATTATTATTGATTTATAACCTTAATTTGTCTGGACTTTCTGCATTCCATCCAGGGTCGGCCTGGAGTCATGGGGATAGAAGGACAACCGGGCCCAGCAGGATACCCAGTGAGTTGTTTTATGAGTGCTATTTTCATGTGTAGATGCATTCATGTTCACTGGTACCATTCAGAATATACGCTGTACAAAAATAAATGCATTCAAACAAAAATTGTAGATGTTTCAGATCGGAGACTGCGTCGTCTCAGCGCACCCCAATACGCTTTCAGTCATTGGGTTCATACATTACAAAGTAATATTAAATCTAGATGAATTTATTTGGACAAACCAGGGTTAACGTGGAACGAGCAAAACTATTAAAATCTGCTCCTGGTTTCTTCATCAGCTTTAAGTCGACTTCATAATACTTTGGACAAAGATTCCAAATCAACACAGCTGTAAAAATGGAATTTCAATTTCATTAAGTCACTTTCCACTCTCGTCTTGTACCAAAACCTGGAGACATCCTGACAACTTTTCTAGTCTCTATTTCACTTTGTGATTACACAACAGAGACCAAACATCCGGAAAAGTGTAGCTGAATTAAACAAGCTGGCACACTTGCTCTGCTTATTCATTTGAAGAATTGTGAACAGTCTTTCAAACTTTGCTGTGCACCAAGCAGGTGGGTCTTGACCTGCTTTAAAGCAACCTCTAATGCAGTTTGATCTGAACACGAATGCAGCGCAGACCAAAGATCTGCAGCACAAATACACAACATGATTCTTTGATCTCAAGCTTACCCCAACGTTGTTGGGTTGTTGCTCATTGCAGTTCAATATACTGTAGGTGAATCCATTTAGTCTGACCCACTGCTTTTATAGATCCCATCCTGTTCAAACATCCGTTAAAAAGAAATCAGCTCTTAAAGCGACTTATGTCTAAAAAATGTACAGTATGCTGTACAGTTACTTAGCATATGACATTTTTACATACATAAATGCATATATTTACACATTTGTACACAATTTACATAACAGTTATTGATAATTTTACACTTTCATTCTTTTTTTTAACCTTTTTAAAGTACACTGTTTAAACCTATCACTTAATTCAGTCCATGATGCCACACCCAGAAGTGAAGCCCACCTTGGTTTCACTTTAGCTGTTGGTGTAAAACACCAATGTAAAAATATAGAAACACTAAACAAATGTCATCCAGAGGTGAAACTTTACACTGTCTATCAGATTGCTCAACTTGAAGTGGTGCCAAGTTCATTTAATCCAGTTTTGTTCATGTGTTTGTGCATGGATGGCAGGGTTTTAGAACTTTTTAAGACTTGATTTTGGTTGTGGAGTGATTTCTGGGTCTGACAAGAGCATGCAAGCTTCTCTACAAAGAACTGTGTTAATGTCAAAACAGCTCTGATGAACATGTTGACAACCATCACAATGGAACTGTGGAACAGGTGGTTTCATTCTGTAAAGCAATCAGCTTTCACATCTTTTTTTCAGGGGCATCCTGGCAAGCCTGGGCCCATTGGACCACCAGGGCCTAAAGGTGAAAAGGTAATGTGACACCTGCACTAAATGAAATGGAAATATTTCCATACTTTGAATTGGAGGGCACGCTTTAAAGTTGTGCCTCATTGCAAAATGTGTTTCTGTCTACTGCGCGTCCATGCATTTGTGATTTGTGTGCGTTTTTGCCACATTCCAGGGTTATTCAGGCGAGGACAATAAGACTCCAGGACCACCAGGGCCCTTAGGTGAACCAGTAGGTCTTGCTTTCCTTTAAACTCTGCTTTCCAAACACTCTTTGTTCTATGTAACCCAGTTCATTAAAATATGATGTACCTGAGCTAAAGTTACCCTGATAAGCTCTGGATTTTTGCATCTGTATTGTCTGCATATCTGTGTCTTTTCCAAAATCTGCTCACAGTACTGTGGTTTTTATGCTCTTTGAGATGCATTTTCCTGATCTGGATTCAAGTTTTCTAGTACAAAGTATGAGCGATACAATTAGAGCCTCTGCTATTTTACAACAAATCTAAAAAAGCGAGTGGGTTCAGTCAGTTTAAACTCTAAGGACCTCTGTATACAGATTATGTGCTCAAATCTGTACATTTATTTCAACACAGGGGCCTCCAGGAGAACGAGGAGAGCGTGGAGAGCCAGGAGATGAAGGATATCAGGTTGGCAAGACAATTAAATGAATATAAGACATTAAGTAGTCCCCCCCCCAAAAAAAAATATCTAAGTGACAGTTTTGCTTTAATATTCATTAAAAAAAAAACTGGCTTAAAAACTACTTTGATGATGTGGGACCCATTACTGGTCCTTAATTGTGTTTGGAAATGGTGCATCTGAGTTCACACCTGCATCAACAGGGCTGCCAGTATAAAGTTCTTTACTTAGCAAAGAACAGGAGACAAATGAGAAAGGACAAGGATTGGAGAAAAGTACAGTAACATCACAAACGTATGTTTCAGGGCCATATGGGTACTGTTGGATCTCGTGGGCCAGTTGGACCGCAAGGGCCACCGGTAAGTCAGTAGATGTCAGTGTATTGTAACTGGAGCATCTGCTGCTTGTTGCCTTCTTAGTTCAGGTCACCATTCCTTTTGACCAAAGCTGACTCAGTCCAGTGTCAAACTCCATGATGTCCAGATGCTAGTTTTGTTTTTTTCCACCTCTGGTGTTTTGAGCATATGGGTTATTTCCCTTCCTCTGTGTAGGGATCACCTGGTGAGTCCGGAGAACCAGGCCCTAAAGGAGAAAGAGGAGCCCCGGTGAGTAATGCTAATGGTGTAACAGCTCTAAAACAAAATTCAAGAAAGAAAAAAGTGCATATTTCCTGTTTTGGTTAATATTCCTATCAGAACATAAAGATAGCAGATGTTGGCGTCCTCTCCGCAAACCAGCCGCATTTCTTTTTGCTGGCAGAACAAAAGCAACCAACGAGCCATCGCACTGACCGTCGTCCTTTTTTTTTATTCTTATCTTTTCAGCAGCCACCACATGAGTAAGCTAGTTTCTTGTTTGTTTTTTTATGTTTGGGTTCAGCTGAACAACAGTGGGGCTCTAGAGAAGGAAAACATCCTAAATCCTGCCAGGTAGCAGACCGAACTTTCAGCTGCACGTCGAGATTTAAAGAAAGAAACTAGGAAAACACAGCTTGTCTTGGCCACCAAATGTAAAATAATGTATATAATAATAATCTTGCCATACATTATTTTATTCTCGGATATCAGATACATTTCAGTGAAACAGGTTTGCTGTCTTAGCATCCATATTCTCGTGAGTTCTCAAACCTCACAAAATCGATTACATAACTTTAATTTCCCCAACTGTGAAACTCCTCATTCCCTGAGTGTCTTATCGTAGATATCACTGGCTTTCAAATGTCACTGACTTTCTTCCACATGTGAAACTACTTGTGTGGAAATTAACTGTAATTATATAATCAGTTCATTTGCTCTGGTGTATTTCTGTTCATTTCCATGTGGGCTTGACTTCAGACTGAGATTGTGCAGGTCTCTCACATACAACATGGAAGTAATGCTGATAGCGTAGCAGTCTGGCAGCAACAACGACAGACTTTTAGGGGTCTGTTTTCTTTGCCTGCTTGGCATTAACAGCATTGTTAAATATCCTTCTTGGATATTTCTGGCTGAACGTTTGAAATGCTTTTTATGTATTTCTGGTACCATGTACTTGATTTTTCTGCACATCCATGAACAGTGGAAGTATCCTGCAATATTGCTGCATCATGTGTTTCATATGTCAATCACTCCTGGAGCCAGAACCAGTTTGATTTTACAATGTTTGATGGGATTTTCCACAGAGCATCATCATTTTATGTGGTACGCCTCGGTACACAGTATACATCTACTGTACTTCTGTAGGATTTTGTTGAAGTCTGGAGTTCAGGGAGCTTGTTTGTCTTTGTTTCCTCAGATAATGATGTCCTGAAATTTCTTGTTAGTGACATTAATAGCCAGTGGTCCTGGAAGGTTTTAGCTAGCTAGTGAGTGCTAGCTATAATTTCTACTGCTAATAGGACACGGTTTGCACACAGTTTTGAGCAGGATCCTGTCGTACTGATATATCCTTCGAGGTTTATGAAGTGCAGTTGCAAACGCTGTTCTAAAATCAACAAAAAATAGAAGGTTTTTGCACAAAAGTGACTAATGTGGCTTCATGAAGTGCAGTTTGTCACGTTGCATAAGTTGTTAACAGGTTTGGAAGTTGACAGTTTCTGCGATTTTGCCTCTATACCTACACCACCATATATTTAAAATAAAGAAATCAAAATGTGATCAAAGACTTTCTTTTAAACCATTTAACAAGTGTGGCTTTTTCTGTTTAGGAATAACAGTCATTTTTAAGCAAAATACGTCCACCTTTGGGGGCTCAAAGATATTTTTGGACAAACTAACATAAATGTGAGCATAACCATAAATTCTCACACTTTAAGCTTTTTTTGGGCCTTCAATGGAGCTTCTTTGTGAGACTTCCTGCTTCAGTTTTGTCTTCAGTAACTGATTTAACACAATTTATTAGGTTGAAAATGCTTTTTTTTATTTTATTTTATTTTATTAAAGCTCTTAAATTAAAGCTAAAAGCATCCTATTACATGGTGAATGTTTTATTTCCATTGATGTGGTGTATAAATGCAATATCATTAAAAACAAGACGAAAACCCCTCTGGATTCAGAATTGTGACTTAAATCCAAATGGAATGGGTCACCTTCGGTTTTTAGTAAATCTCCATGGAGTTTTATTTTTCCTTTCTGCATGTATTTTAGGGTTCGGCTGGAAAAAAGGGAGCGAGGGGTCTAACTGGATCCCCTGGCACTGAAGTAAGTGTTGCATCAAACAAATATCTTGCTTTATAAAAAGCAATTTTGTTTTCCATGATCACTTATTTATTAACTACCTAAGAAAGAGTTGGTAGTCACTTCAGACACTCCAAAATCTGGTCTCAGCAGCAGAATCTTGTTTTTATTTTTTTATTCTCTTTGTCACAGTTTTGCCCTTTAAGTGTAAAAGACCCTCAGGCTGAGACTGAATTTGATTAACCTTGTCATTTTCCAGGGCCCGGTTGGTTTTTCAGGATTAAGGGGATTGATGGGTTATCCAGGACCAGATGGTCCTCCAGGGCTGATTGGTTTACAAGGCCTTCCAGGAAAACAAGGGCGGCAGGTAATCAGTGACACTCTTGTTTTCTATCCATCGTTGCTGCTGACTGTTTTAGAACGCCTGCGTGAAATGTTTTAGACATGTACAAAATATTCAAATTGATAAGTTTGGTTTTAGGGTGAAATTGAAGACGAGGGTTTACGGTCTCATCTTATGGCTGTCTCGATAGCGGATGACAACATTCATGTACTGTGGGGTTCGCCAGTTAATTTCATTAGGAAAAACATACCTTTAGATCAAACATGCAACATGGTTTAGCAAACTTATCATGACTGTTGCAGTTACATAACTTTAAAGTAACTTTTGAGTTACTTGAGAACAGAAATGCTGACATTGTTGTATTCAATTCAATTTATTTACATAGCGCCTATTCACAACAAGTCATCTCTAGATGTTTTAGAAACGCAGAGCTTGACCCCTGAGCACATGGCAACGCCATCAGTGGCAAGAAAAAACTCCCTCATGGGAAGAAACCTGTAGACCTTCTGGACCTTAAGTCATGTTTGGTTTAAGAAAATGAAACAAACTCTATTGCCCATCCTCTCAGGATACCTAAAATTGGTATGACAAGTATTTATTTAACGCAAATGCCATAAAACAGATGTCAGTTCAGGAACCTCCAGTGTTATGGAGCTGAAAAGTGTTTCGAGTACAGGGGTCCCCATGCAGCTGATACTCAGCAGCCATTAGCTCATCTCCGTTTGAGTGGCGATTCTTACTTAGCAGTAGCAAATGGCAACCAAACTTAAATCAGCACAATGGAACTTTTGCACTTTTTGTCTCAACGGCTCCTCCCGTAGGTGTGGAGATAAAGTCACTTTTTGGTGATGGGAGACTGGAAACTAGATGACTTTCTAAAAGAAAGCAAATGTTCCATCCATCCATGCATTAACTGCTGCCTATCCAAATTCAGTTCTTGGGAGCAGCAGCCTGAGCACAGAGGCCCCGACCTCTCTCCCCAGCAAACTCCTCCAGGTCTTCTGAGAGGACACCAATCTCTCCAGTGTGTCCTGGGGCTGCCTCATGGTCTGCTCCAGGTTTGACATGGGCAAAACATCTTCCCAAGTAGGCGTGAAGATTCCTCCAAATTTCTGACACTGCTTGATATCTATTGCTGACCGTCTTTGCTCTCAAGACAGTTCTGTCTTTCATCTTTGCTCCTGTCTCATTGGAGATCTACGACCACCATTTTTGAGCTACAATGGAGGATCTTTCCCATGATTTCCCAGCTTTCGTCTGAGACAGCCGTAATAGTACAGTTTGAACCTGATATAAGGGAGAGTCCAGTCACCTCAGGAAACTCCTTTCAGTCACTTGTATCTGTGATCTCAGGAAATACCTCAACATGAAAAGTACTTTGGACTGATTTAGGTAACTAGAATGTTGATCCGGTTTCTTTTTTTAAGGCAGCATATAGTTGTCTAAGGTTTCAAAGGTAAAAGTCAATGGAGGGTTTTTGCTTGGAAACATAGATTTAGGTCACAGAGCTTTTCCTTCCATGACAGACTAATCATAAGTAAATCTCTTTATGTAACACCAAATATCCATTTCATGTTTTCTTTGAGTTGCAAAAGACGAACTGTCCATAAATCTGTCTATCTTGCTAATCTTCATCACAACACGTCCTTAGCACTGGTCTTTAATTGGACTGCTTCTGAGTGCACAAACCTCTACTTGAGCTGCTCCCGTCTGTTGTTTTAAGACTGAGACTGAGTTTGTCTAATCATAAAATGCCCTGTTTGATTTTACTGGTTGCAATGCAGTGGGTTTATTTAAACAAGCGTGCAGCCAGAGTGGAGGATTTCATACATAAATGTTTTTGTCCTTTTTCAGCCAAGCACTGGAATGCCAAGTCTGCTGGCGTGGCGCTCATTTACATAATGTTATTTTAAATTCTATAAAGCCCAATGTTGGACACTTTCAGCTGGACTGAAATGATCCTGTATCTTTCTGACGTATTGATTTCTATAGCTGAACAGCCCTTAAGACAAATAAATTAAAGAAGTTGTAAATTTGGAAATTGAGTTTTATTTAAGACTCAGGTACTTTTTTCCCTCATGTCAGATATTTTTGGCAATATCATGTGTTTTTGAGCCAATTATTTCTTCAGTAGCCCTGTGTTTTTAGGTCGCTCTGTTACTGAGACTTGTTTTTTTGTTATAAACCACTCATGGCTGTTTCAGCAGGAGAGATTGGCAGGACACTATTTTCAGTTTCTCACTATATGTTTCCATAGTGACAAGAGCTTTTACAGTCCTTGCAGCACACCTGTCATCCTCTTAGTCCATGTTTTTTTCTCATATTAATGCTTCACCCCTTCCATGAATCCATTATCTACACCCACGTGTTCCCGTTTAGGGTCACGGGGATCTTCTGGAACCTATCCCAGCTCTCGTTGGGATGCAGGGCTATACTCTGAGAAGGTTCTCGTCGCATCGCAGGGCATGCTAACGCGGCCCGTAACATCGTAATGATATAAACAAGCGTGCAATTTATTTAGCCCTGGAAGAGCTAAAGAGCCATCTAGCTGTTTATATCTTCCTGCATGGCAAGAATTATACAAGCTGAGCTTTCTGCTTACATTGCAGAGCAATATTGAGATGAATGAGAAACAGATTAATGATGTGAGGAGTGAAGTTTAAAGGTAACACCAGATGTCAGAGGAGTGAAACACCAGCTCAGAAAATCAGAGCTGTTCATGGTAGATTGAAGTTGTCAGTCTTGTGGCATGAGACTTACAAAACCTTTAGTGTGGATGGAGTTACTGGAGTAACACAAACTGTATGTGAGGAACACGCTGTGGATCCATTTTTACTATTTATTTTAAACTCAAACACCAAATCATTGAAGACAGAGGCCTGCACACGTACTCAAAGACCCTCAAGTTTGTAGACCTGGATGCTCCGTGGTCTGATTTTTATACAGAACCATGGTGTCAAATGGAGGATCGCAGCCATTGCTCAGCTTGTTTTTCACTTGGTTTTAGAAAGTTTTACTGGAGACAGCTTCGACTGACGGCTGCACCACTACGGCAGTTTACCAAAGTCAGATCTTTTCAAGATCATTCTACTCCCTCTACAACTATACTCCCCGCATAGCAGAACATCACCAACCTGAAAGATGAAGCTTCAGACTTTAACAATGTTGGTAACTTGGTACGCGGCTCGAAGGGCACGGTGACATCTCAAATCTGAGGTGCTTGTTAGTAATTTCATTTCTAAATGTTTTTTAGGTCAAAGGTTAAAGGTTGTCCTCTCTGTTTGCCCTGTTAGTACCATTTCTTTAAGCTTATCTGTCAGATCACCGTCCTTATAAACACCCCACACCATCTCAGAGCAGACAATTCGACTCATCTATTGATTCTGAGACCTCCTTTCATTTATCAGGTGATTATTAGCTGCAATGTGACAGAATTAGACTGTATATTTATTTCTGCTCCACTCTGACTCCACATCATTAAAACCACAGTAATAAAACACGATGTAAAAGAGCTCATAAGATGTAAATTAAACATCTTATTTGCCACTATTCAAGCATGTATTTTCCTGTAATAAAGTTAGCAGGGAATAAAATAAGAAGGGTGACACCATTCCTCAACTCTATAATCTTCAACAGGTTACAATGGGGTTTGAATTTTTATTTTATTCATGTCTGTACATTGTAAAGCAGATGTGTGAAGCGCAAAGCAAAACTGAAATCATTAATTCCTGTACGGTAGTCATTCCTGTGATTCCAGGCTGCTCCAACGGACCTCTTTACAACCTTTCACTGGTTTTACATTATAACATCTGTTTTGTGATTAACCTCCACGCTGTCTTGCACGTGCACATGTTCACGCATTGCCATTGCTGGAAAATTTATGAGTTGCGTTTAAAGCTCAACAGCAGCTGGGACGACAAATATCTGCAATAACTGTCACGTTTTTGAGTTTTTGACAAGCTCTGTTCATCCCACAATACATTCCTAACTTTGGATTCCCTGTAGCATCCTCCCTTAGTGCTTATGTTTGAGTGGAACTTGAATAATAAACGTCTGTCTTGCTTTTTTACTGTCCAACAACTTCCCAGCACCTGCAGATTGTGTTTTTTTTTGACAGTGGTGTAATTCCATGCTGGTTTTTGACCTGTCGGCTCTCCTCAGCTCCTCCGCTCAGGCTGTTATTCTAAAAGCAGTCGCTCGCTTCTGCCTCGCCACACTGCTGATGGAGCAGGAAACCGCTGTGGTCTGCAACGTGAGAAGGCAGTTCAGAAACAAGCGTTCAGATTTACGGGGACATTCTAGGAGCACACGAGAACAGCTGTTTCTGCACTCCGGGTCTAAGAGACGTGTTTGGAGAAATTAAAATAACTGGACATAATTGGTGAAAATATTTAACATGCCTCAGTTCTGCTGGGTTTGGTTTTTAGATAAAACCTCCAGCAAATTCACATGTATGCGGTTTTTCGGCAAAAATAACAACCATCACTCTCCAGTTTATGCTTTCTTTTCTTTGCTTGCTTACTTTACTCACTTTATTTAACCTAGTGGCTAAGAATGGCAGGTGTTTGACATAGTTTGTCACTGAGTGCTGTGAAGCTGTTTCAGTGGAAGCTGCTGTCGAGGAAATTATAAACACAAGAAGTGTCCAAACTTACATCTCAAATAAACTTCAAATGAAGTGTTTTTTTTTTTCTTCTCTAATTACAAAACCAGTGTTAGGTATAATGTTGCACTTGCTATAGTGATGTACTCAGGAATGTTGGTCTCCAGCTGGTGGTGTTAGGTGGGTTCTCGTGCACACACTTCAACGGTTAAAGATGTTGCTTATGTGTCTTTTGGTGAATTTAATTCTGGGTCTGTAGTATTCGCTTTGGTAGTGTTGTCTGGGGTCTAAATTCGAGGATACGACTAATGTTCAAGTGCCAGCAAGTCAAACTGATCAGCTGATTATATCTCTGGTCTCTTGACCAAATTCTGCTCCAACTGAAATCATCATCACACCTTCTGCTGTTGAGTGTTAACACATCATGTCACGCATGTGGGATTTCTGACTTAATTTTCCCAGAAATTCAGCAGTGCAGCAACAAAGCCTAAGAAATATTTAAAAAAAAAAGATGTTTACTGTAAACACAGGCCTTTTTCAAAATTGCATACAAAGTAACGTACAGCGTGTACTGAATACTGATCTGACTGACTCAAAGACTAGCTAGAGTACAAGAAATAAACGCTAAACAAAAAAAACTAAAAACTATCCTAGCGCTCAGGCATGACCACCCTGGCTTTGGGTGCAGTTGCACATTGCATTACAGGATAAAGTGCATGAGGTCGACTGTTGCACGCTTGAAATTTTCCCACAACTTGCAAACTGTCTGGTCACATCTTGCATGCAGCAGATTGTGCAACTGTGCAACTGTTCGCATTGCTGTGTACTACATATTGTCATGCCTTTGAAAGTAGCCATGAAGTTTCATCTTCTAAAACATTTAAAGTATCTTCTTTTTTCAAGGCCTTTCTGAGGGAAACACATAAAACACTAATTATGAGGCCTCAAGGATGCAGACTTAGAAAAAATATTTGCATGTGACATTGATAAAATAGAAATGCTTTCATCATCACAGGGTCAGAGAGGATCAGCGGGACAAGAGGGACTAGCGGGACGTCCAGGTCCCCAGGGAGAACTTGGACTTGTTGGACCACCTGGGGAAAGAGGCCCACCTGGACAGAAGGTGAAAAGACAAAAATTGAGAACAACCTACTTTATTCTAAATCGTTGTTGTATGTTGCAGCAAAAAGAAGAGATCATTGCAGGCCAACATAATTGTTCAGCAGGTGATGCTCAGCTTTTCAGTGCATGTCTCTTGTTGGTTCAGGGAGAACCTGGTCTGCCAGGAGACAGGGGGGTCTCTGGAATCAAAGGCATGGAGGGGTCTGTAGGTGACCAGGGCAGGAAAGGCAACGATGGACCCAAAGGACAACCAGTGAGTAAATGCAAAAATTTTGAATTTTTTTTTTTAAACTTACATTTTAAAATGAATAAACTAAACCAAATCACCTTTTTATTGCAAGACAGATGAAAAGATGTATTACATGAAAATGTTCCCTGCAGGAACTGCTATCACACCCGACATTTCTATCTTTTGGGGGTTTTTTTGTCTTTAAAATTGTTTGAAATAAAAAAAATTAAAACTCACAATGCTGCTTTTGTTAAAGTGATACCATCTCTGGAATGTTCTTGTCAAAACGCAGTTTAAGAAGCTCATATGCTTTCTTTAACATTTCTCTAAATTTAGCTTCAGGGGTCTATGTAACCGATCTGCATTTGGTTAAAATGTGTGTGTCTGATACTTTTCCACCCTAAGTGGATTGACAAATTATTGGGTGAGATCAGGAATGGAAACATTCCTTCTGGTAAGGCCACGTTATGTAAGACCTGAGCACTCCGGTGTCCTGGAAAACAGACGCTCCACTTTACTTATGTAACTCTTCAAAGAAGCAGAAAAAAGAAGCAACATTCAATCTCCCCAGCTCGCCCCTCCCTCCACCACTTTATCTCCATCGACTCTCCTGGAACAGATAGAGGGCCCCTGGGTCAGATCACGTTCCACGTTTCAGTGAGTACAGCTTCTCAGCCAAGAATACCGGTTTGAAAATGGAGCTGTCCAGAGGATGTGAACGACTGGCTGTGCAAACACGCTGTCTGCCCACCTGGACAACAGGACTCAGACAAAAAAACAGCATGCAGACAGGGTGCATGTCCTGGACGGTATGTCCTCCTGGGTTTGGGCTACTGTACATCCCGCTACAAAGCCTGCATGTGTTCAAGTTCTTCTGCAGAGGACAAGACTCCTCACAGAACCTCACACACTCTCATACTGTAGACATTTGATAATGTGATACAACCTCTGTTTTTTCCCCTTTTTCTTTTGTAGGGAGAACCTGGTAATGTGGGGATGGTCGGTTTACAAGGCTTACCTGGTCCAAAGGTACGAGACAGAATCGCTTACTGAGATTCAGAATGTAAAAAAAAAGTTAGAAAACATAACAGAATAGGTCGTTAGAAATGAAATAATTCTTCGTTTCACCAGGGGCCTAATGGGGATTTGGGACTAAGAGGCTTTCCTGGGCCTAAAGGACCTATCGGTTCTCTGGTGAGTGAAATAAAAATCTGACACTGACCATCAAAGCCCAGTTGTGGAATAAGTTTTAGAGAGCCATGCAAAGTTTCCTCCTGCTCCACCTAGTGAATGTGAAGACAGAAATGAAATGTTAAAGGCACACACGTTAAATTGTTCAAGATACCCTGAAGTATTTTGCGATTTTCCTATAATCAGTATTACTGTTGTTTTGTTTCAGGGATTTGCAGGACCTGTAGGCCCTGAAGGAATGATTGGCCCAATAGGAAAACCAGTAGGTTTTACTTCAGTGTACTTGTGGTTGAGTGCTGAAATAAAAAAAAAGAATATATGTGTATATATATATATATATGTATATATTTACAGCTCATCTCTTACTGAACAACAGCACAGGGTGTAATCCAATGTTCAACATGTCTCCACAATGTTGTGTTTCTTCTCTGCAGGGTCCAAGGGGTCCAAAAGGAAGCAGTGGCGAAATGGTAAGACCTACTTTAGACTGGTCCTCAAAGATTATCAACAATAATAGATTAATTAAGTATAATGAAACTGAATTGTTGATTTTTGTCGAGACGACCCTCATAACGTAACCAAAGGAGGCAAACATAGATCCTACTCAGTGTCTCCTGGAGTGTTCTGAGGCTTCAGAGCAGCTTAAATGAATGCTGCTGAGGAAATGACTTGTCAAAATGTTTGCTTGGCCAACCCTGGAGCAATCCGCATCATCGCTCACGTAAAGCAGATTGCAAAGTTAAACTGCAGCTAGCTTCTCAGCTTAGCTTGAATCTCTCACCAACTTGTACTTCCACAAACACTCACATGCACACACACACACACAAGCTGGCTCAGTGCACTCGTATTATATTCATGCCAACGGCAGAAGCCCACAGTGTCGTGCTATGGTGGTCTAAAATGTTCAAGTGATCCCTGCATCCTTGCTCAGAAAAAGACCTGCATTGTGCATTGCATTGCATGTGTGGACAGAAATGATCTGAAATCCCACCAACAGACTTTTAAAAAGCTCTCAGATGGAGAAACAAGGAGATGCGACCCTGTTAGATCAGTTCTGTTCGCTGTTTTTAATAGACAAACTATTTCAAAGCTTTCTGCTAACAGAATGCAGTATTCATGCAGTGTCAGGCATCCCTCTGCTGACAACATTGTAACTGGCCAGAGCAAACGCAACAGAAGAAGACATTAGTTGTGAATCGTTTTAGCCACTTGAACACATTTTTACATGTATTATACTTCCAGGGGCCTCAAGGACCACAAGGAATTCCAGGACCCAGGGTAAGTATAGCTTCAGCTTTACAGTTCACCTTTTAGAGATGCAGTGTGACTGACCCGTGTTGTGTTTCTAACTGTAAACCAAACAGTGGCAAGAAAAACATGTTTACTGTTTTGTTTTGTTTTTTAACATTACTTTACCAAAAATAAATAAGTAATTGTGATCTGCTTCATGACGATAGACATGTCGGCTTTATTACACAGTACAATTAAACATTTAACAAAAAGTGAAGCCAGACTAATGACCTAAACGGAAGCTAACTAGAGCCAGTAGTTGCCCTTTTAGTTCAGTTTCTTTTCTCGTCATGGAGAACATGGAAACATAAGCAGAAATGAACAATCTGCAACAACAGCCACATTTATTGTTTGCATCTCATTCAGTCTTTTTCTTCCTTCTCCTCAGGGACCCCCCGGAGCTCCCGGTCCATCGGTACGTGCCTCATGTCAGTGAAGTAGACAGGCAGCAGGAGTCCGATTCTACTCTACAGGGTTGGATCGTAAAAATAGCAAATATAAAAGTCATGAGAATATATTTCAAATTTCACTTAGCCCGGTGTTCTCGCTCTGTTATGTCTTCATCTCGTGGCTGTTGGAGAGAAACCAGTTACAACTCCCTTCTTTTGCTTTTCCTCTCTTCAAAAGATCTTTGAGTGAAATGGATAAAAATAGAAGCCATCTCAGTGATGCTGAGGCCAGGACGCGTTGGAGCCAGAGCCTCATTCCTCTCTTTTCTCTAAACGAGCGCTCGATTCATCCACCTCAGTGAATCTGCGCTCAGCAGCTCTGGTGAATTAGATCACTGATTGGGTCCTTTCTCTTCCTGTTAGACCGCCCCACGAATAGAACAACAGTAGTTGTTTACGTGCATTAAGTGATAACTGGACAGGAATGTGTTGTTCTTCCCCTGCTGGAGTCAGGAATGTAACGGTTTGTTGATACAAGACTTATGCAAGACTCAGATGCCAGACTGTTTTTCTTTGTTTTGTTTTTTTAAAAAACACATTTTCTGTGGTAATAAAGTTTATTTTGACTCTTTAAATGTTTTCTCTGTAATCTAGATGTATATTGATTATGCACAGTCATTGAAAATGATTTTTTTTCCCATTAAATATTTAGGAAAGCATTAGCTCTGCTATGTTTTATAGAAGTGATTCTGTTGATTTTGAATCCGCAGAAGCACATTTACATCGACTCTGCAGTCTTCAGTCTGTCTGACTCCAATGCTGCTCTCAGGACGGAGGTAGAGCACATTTTACAGATGAATGAATGGGTTACTGACATGCACTTTGTTGGTGGATGAACAGCAGAGCGCCTTCTGGAAGCGTAACTGGAAGGCTTTCTTCTTTCCTTCTTTCTCCCAACCTTGACCAGAGTTTCCAGAACATGGAAATGAGCTTCCCAAACCAGAATACAGAGATACTTACAACTCTGCGTTACCTGAGCAGTGTGATAGAGAGCATCAGAAAGCCTCTGGGCACGAGGGAGAACCCAGCGCGTGTCTGTAAAGACCTGCTCGACTGTCAGCACAAGCTCAGAGATGGTGAGTTTTCTGGGCCAAGTGTTGGAAAGAAGGGATGATGGGACTTTTGTTGATGTGTTTGGTGGAGGATGATGGTGTAAATCCTTTCTCCCTTCGACTGGTTTCAGATTGGTTCTGGATTGATCCCAACCTGGGTTGCACCTCTGACGCCTTCAAGGTCTTCTGCAACTTTACTGCAGGGGGACAGACTTGTTTACATCCAGTAGCCTCCAATAAGGTACCAGTGACATAGTAAAACAACAAACCATCGATGCCTTAAAGCACATGTGTCAAACTCGAGGCCCGCGGGCCGGATCCGGACCACCAGATCGTTTTATGTGGCCCCCATGAGATCTTCAAGGATTCTTTTTAAAATGAAAGCATCTGCTGCTTCCGGTCCTACATTGAAATTCACAGTTTTGCAGAAGCCACATTTTCCAACGAAGATCGCAAAATAATTAAAAAGTCACAATTTTACATTAAAAAAAGTTTGATTTTTACAATCAAATCATGCAGTTCTACAAAAAATAATGATTTACAACAAAAAGTTGGGAATTTTATTTTAAAAAACTGCAAAAATTTACTTTTTATGGCAAAGTTGTGATATTGGAAATCTGCAGTTTTTAAGAAAATGTCTTTTTAGGTTAGAAAGTGGTGATTTTAAATTAAAAACTTTCAGTTTTGTGAAAGTCTATATTTTACAACACAACTTTGCAAGATCTGTGATTTTATGACAAAAAGTTTGGTAAAAGTCAGGTTTTATTTGGAGAAAAAAAAACACCAAAACCTTGATGGAAAATTAAAAAAAAACTCACAATTTTACAACATTAAATTGTAATTTTATGTCAGAAAGTTGTAATTTTTCAAAAGTCAGTATTTAATGCTCCAAAAAATGCAATTTTGAAAAATTCTCAGTTTAACACAAACTTTTGCTTCCTTAGAGAAAAGTTGTGGTTTAAAAGAAATGAGAAGAATAATGAAAGTGCTAATTTACCAGGTGTGTCCTTTGCTGTTGGCTTAAACACCTGCCCCCAAAAATGTTTGTGCATGACCTAGAAAATATTTGTAACTTGAATATAAAATAATCAGTGCAGAAACCGTTACTTAACAACGTGTTTAGGGGTAATTATTTATACAGTCCTGCTGTAAGCCTACAACTGGCCCCTTGAGGGCCACCATAACGCTGATGTGGCCCCCTCTGCAAATGAGTTTGACACTCCTGCTTGAAACATTAGCAGAGTGTAAAAGAATGAGTCACAAGTTAACATTTGTTAATCCAACAATGATCACACTAAAGCTGTAAAAGACCTTTTTTTTTATTGTTTCGGACGGTTCTTTGTCCCATTTCGGTTGTGATAACACCCTGTTCAGAACAGACTCTGTTGGCTTCCTCTCCAACAGATGGTGTTTGATGTAGGGAATGTCCAAATGAAGTTTCTCCATTTACTGAGCTCTGAGGCGAGCCAAAGCATCACACTCCACTGCCTAAACGATCCACTTTCCATCACCGAAGGCCACTTCAGCTCCGGTGGAAGCACGCACACAGAGAACAGCCGGCTTCGCTTTCTAGGCTGGAACAAACAGATGTTTGAGAAAGACACACTACTTGAACCACATGTGCTACATGACGAATGCAAGGTAAACTAGACAGAAACATTGTCTTCTGTCCTACTCATGCTTGTTTGTTTCTGTGTTTGTATGATTGGATTCAAATTGAATGAATAAAGGGAAGTTGTTTTCTGCGAAATAAGTTGAGGAAAAATAATCTGAAAGTGTAACAGAGAGTGAGAAAAGCTGAAATTCAGACACTTGGGTGAATCTGTGGTTGTTTACCCTGGCGACAAATGAACTGATGACATCACATGCAATGAACTCTGGCTGAAACTGATGCGCAGCAGGTTAACGCCCAGGATTACTCCACCTGTATTTACCTGCTGCAGAGCTGTTTTATATATTAGGAGGACAACATTGAGAACCACACCAGCAGCTGTTGGGACACGTTCATTTTGCTGGGTCTTCAGGAAGTAATCTTTGAGTTGTGTTGCATGATGTATGAGACTCCCCGGTGTCGTCTACCACGCGGGAGGTCCAGGTTTGAATCTCTGTCGCACTTGAGTCATGCAAGAGGACAACGATCTGAAGCACACCTGGAAACCTCAAATATCAGAGATTGATGAAGTCTACTTCATCTTTTTTCAAGTGAAGGTGCATCTACAAGCCGTTAAACCATGGGGGTACTCAATACCGCCCACATAATGTTATTTTTATGGCTTATAATAGAAAAATCAATAGACTGAAAAAAACAGGTGAACAACAACATAATATGTTATATAAGGTGCATTTGCATAACACTGCAGTCATTTTTTTAATGTTTTTTATACAAAAAGAAACCCTTTCTGATATTTCCAGCTGTGTCCTGACCAGCGCTCCAAGCTCATTCATTTTGGTTGCCAGTGACATCACAGTCCACATTATGATCAAAGGAAGAAATACTTAGAACTTCCTCAAACTTGCCCGCTGTTCAACTCATCTTGATGCAAAAAAAAAAAAAAGCTTTGCCATTGTCATGGTTACTTATCATAACAAATCTTAAAAATCCCTGAAGCAGTTCAACATCCAAACCAGCGGAGAGAAATGTTTCACAAAGCAGCTATTTAAGAGATAATGCTTTAGTATAAAATGTCAAGAGAATGGAAAAAATAAGGAAAATAATCATACCAATATGATTTATGATTTAATCATTAAAATGACAGTCGTAAAGGACTCCTGTGCAGTACTTGATCTTTCCCATGCGTTGATGTCTAACGGGAATAAATGCTACTGCAGACACTCTGTCATATGACTGCGAGGTATATTGTCTTAAATAAATGTTTGCACTAAGATTTCTTAAATTTTCCCTCCTACGTCTGTGTTTCAGATCCAAGACGGGGACTGGCACCAGTCCAGCTTCTTCTTCCATACTCAGGACAGTCGTCAGCTACCTATTGTAGACATGCTCGAACATCCTGCTTCGCAGCTCAGCAGTCAGCAGCATATGGAAATCGGTCCCGTCTGC
This sequence comes from Arrhamphus sclerolepis, assembly GCA_037176975.1. Taxonomy (NCBI): domain Eukaryota; kingdom Metazoa; phylum Chordata; class Actinopteri; order Beloniformes; family Hemiramphidae; genus Arrhamphus; species Arrhamphus sclerolepis. The sequence continues at coordinate 10,014,221 of JBAMYA010000019.1, read as the reverse complement.
TTTCTCTGACACCAGCATGGTCACATAAACCGCTCATATCCACAGATGTTAAAATACATCTGTGATGCTTCTACTGTGAAGCACAGCATGCATTAAAGAGAGCTCGTTGCATTTGCTGGACGTGGTGACAGCGTCAGTTAACTTTGAACAGTTAACAAAGGTTCAATGTCCAGTTGTAGGCACACCTACATGAAAGGACTCAGTCTCTGTGGAACATTCAGGCCAAGAAGGCTAAAGGACAGCAGTGCATGCTGATATTTATCCATTAAATGTGTAAAGTATGGTTTGTTTAATTTTTATTGTGCTTAGGTTTGCTGCATATGGACCCATATTACTCCCTGATCACAGGGTAGGGCCAAAACACCAACCTCACACCCCCCTTTGACCACTTCCAGCCTGAACACACTTACACCATCCTGAGCAGGGGGCGGGGGGCAACCAGAAGGACCGTGCCAGGGCTCTGCACAGGGCACTATCTAACCAAAGCTTCAAACCAGTGCAATGGCATGCATGTAACGTGTAACTGCTTGAAAACTTTTCCCATCACAGGAATATTTCACTTTGATGTTTTTGTCTTTGGTCTGGTCTAGTCAGATCTGTACTTCTTGACAGATGGTGCTCTACCTCTACATGGTTATTTGCTTTCTAAGAAAAAAAAAATCTGACATTGTGTTGTATGTACCGGTTACATCAAGATGTGTTGTGTTGTATGAATACTTATAATGATTTGGTCATTTCTAATTTATGAACCAATTTTTTTGATACACTACATATTTTGTAGCATTTCATTTATGTGGTAGGTTCCCAAATCTCCCATTGGTGCTGCAACAAAGAATAAGTCATCGATATTTCCTGTGTATATATTGACAGTATATTATATGTTTATTTATAACCTTTTTCTTTTCCCACATTACTGTATCACAGTAAGTTATACTCTCAGAGAACTGTTTGGTCAACCACAACTCAGTCTAATGAATATTTATGTTTAAGAGGTGCTTTTGTGAGTTCATACCTGTGACTGTTTATCATATTTTTTTCTTCCTTAGTTCATTCAGAGGTGATTTGTTGACTGGTAGCTACAGTAATCCAGATTCAGAAAACAAACAAGGCAGTCACCATATTCTTAAGTTATATTATCTTTAATAATATTATATACAGTTTGTGGAGGAAAACATTGGATGCAAATGTGTAAATAAAAAAAATAGTTTTTCAAACAAATAAATTGAACATTTTATCCACAAATGGTTTGGTTCTCTTCTTTTTCTCTCTCATCTTTTTTATAGGATGGAAATAGACTTGAAAACACTGCAGTGGTCAATGATGAAACAAAATTGTCTGCAATTACTGCAAGACAAGTATCACCTTTCTGATCTCTGAGACCAGAGTACAGCAGGATGAACTGCTATTTAGGGCCAAAGCTGAAGGCCTGACATTCTAGGCTTCTTCTGAGTATGTTTACCCAAAAATGGCTTCGGAAACAAATGAATCAATAAAAGTTGCTGTTAATGACTGTGAACCCACAACAAAATTTCAGAAAATTAAATGGCTTGAACTATTATGAAAACAACTCATCACTAGTTGTAAGATGCTCATTTTTCACCAGAATTGATGTTTACCCTAATACAAATGTCCCACTTGAAATCTGTTGATAAATCTTAACAACTGTACATTAATATGGACTGAAAGATTTACATTAAGTCATACTCAGCTTCAAGGAATAAATAAATAACTTGTTCAGATCTTTTATTCAATTTTAAATACACAGAGACCATAAAAGCAGCCTTTATTTTAACTATGCCACAAGAGCACCCATTAATTCATCTATGGCTTTTCTTTTCCTTTACTTTCTGTCTATCCCACTCTGTCTATACGCATGTTAATGATAAAAGATAGAGTATCGATTATACAGTATGAAGAAAACATAGACTACAATTGTAAAAACAAACCAAAAAAGGAATTTTAATGAAAATAAAAATGAACAGTGCAGTTTATTTTCACGCCGTCCAATTGTAGCTCACCGCCGCAGACACCAGGGGGCGACGATGAGCAAACTGGCCACCGGAACTTGTCTCCACGTGCTGCTGCTACAGACGGAAGCGGGTTTGTTTTGATGCCGCTACTCGTTTTTCCAACGTGCAGCTGAGATTTTGTGAGCATAAGTAAAAGAATTAAAAAAAAAGAGAGAAGAAAACAACACACAAGTATGTCTTCAGCAGGGAACCAAGTCGAAAACGAGAGTCTGGAGGGAGAGCAGAATGCGACAAAAAGGAAGATTTCTCTTTCCAGGTGGGTGGTTAAACCAGAGAAGACTTCTGGAGTCGCTGGGTTCATAGTTCTGATCTGTGACTGCTTTTATACTTTTTAACTTGTGTTTAACTGCTGCTTCTGTCTCAGACTGTGTTTTTACCCAGCTCCTCCTCAACTACCCTCTGACATTAAAGAAAACACAAAAGCATCAGTATTGAAGGATAGCAGGATCCTTTAACCAAACATTGTTAATGTAGCTGCCCCCCTGCCTAATTCAGCTTTACGCTTTCATCCATCCTGTGTTCATCTTTTATATAAATTCCGTCCTTTCACTAACAACAAATCCAAATCACCCGCAGATCTGAACTTGTGTCGCTACTCCCTGCCTCCCTTCTTTAGCTGTTTTCCAGATGTAAACTGAGCTGCTGCTGATGTTGACGTCTTATCTCCAAGTACTGGTAGCCTTGGTTGTAACCATTAACTATAAAATACTATCCAGTCCTGTAGATTTCTACAGTACAAAGTTCCTTTGAGGTTTACTTTTTTCTGGAACTGCAAAGACGTGGGACAGAGGTGTCAAAGCCAACGGCTAGCTGTCAATCAAGCATGTTAAATGACGTCTGGGCATCTGATTGATCAGCTGTATTGCTTAATATAAATTTCTATGATGTGGTACAAAAAACACCTCCTGTACAGTTGTCAGGGATGTAACCACAATGTAACCACAGATGAAATGTGTGTGTATATGTATGTGTATATATATATATAGATAGATAGATAGATAGATAGATGGATAGATGTGTGTGTGTTTGCTGTAAATATTTTTAATTCTGCTGCAAAGCTGGCACTTTTACAGGGATCTGCTCTGTTTTGGGGCCAGCACCTACTGGTCAGTCAAAGAACTGCAAAAAAAAAAAAAAAACCCAAACAAACAAAAAAACATATTTCCTGGATGAACTTCAACCCTGAAGTGGGATGTTTGCCACTTGGTTGTAACAAGTGGTTATTTGAGTTCCTGTTGCCTTTTTCTGTCATCTCAAACCAGTGTGCTCATTCTCCTCAGACCTCTGACATCATCATTAAATGCATTGAGTGGCAGCGATGTGATTGGCTGATTAATTATGTGTTAACAAGCAATTGAACAGGAGTACTTAATAAAGTGACCAGTGAGTACTAGACTAAGAGGTATATTATCATAATACCATCATTTTTATTATGCTATAAAGTGCTGGAATTTACAGGCAGTCAAACCTGCAACCAGGTTTGTTCTGTCCAACAATTGCTGCATAATTTTGACCCCCACTGTGGTGGACTGGCATTTTGTCCAGTGTGGTCAACCCTGTCTCTGGAATAGAATCCAGCAGATTGCCATGACCCTTACAGGAGTAAGCAGGTATAGATAAGGAGTTTAGTTCCCAAAATGCATGTGTATGTATAATTTAACACCTTGGATTGTTCACAGGGTAAATTATGCCTGAGACAGGAGACATGCCAGAATGACCCAGGATCTGGATGATTGTAGATATATTTTAATTTGACTGGATGCTTCTGTCAGCTGTGACTTAAATCCAAACTCTAAAACTAGAGCTTCAACTCTGTGGGCCGCTTGAACATGGAAATAATTCAGAAAGAAATAATAAATAATTCAGCTGCAGCGTTGGTTCTCCCTCTTTGTTTGAATCAGTTACATTCCTGTTTATCTTAGTTTAAAGGTTAAAAAAAAAAGTTTTCTTTCTCTCTGTAGGTGTGGAGTTTGTGGATCCAAGGAGGCGAATTATCGGTGTCCTGCCTGCCTGACGCATTCATGCAGGTGAGGCCTTTTCTCTCAGATGTTTACAACTTAAATCTGATCACCTTAAGAAAAGGATTTCTTTGACCCATTGGAAAACTTCAAAGTGAAACAAAACAAATGAATTGGTTTCAACAAATGTACATTATTTAATTTAAGGGAAGGTATTGTCATTATCCATAAGTAAAATAAAATATAAGAAATAATAATTGTTTCTCATACATGTCTACATCATTCATGCCTGTTTTAGCTGTAAGAAAACCTTTTTGTTCAATTATTCTCTTTAATCAAAACATAATAACAGTTTAAATGGGTGCAGCAGGGCAGTGAAAAATCTTTTAAACAGAGCGTCCAAAAGACAGCTAGATGACCTGTTTAAAAGCCTGCAGGGAGCTTGATGAGGAACATCAATTGAAGAGGAACGTCTAGTGTGTACGGAGCAAGAAGGAAGCAGTTTAAAAGATCACTTTTCATGATGAGATGATGAGAACCCCCTAATGATGAGATGATGAGAACCCCCTAATGATGAGATGATGATTTTCAGCACATTTCTGTCACAGCTACACGTCCAACTTTCAAAACAATTCATTCATTCATATATTTAATCATTAGTCAATTCTTTTATTCATTCTTTCATTTAGGCTTTTTACACTACAACAATATGATTTTCTTTGAAAATAAATAATGTATTATTCTGTTTCTTAAAGAGATTGAAAATCCCTAGTAGCTGTTAACCTTACCAACATATAAAAGCAGGTTTTCTGCTCCAAGCAGGTCTGATTTGTGTGAAATGTTCGTCCTTATGCTCAGGTGACTAAAGGAGTCTCTGTGGGTCGTACACTGCATTATGTAACATGACTTTTATAGCTAAGTCGCTGAAGGAGACATAAACTTTAGAATGCTGAAACTGCTCTATGCATTTTTTGGCATCCAACATCAATATTAAAAAAAAGTTCCCAGTTAATGATAAAAAGGCAACAGGAACGTTAGAATTATGCGACTGTATTCTGTAACCACCCTCCTTCCATGCTTGCGTGCAGAAATATAATATTTATGGTTGACTCATGGCCATGTTTTTGTTTTCCCTGATTGAACCTTACTTTGATTCATGGCCAGTAACAACATGCCACTGGAAACGGTTCACAGCTTGTTCCTTCACTTGTGCGGAGGGCAGGCTGAAGCCTTTACATCACAACCTCCAAGTATCCAGTGTCACGATAAAGGACATACTTGAAGGTTTCTTTGAAACTTATCATAAAGTGCAGCTGAACGTCCTTCCCTTTCTTTTGTTGTTGCCTGTTGTTTTGGGCATCGCTCTGCATTCCTTTTGAATAGTTTATGGGGATCCAGTCTGCCTGGCATGAGCCAAATACCTGTCTCTCATCAGAAGTCTAAACATGGAGCTGTTTGTTCTGGGATTAAACCCGAAGTGTCATTCCCCCCAAGACCTTTCAGAAATCCAGTTACACACTTTTTCAAATGTCTGAATCAGGACATGTGGAGGTACGCAGGAATTTATGATTGCTTTTTCTCCCCCTTCAACCAACAACTCACTAAATCTAGTTATATAACCGTTCACAGGTACTTCATGCCTAACCTAATGTTCCACATTTTAATATCTGAAACAGCACCTATCATGTTGTTCTTATTTTCCCAGCTTGCTGTGCGTGAAGAAGCACAAAGACGACTCAGGATGCAGCGGTGTTAGAAATAAAACAGAGTTTGTGACTCTGTCACATTTTGATGAAATGACTCTTCTCAGCGGTGAGCATCTCCTTTTGACTTTAGAAGGTTTTCAGACTATTTAGTTACTCACGCTTAACATTTCAGATGTCACTTCTTCTTCCTTTCTTTTTTTCTTTAATAATCAGTCAACACATAATGATGTGTTACGTGGGAAGACGAAAGGTGTTTTTGAGTGTTTTATACAGTTAGAAATAAAGTCATGTTTGTTGACGCTTCAGTCGTTTCAGATGTCCTTGGCAGTAATGAACTTCTAAACTTGGCACACCTCAGTTGTCCTTGGCAGAAGATTTCAGGCTTAACAGGGTTTTTATTCCCAGAACATCGTAGTGTTTGTGGATTGACTGTTTTAAGATGAGTGAAAGGAAATATAGAAACCTCGAAAGAGTCTCATAGCTATCGGTTGCTTTTCAACCTCAAGGAGTTTATTCTTTATTTGTTGAGCACAACATATGACTGATAAACAGTAATTTTAAATGGTTTATGTAAATAAACCATGCTATTTGTCTTTACTTTAGATTACAGATTTCTGGAAGATACTGGAAGATTTGCAGATGGCACCACCAGAGATGATCTCATACGGTCTCCTCGTACCACTTTAAAAGTAAGTCTGTGGTTTATGAGCGATCGTGCACGTCGGTTGTTGAGTAAATTATCCTAGATTAAACACTGAAACGAGTTAAGCCGTTTAAATTGAAGCAAGTGATTGCCAGTGTTGTCAGACAACGCTCAATGAATAAATGGATTCATAAAGGACACCAGAGATTTCATAATTAATAGTAATTAAAAATGTTTGTACAAAATAAGAAGGTGGATTTGGACTTCCCACAGCATTGGCGACGCTTTGATTGTTTGTAACTGTTTTACAAGTAAAATTTATTTCTATTGCACTTCACTGGCAAAAGTCACAGAGTGCTTCACATGGGAATGGAATAAACTTCCTAAAACACAAAACATAAAATGAAAAATGAAACATAAAGTATATATGATTTATCACTAGCTGTCCAAAGGCCATTGTACAGACATTTGTCTTGAGTGGCTTTAAATGGAAACAAAAGAAAAAGACAGAAATACTGAGCAAACCTAGTTTTAGGGTGTTGGGTCAAAGGGAGCATGCCGTAGAGAGTAAGATGGGTAAATTAGATAAAATAAGATAAGACAGGACTTTATTGATCCCCGGAGGGAAATTGAATGTCCACATAAGCTGCGGCCTGACCATGAAGGGACGTGCATGTGATGTTTAAGACTTTAAAATGGATTCTTCTTGATGTCACTGGGCTTAAATAGGAACTACAACGGCATTTTATCAATACAGCAGTATTATGTAGCACTGAAACTGCTGACGGCGCATCCCAAAGGCAGCAAATATCAGGAGGACAGCACTGGTCCAACAACAGAGCCTTGTGGGACGCCACAGGAGCCTGGATAGAGGTCAGACAAAAAAAAAAAAAAAACACCCATGGAGACGGTAAAACCTCCACCAGAAAGGATGAGAACCAGTCTAGACTTGCATCAGATTTTTGTTCATCGTGTGTTTTGTTGTACATTAGAAGTAAAACATAATAACTTAGCTGCCACTGCTGTCCAACTGTGTATTTTGAAAAGAACAACTGTCGTCCAAGTGTTTTTCTCTTCTGCTTCAGTGCTTGTTGGCAGTTATGTAATACCTATGGCTGTCGCTCCAAACCACATAAATGTATTTTTGCAGAAGTTAATGCCAGTGATTACCTGTGCCATAAGTACAGTACAACTTGTGAAACTCGACCGTTTTGAGTAATTCATATACTTAGGTGGGATTTTTTTTTCTGTAGGTAATAACTTGCAGTGGACAAAAATCAGTCAAAAATAATGAGCTTCTGTTCAAGGAGAGATAAATTCTTGGTACGTGATGAGTGTTGGGGATTTTTTCCTCCAGAACATTGCAAATACAGTAATCTGTTATTAGCCCCGTCAAGCTCTGACTTTTAATAAATCTCCTAAACTGTCTCTCGCCGCCAACCTGAAGTTATGAAATAGTCTGAAAGGAGATTCTTGTCCTTTCAAGTTAGATGACGGTAGTAAGGGGAAGCTCAGGCCATCTTTGGATTAATTGTTAATGCGACTTGCACAGCCAGGTTTACTGATGCAGAACAGATGTTCAGTATCTCTACACGTTTGTCTCCAGAGAAGATACTGTATACTGTATACCCACACTGGCTTCTGCACTCAACTGAAATGTCAGCCAGTCTGGTTTCAACAAATCTGCATAAGACCAGCAGCTCTTTATCATATCCTGTTTCACTGAATACTTCAGTCTGAGGGCTGTCGGTTCACGGTTGTTTTACGAAGGTTTCTTTTGCAGCAGTTCTACACTGCACTGTCAGTCTTTTTTATTCCCACTATTATTGAAACTATTGCTAGGCTTACTCAGTCTGACCTTGTTACATTTCCATTTAACACCTTTGTAGTCACGGTAACAAACCCAAACAGGTCTGTTGAGCCTCAGTTTGGAATATTAGAGTACTCTCCAAATGTTCCCTCTTCATTGTTTCCCAAACAATTATTTAAAGAGACATTGCTGCACCAAAATCATAAGCTATTCCTGTGTTGAGTTGGGGTTGCTGTGAAAATGTCTCCTAAGTGATGTTCTACGTTCTCAGGAACTAAATACAGATGAAGGTCTGGTAGTACAACCTGCGATAAACACTTCGCTCTCTCTCCGACTCAGCTGGAACCTTTTACTGTACGCTTCTCATGCATTTCATGTTTCCAAAAGTTTCCAACTTCATTTGACACAGGTTGTGTCAAATAAGCTTGTTTTTAAATCAGGCGCCTTTATTATTCACACAGCTTCCAGGGCAGCTCACTTCACGTAGATTTTTGATTTCTCTGAATAGTCCAGCTGAAGAAAGGAACTTTTTGACGCCTGTTGATGCACATTTTATGTGCTGGCCAGTTCATCCATGAATGATAAATGTTCTCTACAAGCCTCCTGGATGGAACGTTAAAAGTGTCTTCAAGAAATCCAGTTGCTTGACACTTCTACAGTTTGCCAAATCTTTTTTTTTTTACACTTCCTGTGTCTCTGCATTGTTTTGGAACACACAATTATATATTGCTGCTTTCCAGGCCAAGAAAATGGCTTCCCATGCCAGGAAGATGAACATCACACTGAGGTTCCTCCCTGTGACCTTCAGCAAGAGCAAAGAAAACTCCACCTTCTTCCTTACAAAGTAAGAACACTGTCACTCAAACACAGATATTATTACCTGTCTTGTCTTCATGTGGTGTTTGATAAAAACCAGGATTGCGTTGCACAAGATCAGCAGAATCTTAGAAATGTATTTATACAAAATTAGAAAGATGGGTTAATGATTCAGACTTAACTCTCCTTATCCCTTGAAGTCACTTCTCCGTTTTAGTACTTTAAAAATATTGAATATGCATATGATATGTATTTGCATAATTAATTGCAAGCACATTAAGGATGATCCAATTCTGCACCACTAAAAGGATTGAGAATAAGAATGTTTGTGATCCAGTCAGTTGGCCTCAAAAACAGCACTGACTGACTTTCATCTGCACCTTTGCCACAGGATGGCACTCTTGTTAAGCTCTAGCAGCAGCTGTGTGCAGTCTTGCATACCCCTGGGGTATCTCACAGCTGTGTTGTGTAGGGCGATGAAACATTGATCTGCACAAGTCTCTGAAACATAAGCTGCTGCGAAGCTTAGCTTAAACAAAGAAGGATAAATCATGATGAGTGTACTTGACATGTTGAAACTGGGATAGTCGTGCTCTGTTTCCAGGAAGAAACTGAGAAATGATACAGAAAAGATTTCTTTTTCTTTTTTTTTTTCCTTTTCACAACTCCAACTAATTCATGGATAATATGTTGAAATTGGTATTTCTGCTACAGTTGCAATATTTTAAAGACTATATTTTTGTTCTTACAATCTTAGAAAATAACCCTTTGACTTACAGTCAACTGTTGCTGTTGTAATGCATTGTGGGTCGTGATGATATCAGTCGGCCAGAACGTCTTGACCTAAGATTGATCCAAACAAGCCATTTTTAAGACTTCTTCCAGATGTGATGTCATGAACTTTATCCTGTAACATTTTACATATAAACATTTTGTTTTTCTTTTCCATCTCTTTTGACCCTCATTGCTGATGTCTGTCCTCCCTGGCATTATATTAACGCCTGAATGCTTCAGACCTGCATTACTCATCTCAATCAATCAAAGACGGCATCTGGCATCAACGTTTGCCCTTAATTCCAGTGGAAACATTAAAAGTCAACTCAGTTTCACACCCTGGTTGTCCGGTTTACTTAACAGAGGTCTGCATTCTTCTTTGCATGTTTTTCATAGATGGGATTGAAGAAATTCAATAACTCAGATGTTATTATTTCAAAATCCATCATAATCTCAGGACTTTATAGAATCGGACTGAACAATGAAAGACTTATTTATCACCGACAGGCAGAGAGGGAGTTGGTTGTAGTTGTATTGGACCCTGCGAGTCTGTATTTGCAGATTCCAGGCAACACACACATACATACAAACATGTACACATTTGCTATTTGCTGAAAAATAAGTAAAAAAAAAACAAATAGCAAAACAAACAAGCTTAGTTGCAAGGTGGTCAGAGTGTGAGTAAACAGTTTGCAGTGCATTGCTGCTGTTAAAGGAACAACTACTGCAGAGATGGATGAACAGCTCCTGTGTGATGTCATGCTTTTCATTTAAGTGTTTTAGCTCAAACATATTTCAAATTGTAAATGTAAACTTGAAATGTATGATAGTATTGTTATCCTTATTGGGTTATGTCTGATTGCATTGATTTAAAAAAAGAAAAAGATTTTAAATAAGTTAACTAGACCATCATATTGGCAATCTTGAGTTCCAGGTGAATTTAAAACATTTTTTTTTCTTTTTTCAGAATAAAGGTACCATTCATTTGTATATGTTGCAGTTCAGATATTGAGTTTCATTATTGCTACTGTAGGGCTCTAAAATAGCGAGCAGTTCCTTCTCATAGACCCCCACCCTCCAATTAGTTAATTTCACTGGTGGTCTTGTCGTTTTTGGAAGCTCGCTTTCTTCTTTCTCTGAGCAACCTTCTGCCACTCGTTATGGTATTTCTTTTGAGGCTCAGCCCTGCCAATTTAATCCCACAGTGGAAGAATGGAGGAGGGGAAAAGGGGGAAAATGGTTATTGAACTGCATATTAAAGTTTTACGAGTCTGAAATTCCCAGAGACAACAGTAGGTGCCAATCAGGATTGCCACTAAAAGAGCGCTTTGTCAGTCCCTCCAGCTGGTTTTACTGTGTTACTTTCTCTTTCGCCGCCCTGTTTTCCATCCTCCGAGTCCACTACTCTGTCATGTCTGTCTCTGGTGTTCTGCAGGTGCTGATTTAAGTGTGCTCATCTGAAGGTGGACAACTTTATGTCAGACTCTAGAAGCAGGCTCCAGCTTCATGCTCTCTTTTCCCAGGTCAGCAGCTGCCTGATGGTATGCTTAGAGTAGCTGGGTTCTGTGCATTTTCAAAACTGGAAACAAATGGGGATATCTGGGAATTCACAGGGATGCACATCCAGTCTTGAAGGACAAGCAAATTCCAGTGATTCAAACTGCACCTATTTAGCCCGAGGGTAAGGTTGAAACAGCGAGTAATGTCAATGTGCCGAACCTCACGAGAAATTCTACGCCATGTTCCTGTGATTTTGGCGAGGAGCAGATCTACACTGACTGGGAGATGAGAACTACTTTGTTAAAAATAACTGGCAGAAGTTTTGGTGTAAAAAGCCCCAAAAGAATGTGAGTTCTGCCCCCTTACACTAAATATTCTCCAGTTCTTGGGTTGCAACTGATCATCCATCCATCCATCCATCATCTGTACCCGCTATGTCCTGTGCAGGGTCACGGGGGTCTGCTGGAGCCTATCCCAGCTCACTTCAGGCGAAAGGCAGGGGT
>JBAMYA010000019.1:9990989-10002381 GCA_037176975.1 Arrhamphus sclerolepis | reverse complement strand
TTGGGTCATGACCGAAAGAACACGATCCCGGATACAAGCGGCTGAGATGAGCTTCCTCCGCAGGGTGGCAGGGCGCTTCCTTAGAGATAGGGGGAGGAGCTCTGTCACCCAGGAGGAGCTCAGAGTTGAGCCGCTGCTCCTCCACATCAAGAGGAGCCAGCTGAGGTGGCTCGGGCATCTACATCAGATTCCAGTTGTGTCCTTGTCGGCTGATGGTGTCATGCAAAAGCTCAGACGTTGATTTTATGTCTTGGCTGACAGTATACCTGATGAGGCCTGGAATCATTTTAATCATGTGTGCTGTTTTCAGCCGACTAGTTGAGAATCAGCAGGGCATCAGATGAGGATGACTCATGATTCATCCCCTCTATGGCACTTTTCAACCTTTGCATGAATCCATTCTGAACTAGGACAGGATAACAGGAGAGCCAATGGAGCACCAAGAGACATTACCTAACATTAGAAGGATGCTATGCAAGCTTTTATGTATTTGCTCCTCCCATATTGATAAAGTATTTTGAATTTGATTGGAATCAGATCGCAAATGTGTCATTTGTTGCTGGTCAGTCTGTCAGGATGGGCTCTTGTCGTTGCTCCATCCACTAATCAAAATGATGTCAATCATGAATAATGACCACCAACCATTCAACAGCACACTAACAACACGAAGGAGCATGTTTAGCGGCAGATCCTTGTCCCTTGCGAGCTCAACGGACAGACTGAGGAGGTTCTTGGTTCACAGGGCCGTCCAATATTACAGTGCAACACAGAAGGTGAGGTGTGTTATGGAACCTGCCTCTCTCACCTTCTACCCCACCTTCACCTACTTATACTGTGACTGTGTTTCTGTTCACTTTACTTGCTATATAAGTCCTCATACACATGTACTAGTAACTTTAACTGAAATCTTAAATTTCAGTTTTTAATTTTCAACTTTTTACTTTTCACGTTTTTTTGCTCTGATGTCTAACCAGGGGTCCTACTGTGTATGTTGTGTTTTTCTTATTTTAAAATCTGTCTTGGAATGTGTGCATATGTTTATAAACTGCTGGACACCTTAATTTTATAAAGCAGCCATCTGTCAGTCCGTCCATCTGTACACACGTACGTCCATCCATCCATCCATCCATCCATCCATCCATCCATCCATCCATCCATCCATCTGTCTATCTATCAATCATGTGACAAATTGGCGCTTTGCAGCATGTTCATAAACACAGCAAAAAGTTGTGTTCAGTGACCAGAGAACATCAGGTGTTTTTCAACTTTTACTGAAGGTTTAGCAAATGGTGTCTTTTACATTTTGTAGCATTCAATACGGCACTTTGAACAGTTTTTTTGCCCACACAAAACGGTGCTTTAAAGGATGCTTTTTCTTCAGTCTTCAAATCTTTTTTTTGCATTCAAACACTTTTTTCTTTAATTAATTTATTTTTTGATTGATGTGAAGGTTTTTATTATTGAAATATATTTATTGATTGAAGCAACCTTTTTTCTCATTAAATAATAAAGACACAAATCTACCTTCTGCTGAGGGGACCAGCTTGAGAGGCTAAAGGTGAAGCAAACTGATCTCGGCTTTTCATGGAGAGAAAATCCACTCAGACTTGTGTATAATACTTGATTTGGGTGTAGCTTTAGATACCTGTATCTGTAATTGAATTTTCTTTTGAGTTCACCTTTATTTCCCTCAATACTTGAAACAAATTGTGGAAAATCTGTGGAAAAAAAGGATATCTCAGCACCCCATGGTTATAACATGTAGACCTACATTTAGTTTGTAATATTCTAAAATTCTTTATTTGGACATATATGCAATTTAGTGCTATACAAATGTATTTAGATGGTTTAAAGCCACAACTGCTGGGTGGTAGACTGGTTCTGTGGCTGGGAAAAACTGATAGTCAAACTGGGAGGCAAGAAGACGGTAATGGTGGGGCATCACTGTGGTCTAAGCCCTGAAGTAAGTAGAAGTTAAACCTGCACACTTTGCTATCTGATTAAAATGAGACAGTATTTCAGATAATTTCAGATAATGTTTTATGTACCTGGTACTTTGATGCGTCGTCCTCCACGCATTCTCTCTGGTATTAACATTCAGTGTCTTTTTTGGCTGTGAGAATCTTCAAATGTGCAATGAATTAAGTTAAACCTGAAGTGGGAAACAATTCGATCACTATTCAGACAGTTTAAAATATTACAGTATCTTACTTTATGTATGATCATTGAACTTTTTGCAACTCAGATTTGATTAGTCTAAAAATCTGGGATCTATTTGTTGTCTCAACAGCAAATTGTGGAGAGTATGGCTCAGGCCTTAGTGTCAGCTCTGTTGGCCACAGCAGTACAGCAAACAGTTCTCACCTTTTTACCTCGACTTAGACTCCATGTAACTCCTGCTAGCAGAGAAATGTGTGGAGGATCATCTAATTACATTTGTACAGCTTATAAATGCATATATTTCTATATCAGGAATCTGCTTGATTTTTCTCTCACAGTGCACCAGATTGATGCTTTTAAATATAAAAAGTACAAAATTTTCTTCGGGGGATGGACATACCCCCAGATCCCCCTGGAGGGGTTGTATCCTTCTCACCTTTTGCACCCCTGACTTGTTTTCATCCCTTAATGATACCTTATTTTAATAATTTTACTGTTCAGTGAACTTAATGCACAATGAACTTGTGAAATGATTCAGTGCATTATCATTAAAATCATCTCCCCATGCAGAAGGCGCCTGACTGCTGATTCTGGAAATGTCACAATTCTTTCAGGTCGCTTATAAAGAAATACATGCACTTTTGCTTCACAATGTAAAACATCCATCCATCCATCATCTGTACTCGCTATTTCCTGTGCAGGGTCATAGGGGTCTGCTGGAGCCTATCCCAGCTTACTTCAGGCAAAAGGCAGGGGTCCACCCTGGACAGGTTGCCAGTCCATCGCAGGGCCACATGTAGACATACAACCTTTCTCACTCTCACTCACACCTAAGGAGAATTTAGGAACGCCAATCATCCTAACATGCATGTCTTTGGACTGTGGAAAACAGGATGCTGTGTAAAAGGTGACTTAAACAGTATGCAATGATTTCTCATAAACCCATATTTATTACCAATAGAACATTGAAAAATATGTGAAGTATGGAAAGTGAGGCATATTGACTTCTCAGTGAAAAATATGAACTCATTTGTATTTCATGGAAGAAAAACATCTTAAAAACCAACAACAGGCTTGAAAAGTAAGTGATATTAAAGAGGAACACCTGGAGGAACATCTTGCAACTAATTAGGTAAATTGGCAACAGGTCGGTCATGACTGGGTATAAAAAGAGCATCTCAGACGGGGTGAAAGGCTTTTGGAAGTAAGGGTGTATGGAGGCTTGCTAGTCTACAAAAGACAAAAAAAAACAAAAACCTTTACAATTTGTGGATCAATTTCAAAATAATGTTCAAGGATGTAAAATTCCAAAGACTTTGAATAATATCATGAGAAGATGCTTCAGACTTGGTGGAGACTCCAAGGTTTTCTCCAGAAAAATGTACGCATGGCCAAAAGTCAATATGATGTCTGTGATCTTTAGGGACCCAGACATGATTCAGGAAATCAATGCAAAGAGAGACCACAGGTGAACGTGGTCCAGAAATGCCCCTGTTTTCTCTGAGCCAAAATGAATTTAAAATGGACTGGAACGGAGCGAAGGTGGGAAAACTATCCTGGGCTCAAACAAATTGACATTTGGAAGCCAGTCCGAGCAAAGGGTCACAGACAGGGGTTCAAACCTGAACCAGCTGCATGTGGACTGAAGCCTCCTACATGGAGCACCTGTATAACCACTCTGACACCCTCAGAAAGCTCTTTATTTATTTATTTATTTATTTATTTTAAGTTGAGGCTTTTCATTTCAGTAAGGCGACACTAAATGACATGCAGCATCCATTCCAAAAAGCATGGCTTTGCAGCAGAAGAGTGTGGGTGCTGAACTGGTCTGCAAGGAGATAAACATGGCCCTGTCCCTACATAACTGATGTGTTGGTGCCTTAAAATTCAGAATATCCCGTCTTATTTTATTTACTTTTTAAAGTGATACATTTCCTAGTGGAAACTTTTGATGTTTCCTATGTTCCATAAAAAAAAAAAAGATTTGCAAACTACTGCAAGGTTGTATTTATTTTCACATCATCCCATCTTCTTTTCATTTGAACTTCTGTCACAATCATTTCAGCACTCTAAGTCAGAAAGAAGTGAATCCAGTGAGCATAAAGACGATGTTTAATGCCATGTCTGCATCCAACTCTTTGATTTCTCAACCTCAACTTATCAACATTTAGGGGAGGGGAAGGGGGAGCATTGTTGTTTCCCAACAATCCTTTCAACTCTTTTAAGGAAGTACAGCTTGTGATTACGTGACTTTGCTGTACAGACCATGCCAACCAACAGGAAGAGCAGCGAATGCCAATATTAGCCCAGCTGATGGTAAGTGCCCTTTTGGAGATTTTCCAGTTCATCAGGCTGAGACTGCAGACGCCTACAGGCCGAACACGAACTCTCTCATCACTATGCAGCTTGTTTGATGAAATAATCTCTGCCGTAGGCTGTGGCTCCCTGGGGACGCCCTGGACGGTCCTGAAGGCTGACTCTCCCTTAAGCCCACTCATCATTATTTATTCTTATGTAATTCCAACTGGGGATCCGCTGGGTGTGTCAGAGGGCTTGCATCACTGTCACTGTGTGTGTGTGTGTGTTGATGCTGATGCTGATTGCACCACTAGTGTCCCACCCTGTCAGGATTTAGTGTTTTACGTCATGGTTTTTAAGTGTGCAATTTAACATTCATGTAAAGATGAGGAGGAATGGTCCTTGCATTTGACAGCAGTTAGTTTCTCAAACATAAAGATATTATTCACAGAATGCTGTTTCCTCTTTTGTCCAGCAGATGGTACTTTATGACAGAAAGGGCCGTGCTAAGGCTTTGTGGCTCCTTCTCCCCACTGCCCCCAGGTTCCTCGTAACAGTGAATACTGGTGTTAACCTCAGGTTATAGACAAGGGGCCTGTAAAATGGTTGACATCAGAGCTCAGCAGCTTCCAGCATGTTGTAATGGCCACTCTCAGTCCTGTTCACTTCTGGCTGCTCGGCATTACGTAGTTCTTGATGAAGCTTTAATGTTAATGTCTTTGTCATATAAACACATTTTGGGTTCAAGGAATGAGGTAGTCGTTGAGTGATTTAATTGCAGGGGCGCCTGTGTGAGAGAGCGATGGTTTTCAGAAGTTTCTGCCCTATTTGTGGCCACATCGCTACTTAATTCTTACAATAAACCTAGATTTTTTTTTTTGGGAGGGGGCTCCCTCAACAGGCTGACCAATCGTGAGCTTATCTGTACATCATGAAAGAATGCTGCAGATAATGCAGATCATCGCTCACATAACGTACAGATGCCATTGCATAACTGGGCAAGCTGCATTTTGTCATCAAGATAAATGACAGTGTAACAGCATGACAAATTCTGAAGGGCAAACCAGAAGGTTCTCATGTAGGAAGCAGATATAAAGCAAAATCAGGGCTCCCTGAAAGTGTTTTGACTGTAAATCTTGGCTGCAAGAGGACAGCCACACATCTTTGTGATTAGGTAAACCTCAGAAGCCTTTCATGTGAGCAATCTGTAAAACCTCAGTGGGTACATCCTGTGCGGCATCCAGCTCAATCAAAGGCTGCGTGTCCTGCTCAACCTCTTATTAAACACAGTCGATTAAGACTTATTGCCAGCAGCATTGCAGGGAAGTTTGCAGGGGGGCCTTGTAGTGTCAGATCAACGGGTTTTTTATAGTTGTGAGGAGGTAAAATAAAGGCCTTTTGTGGAAACAAGTGGGCACTCGGGTGTGTTTTGTGTATATTTGGAAAATTTTCTCAGCTAAAGTGAACATGCTGCTCTGAAATATTTTCCAACATCTGCCGCCCATCAGGATGTCTGCTTTCTGAGCCACTGCTGCATTCCTGAGCCGCTCCCTCTACCTGGATCAAAAAGAAAACCCTTCCCTGTCGTTGCCCCTGAGCTGTGCTCTCAGTGCCCCAGTTCAAATTGTACTGGTGGTATTTGCACCATGTGCAAACATCAAGCCAGGTGAGAGGGAGAAATAACCCAGACAGATAGTTGTTGTGTCCTTTAATCATTAATTTTATTGCCCAGGTTTCATGAACACTGGGGTCATAAAATGAAGGGCTTAAGGCGCACCACCAGTTTGAGCTTGTATAAAGAGCTGTGACAGAAGCAAAACACATCGCAACCATGTTATCCTTGTTTTATTCTCATCATAGTATTTCTTGATGCCAGCTGAAGTGGAATCTGGAAGGCAGACTTGAGCCGTCTCCTGCTCCGTGGGGCTGTTTACAGTCGTTTAGCAAGACTCCTGGAGATTTAAAGCCAACACAGAGCCATGGAACTAATTCACTTTTAAAAGCAACTGCTAATGAATTGGGTCAATTTGGTAGCTCTATTCCACTGTGAGAAAAACAATCAATAAGCAAGAATGCATCCATGCCATACAGGCTATTATATATAATTATAGTCATTGTCCGTGTTGCATGGTGTCTAATCCCAGCCCATTCAGAGCAGCGCTTAAGATTCTTGGCATACTCCTACATTCATTGCTACTCCTGGACTTAATCCACACCCCCTTCTCAGAACCAGTCAAGTGTATGGTTTAGCCAGATCAAATGAAACAAGCTCACTCACTGCAGAATGGCATTCCTAAAGCACCGAAATTCAGTAGAGGGAGACTCCAAGGTTGTGTTATATAAGAACACACACTGACCCTGTTCAGAGGCCGTCTGAGAATCTGTTACAGCAATGATATAACAGGAGGAGTTTCTCTTTCAATAGCAACTTCAAATATCCTGCCCCCACCTCTGTGCATGTGAGCATTGTTTGGTTGCTCTGTCCAGCGTTGCAGTTTGAACAGATGAAGCTCAGGCGCTGTCATATTTCATAAATAAATCAGTTTTATTGTAGCATATAAAATTAAATCATTTTACAATTTATTCCAGTATGACACATAATATCCAAATAAAGTAGCTACATTTTTTTTTGATAAATAATATTAATAACAATAATAATAAAAAAAAAACATTCATTCATCCTTTGACATGTTTCGCTTTGTCTTTTTCATGAAGGGAGATCACAATAGCTGCCACAAAACATGAACAGTAATGCCCACGTCAGGAAGGAATGAAACCGCGCGCTTGTCAAACAAGTCGAGAGGTTACATTTCATTGTCTTGTTCTTAAGATATAAGATGGTATGCTAATTAAAGTTGCGCATGTGCATATCTACATATACACACACAAGTCTACAGTCTGGGTCATGTTTGAAATAAAGGATCAAACTATACACAGCGAATTGATATCAGCAACTAATGCAAATGTACAAATATTAATTACATCCTGCTCCATGACGAAGCTACTTGAAATGCTCCATTAATATGAAGCAACTCGTATTGAAAATGCTGATGTAGTCACAGCATACAGTGCACTTCATTAAGTCCTCATGATGTAAGCCCACAATTCCTTGGGAATCTAGTTACAACAAGAAGCTGGTAGTTGACTGGTGGTCTATGTACACCCCTGCTCATGATGCTGCTCATCTCTCCTGCTGAGGGGTTTGGATGTCCGTCACCAATCAGTCTCTGAACTTGTGGATGTCATTGGAGAGGCGGTAGAAGGGGTAGGAGGCTTCGTTGGCATGAGGACAGTTGTAAGTGCACTTGCAGGACTCGATCATCATGAAGTTCTTGTTGAAGGTCTCGCCATCCTCGCAGTGGAACTTGACCCGGATGGTTCTGGTGTCGTGGGGGCTGCAGCAGCGGCCGTCCACGCAGGCTCCGCAGTACCTGGGTCGGTACTTCTTTACGCTGGAGCAGCCAGCATAGGTGAACTTCACTGGCTGGCTGGACTTCTTGGTTCTGCTGCACTTCTTTCCTTTCTGAAGGGACATGAACATGAGAGATGATTAGTTGTGGCCTCAGACCCAACTGTGGTGTGTTTTCAGGATCATGCATGCTCTTGCTAACATTCAGTCAAGCTTGGTCCAAGCTTACCTTCAGACTGGAGTAAGGTGACTGGGTGCATGGACGCACTTCACAGATTCGTGTCTCTTTGACCAGCTTGCATTCATCGTTGTTGTTGGTGACTCTGGTGGAGATGCCAGTTCCACATGTCTTGGAGCACTGGGACCAGGGTGTGGTTTGGACGATGCACTTTGGGCTGTCAAACACGTGGACTTCAGGCTGTGGTCTGAATGCTGTGATAAAAGAAGCAGCAAAACCTTTAGCACCTCAGAATGCTTTACATGCAGGGATCCCACAGAGCAATCAACTTTAGATAATGATAAAAGATTTCTTACCAGGTAGAGACTTGAGTCCTCCCTTGACAACTGCAACGAGCTCATTCCTGTTGGTGAGGTCCCTTTCCAGCTCGTCATTCAATATGTTTTTGCCAAAGATCTTCTCAAGGATCTCTGTCTCCTTGCCGTCATCACACACCCACTCTTCGCAGCACTGGCCAGCTACTTTGACCAGTCTGGGATTGGCACAGCCCAGGTTGGGCAGGGAGAGCTCCTGTGGGCACAGAGGGACGCATCCTACTGCCCCATCAATGCATGTGCACTGGTGTTTACAGTTGGGCTGGAAGCTCTCTCCATTCTGGTAGATCCTGCTATTGTACTCGCAGGGTCGGCCTTCTGATTTGGCTGCAGCAGGAAGAAAAAAAAACAGAAGGAAAGGAATGTTATTCTTTCCTGCTCTGCTCAAAGATGTCTGCTGAAGGCATGACATGGCTGCCAGATAAGAATCAGCTAAACTGTTAAATTCTTCAGGCTGCCTGAGGAGTCTCTTTCCCTCCACAGTGGACTTTGAGGTTGAGACTAGTCCCCCCCTTTCTGCATTCCACAGTGTTGAAATCAGTCAGGTCCTATTTCTCGTGAATAATATCCCCCTCATTCAGTAGAAAAAAAGACTTTCAGAGGCATGCACATCTGGAGCTGGATGCTCTGTATACGTACCTCGGCAGATGCCACGAGTAGTAGCGGCAGCAAAACTGGCCCCAAAGTTGCACTCCAGCCCTTTGGTGTGGTCGCAGGGCTCGGTGAGGCTGCAGTCCTCGTTCAGCTGCCTGGCGCAGACTTTGCAGCAGCCGCAGCCGTCCAGGACGACGCTCACGCCGGGTGCGCACTTGGGCATCTCCGACTGACACTCACACACGGCGGGACATGAGGAGGAGAGGACCTGCGCAGGCGGAGAGGAAAATATTAGATTAGACTGAAACTTTTTAAAAGTCGGGTTAAAGTGCTGGGTTTAATGAAATGTTCCCTGTAAAATAAAGAGAGGAAGTTAAAAACTCACCAGGTTGACGCTCCCAAGGAGGATAAAAACAAAAGTAAGCATCAGCATCTTGGACAAATTTCTTATACGCGTTCAAGAGGAATCCTGTTCCTGGGTTATGAAACGTCTATCTCTGGAGGAGACTGTAGATATTCCCTCTCTCGGCGGTTTTTGTCGCTCTTGTTTGCTGGTAGTCTCTAGTGTCAGAGGCTCCTTTTATTTAGAGCAGAAGAGTCTCTCGGTAAAGCTGTTGAAGTCTGCTGAAGTCTGGCCACCTCCGGACTTTTATACTGTTGTGGGAAGCTGACGTCGTCCCTGGGCTGCCTGCTGAACTGTTCCCAAACTATGCCAGGAATGTTTCTCGGCGCATTTTCCATCCGAGACCTAAAGCTCCACCCTGTCTAAACCTTTCCTTTTTTTCCCTTCTCTCTCTCTTTCCCTTTCTCTCAAATGGATTTTTCCCCCCTGGATCCCATCTGAACACACTTTTCCGTCTCACATTTTTCTCCTCTTGTTTATCCTCCCTTTCATTTTCTTCCTCCGCTTCGCTTCTCACATCTATCACCTCAGCTTCATTGGACTTTTCAGACTTTTTTTTTCTTTTTTGGTGCGGCAGCGGCAGCTTGATCATCTGGGGGGCGACATTACAGCACTTTTCTCATTGTTGTCATAGTTGAAGATTTACCACAAAAACTCAAAATAACACATGTAGGGCAATGTTTTTCCAAAAGTGCTTCATTTTCACAATAAACACATTCCACTGCCGCTTATAAGAGGCTTTTATCATGATTGTATCAGATCAGAATAGTTTTTTTTTTAAATACACTTTTGTAACATGCTGCAGGGCACATCTAAAATAGACTACCAGAAGGTGTTTTTCTCTGTGACTCTCGAAGGTGTGGGCAGAAATACGTTTAACAGTGTCTATTTCTGGCTCTCCAGTGCCTTTATTCAGAGGGGCTCTAAGTATTTCCAGATGCGCACCAGAGCTCAGACGTAACAATATTGCCATATTTGGTATGGCAGTAGCCTACATTATTAACATATTTCTCTCCCTTTTGGCCAGCATTCCTGACAGCTTAAAGGCTTGTTAAATATGTTCTCCAAGCAGGGAAATTCCTTTGCTTTTCATTCCTTGAGGCACTCTGACTTTTTTTTCTTTTTTCACGCAATCTGTCCACATTTTAAGTGGGGAAGAAAGTTGGTCCCGTTTGGAGGTGAAGTGGTCCAATTTTCCACAAGAGATGTTGTGGTGTTAGTGGCGCTGGTGGGGGGAGACAAATACTTTTCTGCGTTTTACAACAGGGGTCTCAATAAGCCCTAAGAGTTGAAATGATTCTCGATTGATGAACACCAGAGGCAATGCGTAAAGACGCAACATGAACAGCCACCACTGCTGCCGAACGGCTGACAGATTCCAAAGAGGATACTTTGCATAAGGACAGAGTGTTTGTTTGTAAGGATTGGACATTGCAACCCCTCTGTCTTCCCAGTAGGCTTAATGTTGACATAGTAGTGAGTCAGCAGCACCGAACAAGACGGCTGAAGAGCCTCTCCGGTGAGTTTGGACTTCTTTTATGTCTCTTTCATCTAGTTGAGAACTGAATCAGCTTTTACTTGGACCGCCCTGAATCATCCTTCACATTCTGCGTTTTTACTGTACTTAAAGCGAGCTTTCTAGATTACTCTTCCTCCGTTTATTACTTCCTCATGTAGTCTATATCAACACGCAGGGTAACTGGGATAAGGCTGTGATTTTTTTTTGTGGTCATAGTTTCACACTTCCATGTGAAGACGCGTGTGGTGACGCGTTGCTCCGGTGGTTGATTGTGGTTGTTTTTTTTTTGTTAGACTGACCAGTCTATAAATCGGGAATACATCCATCCCCACGAGGAGCAGGATATGCTCATGTGATTGCAGCGTGGAGTCTGTACACTCGTGTGTGTGTGTGTGTGTGTGTGTGTGTGTGTGTGTGTGTGTGTGTATGTGATGTGTGTAGAGGGTAAGTTATGCAC
>JBAMYA010000019.1:9955040-9990889 GCA_037176975.1 Arrhamphus sclerolepis | reverse complement strand
GTTGCAGCGGGTGGTTTGTGTATTCTTGTTTGTGTGTGTGTGTGGGTGTGTGTGTTGGTGTGTGTGTTTTTGTTTGGGTGTGTGGAGGGGGGGGGGTGTCGGGGGTGTGTCCATGTGAGCACACATGTGCTGCTCTAGTGTGTAATGCAAAGCTGCACGGAGCAAATATGTGTGTAAAATGTCCCGATAGAACACGTCAGATTTAGGATTTTTAAAGGAAAAGTCCGCTAATTGTAGACATCATGATCTCATTCCAGCACTGCTCAGACTGGGGAAACATCGTAATTGTTATACAAATCATTACAAATCAAGACATACATTTAAAAACAGTGGGTTTCTAACTTGAGAAAATAATTTAATTCAAATGCATGATTCCTTATTAATCAACAAAGGAAAGTTATATTGTTGCAGTATAACGTAACACCAAATAAGCAGAAAACATTTAACATTAGTTTTCAAACATGCTGTTGGAAAGTTAGAGAGAGAGGTGTGGTTGAAACGTCAGCTCTCCACTGGGGTGTTGTGTGTGTTGCTATGGGACACACAGATTACTGACGTCACATGCAGCATCAGCAGGTAAGACTGATGAACTCTCCTAGCAGAAACATGAATGGGAATGAGAGGTGTGTAGACGCTCCTTCACACCAACATGTCCAGGACTAGACCATCTATTAACAAGCGCTGCAATCCCTCCTCCTCCTTAGGCTTGCTGCTCTGTTCGTACTCCGTGTCAGCTCGTGATAAGCTGAGTAGAGGGGCACTGGGAGTCCAAAATATGTTCCTGCAGTCACGTCTTGGTGAAACACGTTGTTCTCAGTTCCTAACAGCCCCATTTATTTTTTATTTTTTTTGACAGTGCTCCAAGCTCTTCCAGTGAGTTCATATCCTCCGTAAACTGTCCAAAACTTTTTTCCTTCTTTTCCCTTCATCCGTTTCCTTTTCTTCTTCTCCTACTCAACTTCTTCAGTATTTTCTGTTCAACCTACCTGGATCTGGCTACACCTGCTCCCACATGTAAACGTCTTTCCATTGCCACAGTTGGCCTCCTTATCAGAACAGCTGTTGAACAGTACCAGTCACCAGGAGATATCATTTAAGCTGCATGCCATCCAAACACGCATGCAAAAGTCTTCTTCTAAAAAAATAAAATAAAATAAAAAAATTAGTGCTGTATTGGGGAAAAACAAGTCTCAGCTAAAAATGTCAAGATGGTGCAAAGAAAGACAACATAGCCAGCGTTACCACAACAGCCTTACAGGAATGTGGTGTCTTTCCAGAATTAATGGAGTTTTTAGAGTTTAGAAAGAAGAACATACACACATAGTTTGTTGCATTTTGAGGATTGGGTTCCAGTATTTTGGCAGCTAAATGTCATTATACCACAACCTGTGAAATATAAATTTTCTGGAATGGGCCTTTTATTGTCATATTTTGTTATTCCACTGCTGTGCAGTACCACAGCTTCACAACTAGTGTGTATTTTTTCATTTGTTTGTGTAGCAGCATATGTGCATCCGCTCCCCTTTTAAATCGACAGGAAGCAGCGTTCTTACTTTGCGTCAGCGGCGACTAACAGTCAGTCGCCTAATAGTCACTCTCTTATTCAATAGGAAACAATCTGAAAGGAGGATAGGCGGCTCTTTGTTGTAATTCCTCTGTCGTAAGAGCTGGATGTAGATATGTGAGAACCCTCATCATGTAAACAATGTACAAAAAAAAAGAAAAAGGATGTGGTGATGGGATTATTCTTACTGTGGGCGTCTGTAAAGGTTCAAAACTTCCAGCTGAGATGTTTTAGCTATCCTGCTGTTGATCACAGTTTGAGCGATTTATGTGTCAAATGTGAAGCTCAAAACTATGGAAAGCCATCACCTGATGTTCCCAGGAACAGTTAAAACAATGGGAACCCTCAGATTTCATCCTGAGAACACAAACTTCAGCCCCCCACCCCGCCTCCTCCATATCTGAGTAGCAGATGGAACAGAACAGGACAGCACGGCATGTTTAGACAACAGATTTCACTGTAGTATATTCAAGATTAAATGTCATAACAAGAATGCAGTGTGTGTGAGAGAGAAGTGCTTCCTTCCCATGTCGGCTCTCGGAGCAGCAGGAAGTCAGATGAGTTAGGGTTTATTCTTGTGTGAACAGTTGCCAAAGTGAAACTTGTGAGCAAAACATTGTCATTTTGTGACAAAATATTTATTGTCATGTGATGAAGAAGGTACTCTCATTTCAGTTCTTAGGTTTCACATGTCAGGACATAAAAAAAAAAAAATCTGGTCCTGAGCTTGTCTGAAAAACTAGGCACATACTGCTTTACTTAATAACACATTACACCATGTTGTTGCATAACAAAAACTGAGACAAAATGCAGAAGCAGCAGTGGCAAAACTCAGTGCACCTTTGCTGTTTCCTTATGAAACAGGAGGGTGAGTAGTAGCCGAGTGCTGCTATCACACCTCACACATGCAGACCACTGCCTTCAGGTGTCCATTTCTGAAAAATAATATCTAGAGGCCTTTAGTGGCAAAATACAGACAGGAAACCAGGGCAGAGAGAGTGGGGAACATATGCATCAAAGTGGCGCAGACCAGGAGTCCAACCAGCTGGTGCAGGAGGACTGTAGCTTCTGGCAGCTGTCTTGCAGCCCATTCAGGTGTCTTAACACAACGTCAAAGAGGAAAGACATCATCAATAGTCCTAAAGCAGCAATTGTTGCTTCTCATGAATCTAGGAAGGATTGAATTGGAATAAAGGCCATTTCAGTTATTCACAAATCTTCAAGACAGTTTCCACACTCAACTTCCAACAGGTTCAGAGGAATACCATCTCATGTAATGAAAGTACAATTGGGGAAAAAAGACTGAACAAGTATGGCTTGCTTTGCAAGGGTTGCCCGTAAAATGTCTTTTTAAATTTTTTTTCTCTAAAACAAGCTTTTAGATTTGTAAAGATTCATTTGAACAGACCACAAGATATCTGGGACACTAGCATGTGGACAGCAGACGAGATTATTTAGTCATAACGCAAAGGCAAAAAAATGATTGGAGTTAGGGTTAGTTGACTGAGTTGACTACAAGGTTCAGTAACTTGTCGGCGTATCACGGTGAGTCACGTGAGCTGAGGCTTAGCTGAAATTTGGTCATGAAACAGAACAATGATCCTTATCAATGGCTGAAAATGAAAAGAAATGAAGCCGAGCAACGCTCCTGTCATGGGACCTTCTTTATATATTAAAAAATAAAAGAAAATTAACAGTACCCCGCAAACCTCAAGGAAGCAAAACAACACCTTAAAGAAGTGTGAACCAAAACAAGAAACTCTCTTTTTTTTTTTTTTTTTTTTTTTTTTAACTCTTTTTACTCTTTTTTTTTATTATTTAAAAAATACAACGTCTGCTTTTTGCTTTAGTTTTGCAAAACAAAACATTTGGTCTGATATATAAAACTGTAGAACTGAAGGGAAGAGAGCATGTTTTTTTTGTTGTTTTTTAAACAGTCTGAAGATAAATCTGAAGGAGCTGAAGGACAAACACTTCTCTGTGGATTTTACTGGATCTCGTCACTAAACTGTCGCCAGTCGGCTTCGCTCATTCTCTAAGAAGGATAAAAATGCAGTACAAACAGATTCATCTTTGCATTTTTTTTCTTTTTCTTTTAAGAAACTTGGCCAGTAGAACATAAATTAAATGTTTAATCAATACATGAAGCAGCAAACTGGACTGACTCAGCTGAAAAGGCCATTTTCGTCATTTAAATCAACCATGCAGTCAATTTCATATTTCCTCTATAACTCTGTTATTGTGAAATGTGAGTGACAGTTGCTGCGAAGTCATAAGTGCAGCCTCACGTGGAATAAACTATAACAACATAACTGTGAAAATTTAACAGCGTTCCTTTGTGGGGTTAAACAGAAAATACTCTTGTTTAGTCGTCAGTGCTCATTGTAGTTTAGAGTGAAAGGTCTTCCACTCACGTTCTTTTTATGGGCAACATTAATGAATAACTATGAAACTTCAACATCAAAGCTTTCCACTTGTCCAGAGTTGAAGCTGATGCAGACTTGGCATTAATAAGTACACTCTTTATGAGGAAAATGCAGAGTGCAGAGGAGCTTAAAGCCAAAACATTAAAGGATTCAGTAACACACACTGTGCTGGCGATCAAAGAACAATCTTCTAATGGATATTCAGATATTTGAAAGGCCTTAGTGCCCTGAACCCACAGAGTAAAAATAAAAACAGAACAATCAAAACGTGAGTGATCTCCTGATTCTGTCGCCAATGTCATCAGAGGAGTGTCCTCTTTGATGTGAAATTGTAGCTCTGATTAGCTGAGCTTACATGGAAGAACGTCTGCCACTTCTGGTTGAATAACACAAGATTGCTGAAAAATTCTCCTCTTTAGTGGACACAGTTGAGCAATAAGTAACGAAAAGCTGTGGCTGTAGAAATGCAACATGGCACATTGTAAAAAAAACAACAAAAATGTTGAGCCGCATGTCATGTGACCAGCAGTGAGGTGTAAAGTGTGCAATTTTCTGCTTAAAAAAATAAAAATATTTAAGCACTTTTCAACATGCAAAAAAATGCAGCCTTGAAATGTGGAAGAAATTGATCTCCTGGGATGAAACTGTGTTGATACTCCCTGCATGAAAGAGGAAACACTGAGGAAAAACAGAAAGCCTGCTACGTGTTGGATGTTTTTGTGTTATGTGTTTGTCTGTAGTTTATTACTTCCGTAGCTCTGATGTGACACACAGACATAATCTGAGTGCTCAAATTGTGAATCATTAAAACAAAAAGAATAAAAAGAAAGGAAAGGTAGTAAACATTTACCGTAGAGAATCATCACTGGAAATTGCTTGGAAAAGGGCAATCAGGAGTATCCAACCATGACTGGACAGTTTATCACACCTAAAGTCTGCCCACTGCTGCTGATATGAGATGATTCACCTGCAAACACGATTGTTTACCTGCAAACTTACTACTGTTTATTCCCATGAATGTCTCCTGGTAGTAAAATGGTGCTCTTAGATTGTAGGTTTTAACAAATGAAGATCACAGTTGTCTTCTGTTTTGATGAATTTCAGATTTTCACTGATGACTGAAGAATATCATTTTCTCACATTGTCGTGGCAACTATTAAAAATAGATTTTCCTCCTCCAGATATTTACCAGCTGATTGAAATTTGCCACTTATTGCAGGCGTTAAACTACCTCGCTGATGATGGTTAAATATGCTCTGTGCACCTGTGTAATCATGCGCATCGGTGTGACCTCAGACATCTAGAATCTGTTGATGAGTCCAATCATACAGAGATATAAAGACGTGCCATTGTGGGCTGTGCAGCTGGAGGTCCACATCTGCTGTCAGTGGTTTGATTCCGTGGCAGGTGTGCCTGGAGAATGAGGGCTTTCCTTAATCTAAAGTAACCCAGATTCCTCAGCATGAACAGAAGAGAGAGGGGCTTTTCTTGAGCCACTTCCATCCAAAATAAGGAGGGAGGGGGGCTGCAGGTGGGGCAGGTGTTGGTGTTGGGAGGAGGGTGGTGGTGTTTGGTGATCCTGGCTGGAGTGAGGAAGAAGATGAATGTGGGGCTCCTGGAATGTACTGGAATGTTTAGAGCAGTCGAGGATAATTGAGTGAATCTGGAAGAAGAAAAGACAAAGCGAGGTCCCGCGGTGGAAGAATGTGCTTTTGGGATGTCTGACGAAACATTCCATCCATTCTGACAGCTTCACCGGGCCCAGAACCTTCCTTAGATGGCACCGTGGGGAATAGGAGCCCCCACGTACCCGCCATTCCTCTCATACTTGCCTCAGACTTCACGAAAACAGAAAGCCCCTTTTGATATTCTTTGCACTTGAAGTTTATGTACATTATTTATGTCTGCTGAGAGTAAAGCTGCTTTTGTCTTCCAAATAAGTTAAAGAATGGAGCTGTCGCCTCTTTAGCTGTTTATTTGGACATGTCTTATTTTCATTCTCAACAGCCTGAATCAGAATTAAAGGTCTTTTATTGGATGGTAAGGGACAAAAATGATGTAAATCGTAGCAGTTTTGAGTTTGAATGGAATGCTTTCTTTTGAAGCAAAATGACAACTGATGTCAAACGTTTAGTCAAACCTGAGGCCCGAGGACCAAATTTGGCTTATCAGCAAAGATAATTATGATATTCATAACAAGAATGTTTCTCAGTTTCCTGGATAATGTGGAATTTGTTGGAGAATCCAGCAGCAGAATCATGCAAAACACCAGCAACATCTTATACATACATATATTTTCAAAAGCTGCAAGTATAATGTTTAATCAACTGAAAAGTATGGGTGGATCAATCCAGATATCAATAGTATCAATCCCAACATTGGTATCGGCATTGGTATCAAGACAGATATTTTTGGAGCAGTTCCTGCTCTAACATTTATACAGATTATCCTTTCAACAAACTCAACAATATCCAGATAGCGGATTTATAGAAGTGAAAGTAAGATTTACTCATCTCTTAACATCAGTTACATCAGTTGCTATTTTTTTTATTTTTTTTTTATGAGAATGTAATTTTAGCTTGACTCAAACCTGAATCATGAATTGGGCTGAATCTAATAACCATTTTTGTGTTAACTGCCAAAGGAACATTGGTATTCTTATTTAGGCTACATGCAGGTTAATAGGTTATACAGTGAACTGTCATTTTGCTATTAGCTGATGCACAAAAGAGCCATGGAGCTGAACAAGGAGCATCACTGAGAGGATTGTGAAGGACGTACAACACAAACTGACAAGACAAACTTTAACTTTGATATTGCAGGTGGCTCAATATGGGATTATATTGATGGACAAACTTATTTCCAACAAATAAACATGTCTGCATGTAACTATTGTGGAAAACACGGTAAGAAAAAAGAAGAGCATTTCTGGAGAGCCCGACTTGACCTGCAGGCTCTGTTTAGCTGATCCGGTCTCAGCGTGTTCCTGTCACTTGTTGGGCTGATCGCCTCACTGAGGACTGACAGACTCGCAGGCTGCACGTGATGGTCGGTGCGCGTCACCGCAGCAGTGTCGCTCTTCTGGAGACTGGAGCAGCTGACTGACACTGAGTGCAGCAGGCTACTGTAAATAAAGAAAAAAAAACAGCAAAGTGACAGGAGGAAATAACAAAGACAGGCGGCACCGGGTCAACCGAGCTGCAGCACTTCTTATTCATTCGCTGAATTGCCTCTAAGGGTGGTTTTTTTTATTATTTATTTATTTTGTTCACAGATTTGAGCGTGCCAAGTAACGGGAAAGCAAGGGGAAAAAACATGGCTGGTTTGATGGCAGGTTTTGGCCACTACACCCACGCCGTCGTCCGGGCAATCCCTGCGTCCCTGGCCAAAGAGGCGCTCCGGAGCAGCCAGGCGGAGGTGGACCTGGACGGTGCGCGGAAGGAGCACGACGCGTACGTGGAGGTCCTGAAGGCGAGGCTCGGGCTGGAGGTGGTCGAGCTGCCCGCGGACGAGTCGCTCCCGGACTGCGTGTTCGTGGAGGACGCGGCCGTGGTGTGCGGTGACACGGCGCTCATCACCAGACCCGGGGCAGAGAGCAGGAGGAGAGAGGTAGGGAAGAGTCTTCATGTTTACAATAAAAGAGAGGAAAAAAAAAGTTTGACATGAAAGTGGAAGGAAATGCGTCCTCCTCCCCCGCCTGCGCGCCCGTCGGGCTCTCTTGGCATGCAATTAATAAGATGCAGGAGTGATGGGCAGGACAGGTATAAACTCTTAAAACATTAAAGTTGACTGATGAGAAGCATAAAAGATGATCTATAATCGATTTAAAACATTAATATGTTTTTATAAGAAAGGGTTCGTATCAGTTAATTATTTACATCCTCTATGCTGTGTTTTACCACATAAAATGTAACAAAATGAGTGAAACATTTGCTTATTCTCGCATTTATCAGGAAGAAGCGCGTTATTTTTGAAAGCTTTATGAGCTCATATGATAAGCACATCTCTAACATGCATTAGCCATTACAAAAGGATTTATGGTTGGAGGCAACGCCCATTTGAGAGACATTACTTCTTCACAATTTGCAGCACCAAAAGGTGGCTTGTACAGGTTTATTTATTTATCTATTTAGTTTACGGGGTGTTCAGTATTTGCAGTTGAATGCTGTTTCAGCATATTAAGATGTTGCTTCACAACTCACGCAGTTCTTAGTTGAGTAAGAAAACCTGAAAGGAAGAGAGGACGAAACATGACATGCAGAAATAAAATGCATGATGTATTATTTATTTTTATTTTTTTTAATTTATTTATTTAAAAAAACAAAAAAACAAATTAACAGTCAGAGTGCACTTGGTTGCCTAGGGAGAGTCTAGTGTAGGGTTTTAGTGTGTGAGTGTGCTTGAATGACAATGAGGAAAATGGTAGAACGGTTACTGTGAAAGCCCCTGTCATTCCACATCAGAGTCACTTTACTTGGCTCAGTGGTGTTAATGGTCCCCCAGCCTCAGTGGCGGCGGAGCTATTGATTGAAAAGATCAGTACTGCTACCCTTGGCCACCACTTTTCATTTATGACAAAACATGATGCAAGTTACTTTTGCATGCATGTACATGCCATCAGCACCCTTTATTGCACCAACATTATGGCACTTTTCATGTTTCAGAGAGATGACAAGGGTTTGGTTTCCTGTCCATGTTTCACTCATTCATCTCATTCAGTCCAGTGTTAGAAAATCACAGTGTGTTTAAGACGATAATCCACAAACAGTTGTTGTTTGTAGTTTCTTTACTGAACATACCTGGTGAACGTTCAGTGTAGTGGAAAAAGCAAACAACCCAAAGGCTGATTACTTTATCAAACCTAATAGTTTTTTTCTAATTTGCACACTTGGAGTCCAGTTGACCAAATTAATTTGAAGGTATGGTCCAGAGCGAACCTTTTTGCTTTTCATAATCAGGATTTGCTGATATTAACATGTCTATGAAAAAGGATATATCTGACAAACAGAATCTCATCAGAATTAATATAGGATGGGTAAGGGATACAAAGTAATCTCAATGTGTTTTGGCGTCCATTAATCCACAGTTACTGTAGTCGGTCTACAGTTACTGAGAAGGAATCAGGAGACAGTTTAGTAGGCTACTGTGGTTTTTCTTAGAGGTGGGCGCCCAACAGAGATGACTCCAAAGGAGAGGTAAAGCAGAACTCACAAGTACACAGCTAAAGGTTTGAAGACATTGACTGGAACTGGCAAACTACCCTGTACATGAGGCTGCCATGCGTTGGCCATTGAACAAGCAGGGTGTCCATGGCAGAGGACCACAGATGAAGCTGCTGCACTCCAGAAAACAAGCAAACAAGAAATGACTTCAGCTCGCTGCATGCTTCAAGTTTGACAAAGAGGTAAAAAGAAACAAAAGCTTAAAACATCTGCCCAGTAGTAAGGCACGGTGGAGGGAGCTTCATGATTTAGACTTGCCTTGCTGCCTCAGTTTGACAAAATGTTTTGCAGGATAAAGTCAGAGTAGCTGTCCACTAGTTAAAGTTTAGTCATAGTTAGGTGATGCAGCAGGACAGTGATCCCAAGCATGAAAGCAAATGCAGAAGTGAACAAGCTCAGGAAAAAGAAAATTCACATTTTAATGTGAAAATGGATTTCTGTAAGAAAAGCAGTCAAAATCTGAGTTTATGGAACAGAATCCTTTTTTTTTAAATCAAGAAATATCACAGTTTACTGTATAACGTGTTCATTTTTACCATAATTTCAGAAACTTTAGTGTATTAGAATACTGACTGAATGTTCTATGAACAGTTTACTGCTCAGATAAATGTTACAGGGTTCAGGTTTGTCATAACGTTTTATCAACATGACTTGGTATAAATCCATCTAGAGTCACGTAGGCATCAGTACGTTTCTTGATGTTGTGAAACCAATCATGGAAATGGGTTACTTTATCATTAACTAGCTTTGTGTACTTTGTCCAGATCCTTTGGACTGTCTGACGTAAGATTAAAAAAAAAAAAAAAATGTATGGAAGTGTTATGCTAATAATGCGATGATAAGATACTGTTGAGAGCAGGTGTCAAAAGTGACTGATGTAAAAACTCAGAGGTGTGCTTATCTGGGTTTCCAGGTTCATGTTGTGTTACTGGTTATCACCTGAGTGTATCCTTAGTATTTGTGGGTTGTTTTTTTTTTCCTTTAGGATTCTCAGTCTCCATCAGGTCTAGCTCAGATTTCTCTTGCTCGTCCTCCTCAACTAGCAAAAACAAGTACAACGAAGATTAATGAGTTACTTCATAAAGCCAGACATTTTTCCCCTCTGTTTTTTTTCTTCTTCCTAATGTGTTACGACAGACAAAAAGACAACAAGTAAGGGAGAAAATGAAGAAATGATATTAGGCCGTGGCTTAAAAGCTTTCTATTGTGCGAGAGGTTAGTTTTAAATGGAAATAGTATTGTGTCGTGCAGATTTGTTCTGTCAAATTCAGCACCGTAGATCATTATGACATTTACTGTCTCGCTTGCTTTGAAGCTCTTTATGGTTCAGATTATTTCCTTTTTGTAAAGCATACTAAAATATGAGGTTGTTTTTCAAGTTTAAAGGAACGCATTTGGAAAATATACAAATTTTTTATTTTTTAATACTGATGTTTAGATATATTTTATGCCCTTGCAGATCTTGTGTATGTATATATATATACACATATAATATGTGTATGCATGCATTTAGTTATATTGCATGAACAGAATGACAATATGCAAAGTAAAAGAAAACAGCCGCCTGACCTGCTGCATTCTGGTTATTGTGTCAGAGATCTTGTCTTCAGTGACAAAGTTTAATGAAAAAGATCTTTATATTTTGCAGGAAAGAGGGACGTAAGTGTAGTTGGATGGTGTTAATGTTGTGCTTGTTGAAGGTTGTTCTGGGGGGGTTTCTTTTTTTTTTTTTTTTTTTTTTTTTTTAATTTCTGTTGAGACTCTTCATCAGGTCTTGAGAGGAGGCACTCCTTGTGCCAGTCAAATCTGCATGTCTTTGCTTGCTTACATATTTTATTGATAGTTTTTCAGTAGCAGGTCAGGAAAAGGGTTTTCTCTTTTATATTGAGGAGCAGCAGTCAGTGATTCTGGAACTTTAGTAGAGGTGGGAGATCTGGCTAACAAATCTTATTTTTCAATTGACTATATACGAATTAGAAACTTCAATTAAATCCACATGTTATATAATTCTGTCTCATTTGATATTTATTCTATTGCTGTTTTTTATTTATTTACTATGACTATAGCATATTAAGGTTTCTCCTGTTTTGTGCTGTGCTGCTGGATCCCTAATTTCCCTGAGGAAACCTCCCCAAGGGATTAATAAAGTTTTATCTAATCTAATGTTGTGATTAATGGCAGAAAAAAGAGGCAAAACTCTTTAAAAAATGTTAATTAGAAAATTAGCTCAAGTGTTGAGGAAAAGCACTTATGTCACTTTTTCTCAAGGACAACGTTCAAATTTCCGAAACCCTTGAAGGACACACACATCAGTAACTATGAGAATGGATGGGAATGTCAGCTTTCACAACCAGCAAATGTGCCGTAGACATGCTTCATTCTCGTACCCTTCCAGGCCGACACGCCGCCAGTCACAGCGGTCTGTTTGCACAATTAAAATCACTATATTATTAAAAAGTACATATATGTGAATTATTATGTTCTGTTCAGTTACTTTGTGCTCAGAAGTCAAAGTTGTGATAAGTACTAAATAGCAAAAGAGATGACAGCTAGCCATTGGCTATGCCAGCTGCCAATCAAAAGAAGACGCCCCTTATCATTTAGTAAATGTTTTGCCTTATATAATTTTAACTGGTGTGTTAAAAAAAAACTCCCATGTGCAGATGCCATTCATGTGACAGAGACAAACTTGTTTTTCTTTTTTTTCAACCATGCTGTTAATATGTTTTTGGTTTTACTTTTTGACATGACTGTCAATGGAGATTGACTCACCTTTGGAGCTAACCCCTAGTGGTCAGTCGAAAAACTGCAACAACACCTACCGGTACCTGGCAGTGGGATGTTTGCCGCTTGGCCGAAGCTAAATAAAGCTTGTGCTGAATAAATTATAGACATTATAGACATAAATTAAAGCAGCAAAATTGAACTTTTGTAATTTTTTTTTGCTCAGTCAGTCCCCCAACGAGCATGGACGTTAATTCACTTTTACATCAATGTTTAAGATTTATCCTGGTTTGGTATCTCACTTTCTCTCCTGCCATTATTTCTTGAATCTCTTGCTTTCCTCTGCTGAATGAAGCTCTGAGCGAATTTCATTGTTGTTGCTCATCGCTGTTGTTCGTTCTGTCCAAAAACTGTCTGGGTTTTGCTGATAGCAGCACGAGAGACGGCAAGAGCAAGATTGCTCTTCCTGAAAGTAAGCAAATAGCACTTGAAAAGTTATATTTTAACTTGGAAAAAGTCTTTCCTGGTGCTCACCAGCACAAAAAGAGCAACAGATAGAAATGCTATTCTATTCAGCATAAACCAGCACAGTGAGGTGACAGAAAGATGCTAAAGAGGTGGAAGAAACTTGCTGTGTGAATAAGGCTTATATTACGTCCTATTGCAACTTTTTTTCTCCATACACAGGGAGAGGTGACGTTTTAACACCTCTTGCACCTCCAACAGCTTCAAATCAATATGCTCATATATCAACTAGTCACATTCGGTTAATTTGCATGTTTGGAAGGGACTGTAATGCCAGGTAGTTATAATTATACTGAAAGCCACATTACGTGCCGAATTAAGGTTGTCAGCTACAGATTTATTGCAGTGTAGCTTGATTTAAAAGGCCATCAGGAAGTGCTATGCCCACTTTGTCCCCAGTAATGTGACAAGAAAATGGGCTGTTTGAGGGACGTCCATGTTTTTGGTTCTCGTCTGGATCTGCTCCTCAAACAAAAACCAAAGACTTTTATTTACAAGGAAAAGTAGTTGTCATTACTGTTTACTGGTGTATATCAAATGTCCAGTGTCATAGTTTACCACAGTACTCCACTTATCTTTTAGTTTTCCTCTGTTTTGGGGGTGTTCTAAGCTTCCACACAAG
Organism: Arrhamphus sclerolepis; assembly: GCA_037176975.1. Lineage (NCBI taxonomy): Eukaryota > Metazoa > Chordata > Actinopteri > Beloniformes > Hemiramphidae > Arrhamphus > Arrhamphus sclerolepis. Next base: position 9,977,806 of record JBAMYA010000019.1, on the reverse strand, counting down.
TGGAAATAAAATGAGTTTCTTTCACAATATGTTTGAGTTGAATCTCTCTGACTGACTGAAGAGATGAGAAATTACAGTTAATCTGCTTCTCTTCAGATTCTCATAAATCACATAAGAGGCTTCCCTCCACTTTGGTGAGCTTGATCTCTCAAGGTGTCAGATAATGATAACACGGGGAAAGAGATCTTAGAGATGACACTGTATACTGGTTTACTCACTTATATTTCTATGCGCTTGCTTTGTTGTAAGAGGTGGAAGTCCAATTTCACGCCTGAACAATTTGGAAATTTGCTCTGCATTTTTCTAATTTGCTCAAACACAATCTTAGCTTTGAAGCTCAACTCAGCCTTGGTGAAGTGGCAGAGGTACCAATAAAAGACAGAAATGACACTGCAGCAGAAGCTGCATTCTCAGAACACAATTAACCCCCCCCCCAAAAGAAAAGAAAAAAAAAAAACAAAAAAAAAACCAGGTAATTCCTTGACAGAAATCTGCATCTTGTAGAAGTGATGAATTGTCTCTGCTTCAGATTCTGTAATCGACGATGAGAGACTGGAGATGCTCTCAAACGCTGAATCGGAGCTCAGTAAAGGAACATTTTTAAGGAGCGAAAAATTCCAACATCAATAATTCTGCCATTGTTTATTAACATTTCAACAATGTGTCTTACAAACGAGTCTGCAGCGTACCACGCTCTGCAGTCTGCTGCATGTGCCGCAGACAGTTTTGAGAGTCTTATAAACAATGGAGCTGGAGAGCGCTGCCCTGCACAAACTGATGACATATGCGAGGAGGCATTTCTACCGCTTCTTTACAAATACAATGACAAATTTCTACTTAAATTTGCTGGTTTAAACATTACCAGCTTGGGAAAATCCACTCAGTGATTTTGTATATTCAAAGTGCTATTTTTAAGCTTTATTTCAGATTAAATACAACACTCGGACAGTTTGAAGCACTGTTGGTCCAAAATTGGTTCAGTCCATCTGCCGTAGTGATTTGGCTGCACTTTTAAACTGCTTCCTGTAATATGAGAGGTTTCACAGTAACTACAGTTGGGTGACCTTTTCCTCTCATTTGGATGCCAGTCCTCAGTTTTGCATTAGAAGGTTCTCACTCTGACAGTGAAGCCAAAGATAATTGCCCAGAATGGTGCTCTCGGATCATCATCTTCCAGTTTGTACTTGTCTGCCACTGTTTTTACTGAGGCAAACCTTCAACATCTAAGATGTGATGTGTGATTTACTTTTATTGACTGAATGGATTTCTGTTGAAGGAACTTGCCACCTCTGGCCAGCGGTGCTCAGACGCTGAGTTGCAGTTTAGCCACTGATGGTTTTAGAATAACTTGATCTTGAATTGATGTACTGCCACAAGAACAGTTCAAATTAAAATATTGCTAATGGTCACTGAAATGTGCGAATTTTTGTCATAAGCATTAGAGGCTTTGGCAAATTTGGGTCTGGAGACAGGATGGAAATTTCATCTCTGCAGACACAATATTTAGGTCACATTTTTATAGACGAAATATTTAGGTTCAGTCCTCCAGTTTATATCCATATGGGCCCCTTTCCGGTCATGCCTCACGTAGCTACCCCCAAACGAAGACCAGACAGCAGAGAAGCCCTGTTTTGACTAGACGGCCTGCAGATGCTGATTCCTCGCCGCCCTCTCTGCTCTTATGACTTCCCCTTACGGGGCTGACCTCGTTTCCTTCAGGGAGACATGACATCCGAGTGTGAACGGGGGAGGAGGGTGAGACAACTGGAACCGGCAGGTTCCATGTGGGATGAGGTGAACGTCTTTCACATTCTTTCCACATTTAACCTGTGCTTTCTCTCGATTTCTTTCTTTTTTTTTGCCTGTCTGACTTCTTGGATGGCTAGTCATTTGGTAACATCTCAGTGATGCTTCATCTGTGATCTTCCTGGTTTTCGTTGTCTTACGTAGGCTGAAGCATCCGGTTCTTTAAGGTCTTTACGAGCATCAGCTGGTTACCTTCAACCAGTTTCACGAACATGCCATGACTGAGAGGGTTACAGGTCATCCTGCTTTCTGAACAGGGGAAATACGTCTTATTTGCTGGAAAAAAAAGGATAATTATAAATTACTGTGCTGCAAAGAATGTACCTCTATGAAAAACACATTGAGAACCAATCTTGGGATTGACCCGAGTGCTTTGCATTCCGCAGCGTTTCTCAGAACCAGACACTTCATTCGTTCTTCTCATACTCTGAGTAGCTGTTATGGAGGCTTGACACACCTAAACATGACTAAAAAAGTGACTTATATATATATTAATTATATTATCTATTTATTTAGTAACCCATCTATCAAAAAAGAAACAGCCCGTGTTGTAAAAGAAAGTGATATATTGGTATATTAGGATACTTATACTAATAAAAAGGCATAAAAATCAATACAAAATCAATGTTAATCAATAAATTCCCCATGCCCAACTTAAGTCATTTAAATATTTTGCTCAAAAGATCGGAGATTAACACAGCCAAGGTCAACATAATGCATCTCTCTTAAAGAAATGTATTACCCTCCAGTGAGTGTTGTAAGTGCCCTGGAGCCGATTGACAAATGTAACATTAGCTTGGTCATTTGAAACCAGTAAAATGGTTAACTATACGCAATGTTGTGGTTGAGATTTCAAAGAAAACGACAAAATGTGAGACCCCTGATGTACTGGGATGTATGCATGTAGTAGATTTATGGAATAAACAAGAGGACGTTTGTGTGTTTGGGTATATGAATAAGTCATTCATGCAGGCTTAGAACTTTAGCTATGATACTTCCCTAAAAGGGCTATAAAGGGCTATATTTGGCTGTTATGTAACAGATCATGATGGCATATTAAGCTCCATTATAGTTGATTGCTGTTGACTGGATGATTTTACAAATTTTCTGCCAGCTGCTGGTTCTTTTATTAGTTAATTTGTTTTGGTGCAAGCCCTAATTTTTTTGACTTAATTCTTAAATGTTTACCTAAATTGGCTTGTTGTTACTAATAATGAATGCACACAGATTTGAGACCCAGCCAAATTTCTTGTTTTAGCCTAATCGCAGTGTGCTCTGCATGGCCAAGCCAGCATGTGCCAGAGCTTTGCTTCTCATGTGTACTGAGTAAAGAAATAGCTGCTGGAAGAGCCCAGGCAGCTTTTCCTTCCACTATGCTATGACTTTGGACCCTGCCCCCTTTTGGCCCCACGTGTGCCCCTTCCAACCCCGTACAGTGAAGCATCCTGAGAGACGGCAGCAGGAGACTCGCGTACAGGAACTCCTCAGGCTCGCAGGATGACCCGGTCATGCTCAGCCCTCGCCGTGGGTGTGTGAATGTCTGGCTTGGTATGTGAGACAGAGCAGTGGAAGACACAGGAAGTGGGCCAGGCTTGGCAGCACTGAGAAAAGTCTCGCTCAGGTCAGAAAGGTTCTGCACAAGTCGAGACAAAAGGCCTTTTACCCCTTGAATTCTATGGAAAAGTCCACCTTTTTTTCCAATAATGACTTGGGCTTCTTGGCTTTGGTGTGCTTTTCTAGGTTTGAACTACTTTACTGCACTAAAGTCTTATTAAATTATTAAACACAAATACAGTATCAACAAATGTTTATTTGCTAGCTTGTGTAGAAACTATGATATTAATCTTAAACCACTTTGTTTTTGTTCCAAACATAAAGTGGAGATTTTCTGATTTTTATTTTTATTTTGTTTTAATATCATGATGTATGGTGAAAATAAATTCATAGATCATATGCATGGAACAGAACAAAAAAAAGTCTACAACAGCTTACGGCAATAACATCACATTATGAATACTGTGGATATTATGTCCCTTCTCCAGCTTTTTTGTTGCATTATTCAGTGTATTATTCAAGGTATATTTTTAAATCAACACCATTTAATGAGAGTCTAATAAAGCCTCTGGAATCAGATTCTCTGGACAGATAAATCCAAGATAAACTTCTATGAGAATGATGGGAAGAGAGAGGTCCAGCGACCCAAAGCAGACCGCTTCATGTGCCAGACATGGTGGAGGCAGTGTCATGGTATGGGCATGTATGGCTCCTCCTGGAACAGGTGTGGTTATTAATGAGTGATGATTTCTGAGGGGAGCAGGAGCTGTAAAACTGCAATGACCCTAAACATACTGCAACTCAAGACCTTTTAAGGGGAAAGAAGGGGGATATTGTTCACTGGTCACCTGATCTCAGCCCAGCAAGCATGGGTTAGTGCAAACCCACACTTATCCTGCAGAACACCCACATGGGTTTCATGTAGGTTAGCTCTTGCGGGCAAACCCACAAAGATAGCAAAGCCTTGACTCCATCATCCAGGCCCAGGGGTTTGTTCCAGTTTAATATAGTTGGTCTTTTGAAACTATGTTTCAAAATATATATATCCATGTTCACTGGAACTGAACATGGCATATCAGAGGGAGAGGGAGAGTAAAATGTAGCTCGCTATAATATGCTTACAGACCAGGGATTGCTACAGGAAATTTCTTCCTGGAGAGTTCTTCCCATTTCTGCACAGATATTAGCAGAAACAGCTCTGCAGCATCACAAATCAAATATTACTATAGGGACAAAGCATATATCAATCATATATTAAACATATTAAAATTATCCCAGAAGTGCTAAATAGTCATATCTGAAATGGATCAAAGGTTCAGGTTTTTACATGTATGTGTATGTGGTAAATGTCTAATAAGATCACCTCTTTTTAAACAAATAACAGCTAATATTTGCACATGAATATACAAAATGATTGCAGCCCTGATTGACAGGACCTCACCTGACCCCCAGTGCCTGGCCAAAGAACTTGTTTAAAGGTATAATAACAATGCTAAGAGCTAAGTGGATCCATTGAGATTGTCGTGATGTGGTTTTGTAGTTGCTCCTGCCAACCAAACAAATAATTCACCTGTTGTGTGCTGATTGCTTCAGATGCATCTTAATGCAGTCTGCAAACACAGCAGATGTCAGTCAAGACTAATTGAGATAAATCTCTGCAATCTTTCTCACTTTTCATCACTCTTGGGTCTCATCCTCTCAAGCCTCCCTGTCATTTTCACTCCTAAAAAACAAACAAGGCACTCCCTCAGAGATATAAACGTCAACATCAGCTTCAGTGATTGTTAGAGAAGAGCCAGGGGGAATATTTTATGTTTGGCAGGCTGTTGTCATCAGTCTTGCCTGTCAGTCCAGTTGTCAGCTGTGTTTAAATGCCCAGTTTTCTCTTTCCCCACTGAACAACAACATTCTTTGCAGCCTTCGTTTTCTCCTCAGACCTTTAGATGTGATTTGGCTGATGCCTCTGGCGGTAAAAAGCAAAATTCACCTTCGCTAAAGAGGTACGATGTGTGCTGTCTTTGCATCGAAATCCAGTTATTTGTGCCGTAATTGCTTCCTGTCATGTTTGTAAGGTGTCCTACTGTATGTACCTTCAACCATAACTGTTTCTTACCAAAATACTTCTTTTTAAGTCTATAAAATGGAGCGATCCATGACTGTTTTCTTTCTCCTCTTTCATATTTGATTTAAATGATTAATCTTCCATATCAGAAATAATTCCAAGTCTGATATTACGATCATATATATAAAATCTATTTTTATATTTAGGCAGCAGTAGTTTTGGAATGATAGGTCAGTTCCAGACAAATGTTAAAAGTTAATAAGGAAGCGTAGGAGTGCTATCTGAAGCTGTGCAAGGTGACCACCAGAAGCTGATTCAGGAAGTAAGTCTCAAGCAGCGTCTGTCTGAGTGTGTTCACTTCTTATGCATGTTTTTTTTTTTCTTTTTCTTTTAAATTGTCCTCAGGCGGCTTACAGATTTTCACTGCCTGTCGATTTTCTTTGGTATGGATGACTCCAGACTGGTCCCAGTCCATAATATGATTCACTTTTGCAAAGATCCGTTACTGCTCATCTGAGGGTTTTCATGTTGTGTCTTTTCTTTTATTGATCTTGTTTGCTCTTTCTCGGTCTCTTTCTCACATTCCTTTCGATTTTCCTTTTTCCATGTGTTGAATTCTCTTCCTGTTCCTCCTACTTAAGTTTTATTGCTTGGCACACCTGGTATTTCGTATGCGATGTTGCATTTTTTTGTCTGGTTGTATTTTGTCCTGAGGATGTACGAGTAACTGTTTACTCGTACATCCTCAGGAGAATTAGAAGCCCTTTTTTGCATGACTGAGTGTCATGGAAATCCATCTGGTAGCTAATATTTGATGCAAACCAGAATGGTGGCCAGCAGACCCACAGAGCAGCCTGCATGTGTAAGCATGTATTTTCTTCTTCATGGTGAAGATGTTCACCGTAATTCTGTCAAATTAATTAAAATTGTACTGATATGTCAGTTCATGCAGCCTAGCTATGATTCATATCGATTCAGTTATCTCTCTTGAGCAATGATTGGTGAAAAAAATAGAGGCTGTCTTCTGCCTTTACTTATTGGAGGTGGGGGGGCAGGAAAGTGATGCCGGTAAACACAAGAACACTGGTCCAGAGACGGAGAAACAGATGGACAAAAAAAACAAACTCCTGCATGACTGGAGAAGCAGACTTAGCAGCATAACTAAATGGATGCTTCTGGGTTACTCTGAAGTTTCCAGGTTCATTTCTAAAGGGAGAAAGAGTTTTAACAGGTGGATGGATCAATTATTCGATATAACATGCAGAGAGAAGGTTGGCTTTCTGGGTGAAAACAACTGTCCTGAATTAACTTAAAAAGTTGAAATGTGTCATGCCTGTGATGCAGGCCTGCAGCCTGTTAAAAATACTTCCCATAATCATCACCAGGAGGTTGAAGTGATTGTTTTATCCCCTAGTTAGCTGTTAAGATTGACAGAGCATCAAACGAAACCTCTGTCAGACCGCCAAATGGTCTTCTTTGCAGTAAGTTCATGCTAGCTGAAATAATGCGATTCTGCATGCGATCAGGCAGCAAGTATGCAGACTTGCAGTAAAGTCTAAGCTCAGGGCTGTGTTGAAAGAACACGATGGAAACTGTTTTCATTTTTGCACACTGTTTCCGTGTGAAACAGTGCAGTGCTCCTGGCGGCTTGGAGCCGCGTCAAGAGTGAAGTAAGTGACGAAATATCGAGAACATCCAATTATATCATACTGACAAAACAAGGGAAATCTTGCACAGGCTGACAATTATCACAAGACTATGTGACTAGTTTGACAACATTTTGTTTTCTTTCATTGCAGATTTTTTTTTTAATTTTAGACCCTTCATGTCAGTTTCACTTGGGATCTTTCACATCAAGCCCTGCAGTAACAGACTAAATTATAAACTCTGCGTCTCACACTGCTAGGAGGAGGTGAGGTTTGTATTTACAAGAAAATATTAGCTCAGTGATGAGCCAGAGCCATGAAACATGATGCACCACTATGATGCCAGCATCAGTTTCAACACGCATCTTCAAAATAGACTGACCTTTTACCCCTTTTAGTAATCCATAACAGCCTTGCACACCAGAAAAAATGAAACCCTCATAATTCACAGTGAAATACACATAAATGAGCATCAGATTCTACACACTGAAAACATTTTTACCTACACATTTACCTGCATTCCTCCTCTTTTTTTGCTCATAATCAGTCAGGTCAGTTTGCTGTCTTCATGTTGGCTGGTGTCCTGGGAGGACAAGCTAATGCCAAGCTTAGTCCTATAATATTGTCAAAGCAGCATCTGTCAGTTTTGTGTAGCCTCAGGAGCTTTGTCGAGACAAAAAGAGTGTTTTCACACCTGCTTGAATCTCAGAACGTACATTGATTCAAAAATGAGCTTTCTGACAGGAACGTGAACTTATTTGTTTCAGCTGCACACTCAAGTTTATACTTCATTCCTGTCTTGATTTCTCCCCAGATCTCCTGTCTTGCCTGTGAAATTGGCTTACCCCCCCACGCACACACATACATGCACAATACACCTGGGGCCTCATTTATAAAACAAGAGGATCAATTTTGAACTTAAGTATGACTCAAGCTGAAAACGATGTCTAAGTATTTATTTAAAAGCCTCAGTTTGACGAGGCAATGATTTTTATCTCAATGCAGAGTTGAGACTTGACATGAGAGTTCATTGCTGGTTAAAGGGAGTGAACTGTGGTTTGAACAGAGTTTGCGCTCAACCCTGGGGTGAACTTCACATGATCTTTGTGAACAAGGAGAGGTGAGATTAATTATGAGACAACGCTGTTATATAAGTCCTTTCAGAGCCCTCTTCCCTTTCTTTTAAATATTTGCCAAGGTTATGTCTTTAGATCTGTCCAGGATGTATCCTGCCTTTTGAAGTGTTCAAACTCTGAACAGGATGAAATAGGTTCAGAAAGGGGGTATGGACAGTTCTATCAACCCACTGATTACTCCACCATATTATGATGCATGTTGCATTCATTGTCCTCTACCATTTTGTCTCACAAACAGATTGCTTTTCTGTAACAATGTGTGTTGCCATCACACAAAGACAAACCACAGAGATGGTGGAGTCATTTAAGATCATTTCAGTTTCATAATCTAAAGCTCCATTATGCTAGCCTGATAGATCGACCCCCATCTAGACAGATGTAGGGTCTGAAAGCGAGCAGGAGGACTGGAGGCGGGACCAACTGTTGCTTCTCAAGCTGCCTCTGCACGCAGCTTAACGCTACAACCAATCAGAGCAACGGACAAGGTGACGCATTCAAAGCAAAGCAAACTAGTCAACGCTGGGAGAATGTTATGGAGAGAGGCCAATGTAATGAAAATAAAATCCAACGATTGTTGCTATTTTTGCAAGCAGAATTTAAGAATCAGTGGTGCACTCAAACCAGTATGTTTGAACATGCTGGAGCTAACGTTAGACAGATCTGCTCAATCATACTCAGATCACTTCTTGAATAGCTTCTTTTATTATTAGAGCTAGTTTACCAGATGTCTGTTGCTACTTGTAAATGAGATGGGTCTCATCCAGCACAACCCTTGAGAGACTGAAGTCCATAAGTGGTTGACACTTGCCCACAAGGTGCTCTCAGGGTTCCTGCTTGTATGACCAGAGTTGGAAACGTTTACACGCCTGACTGGCCTTGGCCTCTCTTCAAGGTGATCTCAGTTGAGACTGTTCTCCATGTAGTTCATCAATGGTGGAACAAGCTAGCAGAGCAGAGAGTTGTCCCTCTCGACCTTCAAGAAGCTCTTGAAAACTCTCCTGTTCAAAGAATAGCTTTTGAGCTGTTTACTCTCTTTGAGTTCCTAACCTGCACTTGAATTGTGTCCTGGCTGCACTGACTTGTATGCTGCACTCACCTGAATGCTGACTTAACTACTATTCTGTAATTTGACTATTTTACTGTGTTTTACTTGTATTTCCTCTATTGTAAGTCGCTTTGGATAAAGGTGTTCGCTTAATGTAATGTAATGCTCAAATGACCGCTGTCGCTCTGTTGTCATCACGTTAAGCCCTCCCAGAGACGCTCTACAAAAAGTATTATCTGATTGGCTCTCCAAGACTTTGAGGTATACTTGAGGTTCAACGGATGGTAGCTAGACGGACCTGCTGAGAAAGATCAAAATAAGCACAACAGATATCAGGAAATAGTGAAGCATTTTTGACAATTCAGACCCCTGTTTTGGTGCTGCAGATTTATTAAGACGGGCTCAAAACGGGGTTGAATTGCAATTTTGTACTTTTTGGGTTATTTGCTAATCACAAACTAAGATGATTCATAATCACACTGTTATTGATGTGTGCCTCAGATGTCTTTGCCTAATTTTTGGACACATATCACAGATCGGAGGGAATGAGCTTGTCTCTGAACGAGTCTCTTATCCTCTTATGTTTCTGTGGAGAGGCCCACCCATCAACTTCTAATGGAAGAGATAAATCTCAAGCACCACCCTTTCTGACTTTGCATCCTTCTTTGCTTTATTATTCAGTCTGACTAATGCTGTTTGCGCTGCAGTTTTTCATTATGCCAAAGTGCAGACCACTCTCAAATTGAATTTAACGGTGAGTGAATCTTGGCCAAAGTAATGATGGAGCCTCAGCTGTTGAACAGTTGTGCTGCCATGTGTTTTTATTTTTTTGTGTTTTGTGGGCAGCGGGGTGTGTTGCTAATTTTCTTATTGCTGTTGGAGAAATTAAACTCCTGAGATCGTGTGCAGTTTAAAGCAAGTGGGATTAAGAGATGTCTTCATTCACACAAACGTGACTACTGTGTGTGTGTGTGTGTGTGTGTCCTCAGACACAGGAGGTGAGACGAAGGTGTCTAGTTTCCACACGGTGATGAGTCAGGAGGAGACAGTATGTGTCAACTGGGTGCCAAAATGTTGTCAGAGTGTCAGGAGGAGGCAGGAGGCCCTGAGGAGAAACCCTGTCTGTTGAATCTCTTGCACCTACCTGTAATGTGTGCATGTCTATGGTAGTGTGTCAGAGTTGCATCTTTTCTGTGTGCTGATACTCTTAGAAAAATGTTATATTTGATGGTCAAGAAGACTTCCTGAAGTTTAAATCAAGCATGAGGACATGAAGGTAATGTAAGTGTCTTTAAACTGGGCATGTTTGTTGCTGATATACTTGCATTTATTATTGAGCCCTCTTTGGGGTTTACAGAGATGGCTACAAAATGAAAATACTTAATATATGACACTTTTCTGGATTTAATGTAAGACGTTACAAAGGAACAGCCGCTGGCTTTAGGTCAGAGACAATAATAACTATAATAAGTACTTGTAATGGTAAGTGTGCTTTTTTTTGATGCAGCATTACTGACTCCCTGTTGCAACCCTGTCGTTCTGATTGTAATGTCTACCTTTGCATCTACCCGAGTCATTTGTCTATTTTGCTTTGAATGCTGACTGTGCAGCATCAGGGGTTTTTTAAATGTTTTATGAAACTTATTCATGCCACCCAGAGAGATGTTTTCAAGTAGGATCACTGTCTGGAATAGGACCCTAAATCTAGGATGTTTGAAGAGAAGGTGTCGAGGATGCAGGGCAGAAGCAAAACAGAGAGCAAGGAGGAGGAGGTTTTAACTCTTCCTTCCTTCAGGGAATATGAGATCATCGACAAATCAAATAGATGAACTTGGAGTGCTTGCAGATTCTGCCTGCGACCTCAAAGCTTAATAGTTGGTGGTCTACAAAGAGCCCTCGCTTGCATTCATGGCTATCTGGAGATTTCAAATCCATCTCTCTGTATCACTTCCAGCTTCCCAGAAGTTTGTTCACATACTTTTATTTATTTATTTTTTCAATTAAATTTATTGATTCATTTTGTTTAATTTTTACCGGAACACTATAATTCCCCTTGGGGCATTCATAAAACATGCAGTGGAGCAAAAGCAAGAGCAGCAGTGGAAGGTCATGCTTGCTGTCACTCTTGACAGCTGTGAAACTGGCCGACAGACTAAGCAGCAATGAATAAATGACATTTAAATGGTGGGGTCATAATTTGGGGTAAACATCATAACATCATGGATCCATCTTGCTTAGAATAACAATTCAGACTGATATTGATGCTATGTTGATGGGACTTTTTCCAGACCTCAGCCTACCTGAGTATTGTAGTGCCCATCCTTTTATGACCACAGTACACCCATCTTCTAATGGCTACTTTCAGCTGAATAATGGACCATGTCACAAAGCTCATTATGCATCAGATCGGTTCCTTCAGCATGACGATGGCTTCAATGGAATCAGACGAGCACCACAGACAGACGACTGCAATTAGTAACATAAAGAAGCTTTTCCTAGCACAAAACTAGAGACATTTTCTACATTATGTGTCTCTGATAATTGCAATGATGTGTGAACTGTGCAGATTTATCCAGGGAAAATAACTTGATACATGCATGTGTTCACATACGGGTGACAGGTATGAAGAATCTGAGCTGTGCGGGGCAGCGAGGGAAGTGCTGCCCCCCCGTCTGCTCTGGGCTGTCACAGTGTGATGTGATGTCCGCTCTCAGTCACTTCTCATGCCAAGGATAACACTGAATACACACACTTATATTTTACTGTTCATGCTTCTCAATCATGCACAATGTAGCTGCAGACACAACAGAAATGGATCAGTGTTTTCAGCAATTTGAAAAAAATGGACTGACAGAGAGTGATAGTTGGTCGCACCTTCCTAAATGTGGATGTTTGCTGTTTATTTCATTTTTTATTTTTATTTTTGAGATTTCATTTTTGTGAGCTGGGCTGTTTGTTGGACAAATGTTGAATATTGAGTATTTTCAAGATAATACCTTCAGTTCAGGAAGTTGTCATTTACCTTTCATGTCACATGTTTTGACATTTATTGGATCGAAACACAGAAATTGACCATAAGTTGTAACCCCAGGGTGTGTATGGTTATACAATAAAACACACAGCAAATGAGAGCATCAGTGGGGATTGACTAGCTTTTTGAGGCTTTGCACTGGAATGTTACCAGTTTGTAAAGTGACTACATTGGTAACAGCTCTGTCTAATCAAGTTCATCACATTGTTGGACAAAGCCAAGATTCTCGTCTGTATCCGACGTTTCTATAGCCAAGGTGCTACTAGCAAATTTGAGCTTGCTTAGCAGGTTCATCTAGCTCCCCCCCATTGAAGCTCATTATCAAAGTCTTGGGAAACCAATCAGATCAGTTTATCCTTGTAGAAAGTCTGGGTGGACTTACAGCAACTATGGAATCCAACAGTTGTTGGATTTGGATCATGTTGGTATTACTCTTCATCAAACTCTCTCTTGTTGACTCTTTTGTGTCACTCTGAATATGTTGCCTTGTCCATCCCTCTGATTGGCTGTAGCGATAGCCAACTGCGTGCAAAGACAGAACTGTTGACGCCGCCTCCTGGATGAGGATGCCCTTTGGTTCATTTTCAGACCCTACGTCTGTCTAGATGTGGACCTGTTCTGTCAAGTTAAAGTTTTTACAAAACAGAAATGTTTCAAATGAGTAAACATATTTTTTCTTTTAATTTTCTTTTTTGTTTTAATCTGCACACAACTATCTACTGTTTATGAATTGAAATTTCAGTGATTAAAGCAAAAAAAAAAAAAAAAAATGGATCCTTCTTTGGGGTCCTTCTTTTTTCTTACAGCTCCACTGTAAGTTATTTAGGCCATTCAGCAATACTAGTAGTGATATTTTCAGTGCATTCACTGGACCTTACTGTTCTTTTGGTTACCCATAACAAGATTTATTTTCCTTCCTCTGAGAGAACTCTGTTCACCTATTTTCATTTCTCTACAGATTTATTCACTCACTCCAGCGACATAGAGGGCTGGCTGCATGGGTGTATACACTTGCATAATTGTACGGAGGGACTACATGTTCACGGCTGTGAAACCTGGTACATTTGGGCCACTGCACAAATTGTGTTAGTAATATGAGATTGCCTTTCCATTGTGTAACTGTGTTAGTTTAATTTTACAGCAAATGCTTTGGTAAAGAGGTGAATCCTGAAGAGAAGCTCAGGAGGATACGCAGGCCTCAGAGGTGGAGCAGATGAAGTATTTTGCTGGCAATGCTCTTGGAAAAAAGACATCAACTGTGTTGGGAAACACTCTGGGGACTGCTCAGAGAGGTGGTGCAATAGACTTTTTTTTCATTTATGTTGAGAATTCTTTGTTTCTTTCCGTCTGGAAAGAATTTCAGAATTTCACTTCTTTGTCAATCTTTGTTTAAATATCTGCTCAGCATTGTTTGATCCTGATTGCCTCTGTTCTCGTCTTCTGATGCTTCCGTATGTTTATACAGACTCCCTCTGTAGCCTGTGAATACCAAAGCTGCCACCGCCCGATCATATGATGATAGATACACTGGAGTTTTTTTGTTTTTTTTAAATTGCAACTGCAACTGTAACCAGTAACATTCCATATGATGATTTGTTTGTTTATAACAAAAGCCAATGCAGGTCCTTCTGTTAATGCAAGTACCCCCGATCTGATGATGCTAAAGCTTCCAGCAAGCATGTTTTTCTTTCTCAGTTCCCTTTATTAGAGGAAGTAAGACACAGTTCTCAGCAGGGTTAAAAATGTTTCACTTTTTAAAAACGGTGCTGTGGCCCTCGTCCACACTTGGGAGCCCAGAAGGGTCAGCATTTGGAGCGAAAGGGAAATGAACTCTGACAGAATGACAAGGTTCTCTGCTTCTTAGCGCCTACCATAAACTCATCTAATTGCTCTGGGGCTCCAAACCCACAATAAAAAGTCATCCGGTGGGGCCCAGGGAGCAGTGGGAGTCTCTGGGAGACTTCCGGAAAATTGGAAGAGAATAGAAAAAAGCCCACACACGTGCTTGAGTACACATAAACGCAGGGTAAACTTGTAATTTTATCTTTCACCAAACATAGCGCATTCCTTGTGCCACTGCTTGTGCACTGATTGTTGTGATAGATGACATCTGTGAGGCCAGTATCTCAAAGATCTTTCGCAATCTTACCATCTTCATTTGGAAACAGTCTTAGCAGGTGATCACAGGTAAGGGGCTGCAGGGTCAGGAGCCAAACAGTTTGCCAGTAAAGGATGTGCCTTTGAGCTAGTTAGTGATTGATATCAGCGCAGTACAACTCCAGGAAGCTTGCTGGCCAGTATCAGCCCTCACGGTTATATCAACAGCCACTGAGTGGAAGTGCACTTGTTTCAACTGGTACGATATATTTAATTTCTGATTCGTAAAGACTTGCAGTTAATTATTTGTTCTTACTTTTGAGAAGAGAGCTATAGGTGAAATTTCACTGGCTTCGTCCTAAGAGCGGTCCATAATGTGTTGAAGTTACATAGGTGCAGAATGTGGTTTTACACCGTCTTGCTGAACATGCATGGGCGTCCCTGGAAAAGGATGCCATCATGAATGCAGCATATGCCGCTCTCAAATGTCAAATGTACTGTTCTGCATTAATGCCATCACTGAAGTGGGAAATAACCTTTGCCAAGGATGCTGATGCATCCCAATACCATGGCGTTCTTTGACCTTGAGCAAGCAGAACCAATTTCTGTACCAAAAAAACCCATCTTAAATGCTGATTCTTTGGATCACAGTACACATTTCCCATGTCTGATGGTGCGTATGAGCTCTGTCTAGCCTCTGGACAAGGTTAATAAAGTTTAAAGTGGCATTTATAAAATATAGATATACAGTATAGCCTTATACTACAGTGCTTAACACAGGATTCTCTGCGTAATACCCACTGACTGTGAACACTGGAGGAACTGTCTGGTCACGTGATCCATAGGTTTGTACAGAGAGCCTTTGAAGCCCATTTTCCCGTGAACTCTGCGACACCATGTTGCAAAGAGGCGGGACAACGCTGTCAAAGCCAACAACAGTCAATGGCTAGCTGTCCGACGGGCATGTCACATGATCCCCAGGCCTCTGATTGGTCAGCTTTATTGCTCGATATAAATGTATCTGATGTGGTACAAAAATATTCACCTCCCATACAGTTGTCATTGATGCAATATGTAACCATACATACATTTTTGTACCAAGCTCTAAATATGTTTTAATTCTGCTGCAGACTTGGCAGTTTTAAAATGATTGTCAATGCGGATTTGCTCTGGTTTGGAGCCATCACCTAGTGGTCAGTCAAGGAACTGCAACAAAATGTAGCCTATTTCCTGGATGAGCTTCAACCAGCAAGAGAGATGTTTGCCTGATAATACCTTACCTTACCAATTATTATTTATTTAAATATTATTTAAATTTCATTGTAATGGATGTTGGATCACTGTTGGGAGCTGTCGCTCGACTGGTCTGCCATCTGTGTCACCCAAAGTGACTTTCTGACAAATGCATATTGACGGTGATGTTACACATCAACAATGATGAAATTGACAGAGTTACAGTGGTCATCATGACAGAAGCGACAAAGGGGGAATAATTTCAGAGAAAATGACAGTGTGACTGAGCAAGACAGAAAAGTGAAAGTGACGTAACCTGTAGGAGGACCTTCTGAGCTAAAAAAAAAAAAAAAGAAGTTAAAGTTCAGTTATGTCTGTTAAAAATTACAATGTTTTTGTATTAGTTGACAAAATGCCATTTCTGCACTTGAAACACCAACAGTATTTAGCCTGTGTACTGTGTACTTTTCTTTTTTTTTTGTACCAAAACATTATTACCTGTTTGGAATATTGTTTGTTTTTTTGTTTTTTTTTCCTTTTTTAACGCCCATACTTTGTTGGAATGTCTTGTAGACCTGAAATGCAAATATATCAACAAGTTGACAAGAAAAACAAGATTTTGTGGCTTTTTACTGCCTGAAAGAAAGAGGAAAAGAAAAAATAAGTACATTTCTGAGTCTCTGTATTTCTTTCCTCCATACTGCCCCAGCTTTATTAAAACTGAAGTAGTAAACTGAATTGATTTATCAGTCTTGATCTGAGTTGAACCCAAGAATTTGGCTCTACAACTACTCTAGAATGTACGAGGTCCTGATTTATTAATTCATTAATTATCATTGTCCTCAAACTACCTGTTATCTGTTCAAACAACCAAAAACTGCTATTAATTTCCGTTCAGTCGGCCAATAAAAGGTTCTCAGTTAGTCTTTTTCATTACCTCCAAATTTGTGTGGTTGAATTATTTGGCCCTAAAAAGTTAGGTGGGCAGCGTTACTGCTGCGGTTTATCACGCTCACTACATTTTTAAAGATAAGCCTCACATGAATGGACAGGAAATTTAATGACCCTAAAAGCGGTGATGATTCACAAAGCCTGAAGCCAAGTGAGCTTTGAGAGGGCCAAATTACGCTTGTGATATTTTAAGCCATGGGTGTCACCTTATCAGAGCGCTCTGTATTCTCAGTAGAGACCTGTCAAGACCAAGCGGTGGCCAAGAATGCCCGGGTCATTACTGCACATCTATTAGGGACAATTCACCGTCCTTTCTTCACATGTAGTGTGCCAGTTTCCCTTTTTAGCCCAATCTGATGCAACGGCTAAATCACAAGGGGACTGTTGGGCTGTCTATATTTAAAAAAAAAACAAAAAAAAAAAACTGTTGGTCCTTTGTGTAAATAGCCTGAATACGCAAGCAAAATTAGTTTAACAGTGCCACGATAATTACATAATTCTGGCAGATCCATAGCAATAATTGTGCACTAGTGGATGTGTCAGATGCTGTTAAAGAGGAGGTATTTTCAAAATGGATGGCATCTGTTGCAGTCATTCCTGAGTATAAAAGTCAAGCTCTGCTGCAAAATCCATTTATTTAAGATTGAACATTGAGAGGTATTTCACAAACGGTTGTCTCAAGTGATCCATCACTTTATGCAGCGAAGTATGCTTTGAGGAAGAACAGCATGTGATGGGGAGGAAAGTGCAGGTCATGTTTTGGGTCTTTTTTATTTTTTTTTGCTAGAGAAAATGTGGACAAACCCATACTAAGAGATTCAGTCTTAGAGCAGTGCAGCAGTAGCAGCTGCAAACACTGAACTATAATTCAATAATGCAACAGTAAATCTATTCTATCCCACAATTGGAGCACTCATCTTTGTGAAGGAGTTTGCAGTGCAGCTGAAAAACACAAAAGTTCCAGATCCAGATGCCTGTCACTGTTGCACCAATGCCCTGCCTCGTTTTGTGTCAATGACCTCAAGGTGAACGACATTTTCATTTATGTTCCACAAAGGCAAATTGATGCACCACCACTGTACAGAGGGAACAGGGTAGCTTTTTTTCTTTCTTTTCTTTTCTTTTTGTGCAATATGGCGTAACCTCTGTGTGAAAAGTACCTCCGTTTCTGTTCTGGGAGACATTCTGGTGGTATGGTTTAGGTCTCTTTGCTTCATTAAAGAAAAGACTGCATGCAAATGATGGAACAAATTCACCATATCTCAACCTTTATGAACATCTGTGGGAGATTTTGGGCTGACGTAAAAGAAAGCATTCCCTACTATCGTGATTAACACAGCACATGGGAGTTTGTCTTTGGGGGTAGATTGGTCTGTGGACCTGGTGTTTGCCTCCTACTCGTCTCTCTTCCAGGGTTTCAAAGATCATATACGAGCTATAATGCTTGTATATCTGGATAAGTTCTTTACTGTCATTTTACATTGCTGTACAATGACATTTTCTTTGACAGTAATCTTTTACGCAGCACAGAAGGTGCATATGAGTATAAAATAAATAGAAGGATAAATGCAAGGTGTTGAGTGTAATATAAGGTGGCAGTTCTGGTTTACAGTAGAGCTTTCACAGCCTTGGGGAAATAGATATTTCATTCTTTCTGTCCTTGCTCTTGTCACCCTGAGCCTGACAGAGGGGAGGGAGTCAAAGAGGCAATGTCCAGGATGATCACAGTCACATCTCCGCCTGGAGTCTGCCAGGCAGAGTAGATGTGATCCAGGCGGTGAGGAGTTTTTGCAGGAAACAGAGCTGCTGCTGGGTTTGTCTCACCAGCTCCTTGGCGAGGTCACGTCCTCACTGAGATTAACACTGAGGAACTAAAAACTCCTTCACCTGTTCCATCACTTCTCCACTGATCATCGGGCCGCATGTGTTGAGTCCTTTTGTTTCCTGAAGTCAGCTCCTTTGTCTTTTTGGTGCTGAAAAGCAAGCCATCCTATGTTCCATAACTGTGAACAAATGTAGGCTCACTTTTAATGCCTGCATGTGAATAATTGTCACCATGGTTACAAGAACATCCACATGCCGTCACCCTTGCTTTACATTCCCATTATTTTGGCTTAGTTGTCCCTAATGTATGATCCACCTCTATTTGATCCATCTCAAACTGCTGTCATGTTGCTACATCAGGATCTTTTATGACTTAACTAGGCACAGAATGTTTTTATATGTTTATTTGTCTCTGGATTTTTATGTTCTTGGAGAGCTGAGGTTCTGCTTTATCTTTTTACATGCCAATGATCACTGAAAGCAGTGTGGCCACACAGATAAAAGCCTCAGACACTTTGAAATTCTGCCCTAGGAAGTTGTGGGGAGGTTCAGCGGAGGTTTAGTCTTGGAAACTTCTGGTATAGACTATACAAACAGTCCTGACAGAAGCAGTCTGGAAGGAAGTATTGAAAATGTGCCGAGCTGCAGCCCATGATTCATTCTCTTCACGTGTTGGATGGGTCTGAGTGTCCAAAACCCACAAAGAAACACTCTTGAGGGAGCTGAAAAATTTCACAAATTTGCCCAGAGCCTGACGAATACAGCACCACGCAATTAGACACAAAACAAGTCCAATGACAACAGACGCTTTCAAGAAGTTGTTCCATTTTCTTAAAATACAAACCCGTACACACAGACATCCCTTCCAGACACATACAGCTCCATGTGTCCTAACGTGCAGCAGTCTGTTTCCTCTTGGCTGAAAGCGGCATCCATTGTCCAGCCAGAGTTCCTCGTCATCGCCGCTCTGCTGTGGGATGTTATTGATTGACCTTTTTTCACCAGCCATGTCGGGTCAGCTGCTTTGTGTGCAAATGGGTTTGTATTTTACATGCTACTACACTCCAAGTTCAAACAGCGGTGGAACTAATGGCTGGCACAGAAAAAACACAAGCACAAGCTGAGCCTCTGCGGCTGAATTCATCCGTCTCATTAACCCAGGCTGCTAAACAACAGCAGCTTCAGCGCTTTAATCTGCACCTTAACAAATGCTCTTAATGGTGTTAAAGAGGGATGAAATGAAAGTGGGTACAGCTTGTAAAAAAAAAAAAATCACAATTTATAGACAATATGTCGGGAAATGGATTAACCAATCAGCTTATTTGATCGACTGACCTGTCCTACACATCTCTGAGAACTGTTTGAGGAGTTTTTTTTTGTTTTTTTTTGGTTTGTTTGTTTTCTGCTGGCCTTTGCAACTTACTGTCAGCCACACTCATGTGGCCCTGCAGAGGTGTACAGTATATCTTCTTACAAATGTGAAGCCTCAGTCATTATCCTTGCAGCTGGCCTTCATTTATTGGAGCAGACACTTTCTGTTTAAGTCTCAGCTTGATGTCTGAGTGCATTTAATTAATGCAGTGCAGATCTTAAATCATGAAGTAAATCAGCAAATTCCAGATTTACACTACACTGGTGACAATAAAGTGTGACTCTTTGGCACACTTTGCTGCATTTAATATATTAGTCCATTTTCAGATTTTGTCTCAGAGGAAAATACATTTTCTTGGAGCTTTATGACTGTGTATCGTGTCAGCATCAGCTACAGTCACACACTGTCATAAAATGTGAAGACTGAACTATCTGGAGGCATAGCAGAGTTATACCTGCTGCAAACCAGTTTCACAGTAAATTTTCATACATTCTAAGTAGGGCCATAAAAGATTCACCTATGCAACAGAGCTGCCATGACAGCCATGGGTATTATTGTGTGTTACTTATCTACAGCTTGTAGCAAACCCCCATTTCAGCTCCAGTATTCTTGCTTCAGGTCTCTAAGGAGTTGTTATGCTACAGGCATCCTTTCATCACAACATGATTAAAACCTCCAAAGTGACTTTGCCTTCTCATTCAGAACTCACTTCACAAATCCTTTATGTGTCGTGAAGAGAGTCAAATGTATGAACTTAATAGCTTTGGTGCCACTGAAGGCTTTGCATTCCTGAATACCAAATGAGGACCAGGACTGTTTTGCAGCTTGTTTTGACATTTCCTGTTACTGAGATATATAACACTCGGCGATTTCAAACAATCTTCTCATTATTTAGTTTATATACTTTTATTTATTGTCCAGAAATGCCAATAGATGTGGCCCTCATTTACTGCTTTGAATTAGCGTGAAAAAAAGACAATGATAATTCTTTTTTTATTGCAGTGATTCATCTGAACTTTACAGCTTGTCATGCGGCAGGTTTTTTTCATCTTCTTTATTTCATCTTGTCTAACTGGAATATCAAACAGCTGTGTTGCTGGTAGAGTTTTACATTCTGTGTTTAAAAATGTCAGGAGGGTCTGCGTTTTCAAGATTAAAGGTACCTCGGTTAAAAAAAAGAAAAGAAAAAAAAGCTTATCTGAGTTCTGAAATACTTATTCACATCCTTTCTCTCTTACACACACACTCAAACAGGCATCAGTGTGTTCTCTGGATGTTGTCATTGCCTTTTAATAGCACTGCTCCTGCCATGCATACTTTGTTGAGGTCATCATCAGTTGCCCTCTGAACTCCTGAAGACCTGACTGCTTATGTCATTCCCCCCATCTGCACCGTCTGCAGTTGCTCTACACCTTTTCCTTCACTGATCGTTTCTCCAGCCTACTGTCTAAGAGGAAGATGACATCAGTCCCGTATCTGCTGGAAGACACTTCCTCCGCATGCAGACCAGACCAAATATCCCCATCCTCTTCTTTGGCCTCCTCTCCTGCCATGCCTACACATGATTAGAAGTCTGGGAGAAAAGCTCAGCTTGTCCGCTTTGTGTAAACTAAGCTCATGCACAATGTGTTTTTAATTTATTCACATGTCTGCCAAAAGTTAGAGGTTTTTTTTCTGTCTTTTGTAGTTGCAGCCATTCTTCAGTCTGATTCATAAGAGTTTCTTAAATCATTTGATTTTGCCCTTTTCAAAGTATTCAAAAAGCAGTCGAAGATCCAAACATTGCACCTTAAAAACATTCTTATTCCAAGTTTTTATCATTCCTGTTTCCTTTTGTACGCTGCTTTTCCCCTCTCCTGTGCTCAAATGGCACTAGATTACATTGATAATAAATCATCAGCTTTGAGCTCAGTGTTATGGCTGACATCTGGAAATATGGTGATATTTTTTAAATTAAGTCATGCAGTAGAGAGTTTCCAGCTTGTTCACACTCTGATGGCATCACATACTGCTGTTTTGTCTCAGTGTCATAAATCAATAATCCAGTAAACATAGTTTAAATGTATATTAAAATTTCATTAGCTAATAAACCAAATGTACATTCCAAACACCTCATCATTCTATAAATGAACAGTAAAGAATGCTGATGTGTGACATCCAAATGTCAAATGTCTACAGGTTTTAAAAGAGCCTCCAGGTTGGACACACACGTCTTTCAGGCTTAAAGATTTTGGTCCAAATTAAGTTTTTAATGATCTGTTTCAGACAAAAGAAATAAAGAGACTTTCCAGGTCTAAGTAATGAGTTGCACTATCAGGGTTGAGGTTTGATGTTTTCAGATGTTGGTAATTTAGGAAAATAGCAATATCTTAAAGCAATACAAGGTAAGATTGTGCTCTTTAGCACCCCTATCTGGTTGACAAGCGTAATTGTCTGTGCTGTGTGAGCCTCGATAAAAGCGACACAACACACAAGCATTTGTTAACAAACTGACAAAAGAAGAACCGCTAGCTCTGCCATGATGTTCATATTCTTAATGTATGTTAGATAGCGTCCGGCTAACTCCATCTAGCAAACATTCGGAGGAGTTCTGTTGTACTAGTACTAGTTGT
Source organism: Arrhamphus sclerolepis (assembly GCA_037176975.1). Lineage (NCBI taxonomy): Eukaryota > Metazoa > Chordata > Actinopteri > Beloniformes > Hemiramphidae > Arrhamphus > Arrhamphus sclerolepis. The sequence continues at coordinate 9,955,437 of JBAMYA010000019.1, read as the reverse complement.
ACACTTTGATTGACAGCTGGGAGGTGTGTTTTCCTGGGTGTGGCTCACCCGCCAACTAGCATAGTCGTAATGGAGGTGACTCAGATGCACTCAGGCTTTGGCAGAGGTGCGATCTGTCTTGTTCTGAGTTGAACTACCTCTAAAATATTTTAAGAAACTTTTTGGAGGCGTTTCAAGTTCTGTTGTGTTGCTTTAAGTGCCCTTTACACTGGATGACTTTCATATCACTTTTGCAAGTCCCTGAGCTTCCTGACAAAAGAAGACTTGTGACTGGAGGCAAACCTTGCTCTCCAGTTGACACTCTGTTGTTATTTGTAAAATAGCCAAAGACTCAACAGAGAAGCTTGCCAACACATGGCCAAACCAACTCTGACGATAGACAGTAAACCATCAACTC
>JBAMYA010000019.1:9876915-9953273 GCA_037176975.1 Arrhamphus sclerolepis | reverse complement strand
CACCCAGGTAACCAAGGAGGCTTCCTAAGAAGCATTTCAAGGTCCTGGAGGGGCCTAGACAGTCTCCAGATCTCAACCCCATAGAACATCTTTGGAGGGAGTTGAAAGTCCCCAAAACATCACTGATGAGGAGATCTGCATGGAGGAATGGGCCAAGATATCAGCAACATTGTAGAAAATCTTGTGAAGACTTCTGTCATTGCCAACAAAGGCTATATAACAAAGTACTTAGATGAACTTTTGTTAGTGATCAAATACTTATTTTCCACCATGATTTGCAAATAAATTCTTTAAAAATCAGCCAGTGTGATTTTCTGGATTTTTTTTTCTCATTTTGTCTCTCATAGTTGAAGTTTACCTATGATGAAAATTACAGGCCTCTCTCATCCTTTTAAGAGGGAGAACTTGCACAATTGAACTTGCACAATTGATACAATTAATATATACATATACATATACACTATACATGCTGAGCGCTGTGTGAGGGGGATGGGTGCATATCTCAGCAGGCACTCACGAGCTGGCGTAACATCAAAAACAAAGCAAAAATCAATCAGCACAATTGGAGGGAAATATAGCATTCAGTGCAGAGACAACAAGAAAAACTTCTACTCTGCCTGTACCCTGTCAAAGGAGTCAAGTCTCCCGCTTGAATATGCTCTCAGAATTATGACATTTTCTGTTGTTGACACAAATGACTCCTGCTGACAGGTATCTGGTGCACAGGCGTACTGTGGGCTCACATGAAACTGTGATGCAAGACACTTGCAGTCATGAATGTGAACTGTCAAATCGGATCTTTACCAGATCAGAATTGTATTGGAATTGGACTATGTGGCTACTAGTGAAAACATAGCCATATATTTTTTAGCCCTGTGCTTTCCATCAGATTAAGACTTTGTTTGAATTTGTCCATGCTCTCATAGTACAATGATTTTCACTCAAAGTTTTCCAGATAACATGTTGTCAGCTAAAGTATGTCGATACGTAGTCACACGAACATACTTGTACCTGTTGAACCTGGGCTTTAGGGGCAGACCTCCACTCAACAACATCATAGCTTTTCCCATCATGGCCCTGATTAGCTTATTGTTGATGCTCCTGTGGTGCTCAGTGGGATAGATTTCAAGATATCAGGTGACCCAGTCAACTGACCAACTGGATGGATTCAGTGGCTAATAGCTGATGCTTCAGTTGATCTATATTCTCTGCATCTCCAAACCGTTGTCATGCCATCTACTACTTACAGTCACTGGCCACTTTATCAGGTGCACCTGTTCAGTTGCTTGTTAACACAAATAGCTTATCATTCAGTCACATGGCAATCCCATAGCAGCCACTCAATGCATTTGGGCACGCAGACATGGCCAAGATGACTTGTTGAAATTCAAATCGAGCATCAGAACGTGGCATTGTTGTTGGTGCCAGACAGACTGGTCTGAGTATCTCAGAAACTGCTGATCTACTGGGATTTTCAAGCACAGCCATCTCTAGGGTTTACAGAGAATGGTCAGAAGAAGAGAAAATATCCAGTGAGCAGGAGTTGCGTGGATGAAAAGACCTTGTTGATATGAGAGGTCAGAGGAGAATGGGCAGACCGGTTGGAGATGATAGAAAGGCAGTCGTAATTCAAATAATCACAACCAAGGTATGCAGAATGCCTTGACATGCTAAAGGTTTACCTGTTTTGCTAGTTTGGTGGTTTTGTATTTGCAAATCTGGAACCATGAAAGGCAAAAGTACTGATGCTACACTCAAAACACGTGTTGAAACACACACAACTGAAAAGTTACAGTTGTTAAGAATCCTTACTGTTGCCTTGAAAGCATAAAAAGTTCACAGAGTATGTACATTTCAATTAAGTGCTAGTGACGTTTCTAAACGCAGACTGTGCTTAGTTTTCAGATACGATGATCAAGAAAAGATTATCTTTGGTCCACATCTCTGATTTGTTAATGTGAAATCAACAATGTTAACAATGGTACTGTAAATGTGAACTCATCTGTGCATGAATCAGATATGATCCTTGACATGTCCCTGCTCATTTCTGCAGTGACATCATGCTCGTCAGAATGCTGGCCACGTTCAAGATGCAAACAGATGACATGTCACACATTGGATCCACAGGAATGTTCTTATCACAGTGGCATGGCATCAAAGTCTCCTCAGGAATGTTGAGCAGTTCTTGGCTTTCACCTGCTCGCCGTTGGTCAGAATGACTGGTGGACACACAAATGGACAGGCCATGTTCGGCTCTTGTACCAGTTTGGATTATGACTCAGTGATGAATCTACGGTTTACAGAGTGGAAGCTGAAGAATGGAAGGAGAAGACATCTGTTGTTTCTTTGATCATATTAAAGCAACAAGTCCCCTTTTTTTATCCACACATTATCCCATCAAACATTTATTTGATGGGGTAATGCAATAGTATGTTTCACAGTGACTAATGACTTTTAAGATTATTTATATGTCCTTCTCAACTTTTCTACATGTGTTTCACAAAACCACATTAGAAGTCACAGAATGACTTAATTTCCTCACACACACACCCTTGTCAGCCACCCTGTTTTTACTTTGATTTGATTTTACAGCTACATAATCAACTGCTATATCAAACTGACCAAATCATTGACTATATAAATAGAACTGAACAAACCCTCTGTGACATCACCCATACTTTCCTGCTGAGTCCTTTTGAAGACAGTTTTTCATTTTGTCTCATTGCACAACGCTATATTGATAGGAAGTGACTGCCCAATGCTGGTTAATCCACAAATGGATGAACTGGGCTGGTCTGGAAAGCATCTAGAACATGGTCACCATAGCTCATTTACCAAAAGTTAACAATTTTAGCTTGGTTGTCTTATTTTATACAAACCTAAGATACAAGCCAATGTTACTTTGATGCTCATTCTGATCAAATCTGTCCAAAAGTCCTCAGTTACTACTGAAATGATGTTGAAATGAGTCCTGCCAGAGCTGAATCGCTGTGCTCGGATACCTATTGGCTAGTGGTTCAATTAGTCAATTTGGAAGAGTCTCTGGATGACGGACTCAGCTGCTTCAAGAGACAGAAGCTAATGAGCTACAACCTTTCCATTTCTGCTGGAAAGTTGAACATTTTAACACTGAGGTCAATGGTGGACTGCAATTTTTTTCACTTTCTGGTTTCTGTCAGGCTAATGAACAAGATGTAGCCCTTTGGGTCAAATTAGCTGCCGTTAAATCCTCTGTCCTATCTCTCTCCTCTTTTCTTCCTTGACCTGGCTGAGCTTCAACAGGTTTGTACCACTTATCAGCCAGGTCCTGCCCAAGGTCTCTTAGAGAGGAGTTTTTCCTTGCTGCTGTTCAGTTTTTAAAAGGTTGTATGAAGTATGCCCTAAAAGTTGACAAAACATCCAGGTTTCCTCATTTATGGAAGCTTTTTAGTAACGCAGGTGTCATTATGCATGATCTTTGGACTGATGTTGTCAATAGTTGTGATTTGCAATTTTTATTTGGTGTTTTTGTGTTCTGTTTTTAGTGGGTTGAACTTGAGGGTGTGATTGTCATCTGGAGAAAGGCACTCTGATGAGATAGTAATTACCTTGCACCTGTGCACACAGAGAGTGGGTGACCTATTTAAGATCAGTGCAGAGAGTCGGCTCCTTTCACTTTTACACTAATGAGGTCCTAGGAAAGCAAATGCTGGTGCTGAGGTGGCACAGTGTGTGGATTCTTTCCCCTGATTTGCAAGTATAGTTATGGTTTTCCAATGCACCTGAAGTACAGTGTGCTGGATGGGCCAAAACCGTCATCCTGAAAAAACATACACTTGTGAAATAGTCGCTGCAGATGCAGGTGATGCTGGCCGTCATCAGCTCTCCATCAGTGTGGCTCTGAATAAAATATATGCACAGAGTCTGACTCTGTGTGTGTGGTCTTCAATTACTCCCTTACGTTATTCTTCAAATCCTGATATGCACAGTAGATGCATTTGTAAGATAAAGGAAAGATGGCTCTCAAGATATCAGCTGCACAGCTGCACGTAATGCTTTTGTAATTGGACTAATGTAGCATCAGAATGTTGGGGGTGATGTCATCTTAAATGCAATTTTTATCTGTCATAATCTCATCAACAGCTATGAAAGATTGTGAGGCTATCTTACTCCACGGCTCAGTCTTTAAACATCCATCCTTCTATCCATTCATTTTCTGTTCATGCTTCAGCCTTTTCAGGGTCTTGAGGAGGTTCTGCTGGAACCTGTTCTAGCTGTCATTGTCTAAAACAGGTTGTCAGTCCATCACAGCCTTTTTTGCTCCTTTGTTTATAGACTCACTTTAATGATTGCAGCACCAAAATTACCTGTATCAAAATTGCCGAATTAAAACAACCAGCCTGTGGGAAGTATGAGAACTTTGGTCACTTGAATCATCGACTAATTAGACAACCATACGAGGACATGTGCATCTTCTGTGACCCTGAAAGACTGTTCAGTTACTCAGAAGTCAAGCTCTAGGGATTAGGTGTAACTGAAGTATGAAACGAGGCCATATATGGAGAGACACATTGAGTATCGGCAATGGAAGGATGACTTATTGAACTGTTATTTTTATGGCAGCTCCTCTGTGCTAAAATAAAACATGGGGAATGTAAAATATGAGTACTTAACAAGTAGGAAAAGTTGTTTTTCGTCACAGACCATATTTGATCGCTTAGTCATACGTTGTACTTTGTCCTTGGAAACAGTTTTGCTCATTGTTGTTTCCTGAAGTTGATTCGCAATGGAAGTGAAATCGAAATAATAGAACCGCTGCGTTCTTCCACAGTTGTGAGTTCCACTTAAGGCCAGTGACTAATGGAACAAGGTAATCAAGTGCAATACGTTTTTTTCTTTCGAACGCTTCCATTGTCTCAGACTCCCTTTTGTTTGTTTTCTCACGTCTCCAGAAAGAATGTGCTTTTATTATAGGAAATATGTCCTCAAGGCTGAATACTTACAATAGAACAGTCCATACAAATGTTTCCCCCAAGAAGGAAGAGATAAAGGTGAAGCCAAATTTTGAGCCATTCTTCCATAGTTTTGTCATAATCCACATTTTCCTTGGGCTAAAACACAATTTCTCTCTTTCAGCATCTGCCAAAAACCTCTAAGATTGGGTTCATGACATCATGGGGTGATAACCACATGAGGACGGATGGGAAAAAGTCAGATTTGGCCAAAGATCATAAGGAAGTTTAAAGAGTTGGGAAATTATGTATAGATTGATTGTTTCCAATCAGACCATTTTCCTTTACGATAACTTTGCATGAGAGCATTGAATCCAGGTTCCAAAGGTTTATAGTAAGAGGACAGAGCTGGTCATCTTGGCCAAATGGCTTAGAGCAAAAGTTCATTATTATCCTCATTAAAGGGGAATGCCCTGTCATTTACCAAGAGTGAGTCACTGCAAACACTTTTCCAGTTCCTTTTTCCTTTTTTTTCCCATTTCTATCACATTTAAAACCTTTACCTATAAGAATATTAAAATATTAATGTCACACAATTTCTATTTTACCTCATTTCCTAATCTCCTGTGTTATGCAACAGAGCTGCAGATTCTTCAAGTCATCTGATTGGAGTTTGTGGCTTCTTTGTAGACATTGATGGAAAAAGTGGATGCAAGCAGGGTAAAGGATTAGTCACAGTGATAAACAGTGGTTGGGACTCATCATTCCTCTGAAAGCTTCAGTGGAAAGGAATGATGAATTAGAGAGAGAGAACAGGGCTGAAGTCATGTGTTCAATGCACTAGTGAAAAACCACTGTTGCTGCTAAATTTAAAAACTTCATGACTGCTCTATAGACTGCTAATCCTGTCATAATGGGAGATGTATTAGACTGGTGCAGGTTTAAGAAGAATACGAGCCTGATACTGAGCGTACAAAGACACTTTCTTGGATGTAGTGTCAGAAAAATAGGCCTCTAAAAATGCTTTTACTCTGAAGGCTTTTATTGACTGTCAAGTATAACAACATTTGAAAAGCTGAAGAAAGATGCCAGTGAATTATGAATGGGTAAACTATCTCTTACAAGAAGAGCTGCTACATTTTTAAATTGTATTTTGATCAGAAAACAAACAAACAAACAAAAAAACAACAACAACACATAAGTGCAACTTCAGAGTGAATACATCATGTGCATGTGTCTTCCTTTGTTGTCACTCTCGTTCTTTGAAATGAGAGATGGTAATTTCTCTTTTTCTGATGGTGTCATTTCTGGTCAGGGGGCACAGAAAGTGTGTCAAGTGTTTCACACCATGCCTGAAGTTGTTTTGATCCAGTGACTGCATGCTCTGAGCAGGTTGCTAAACATAGCTGGAAGTGTAAATGAACAGGCTTTGTTCATCTCTCACAAAGGTATTTGCTGTCATGTAGAGATGTGACCTGTGACTCAAAAACTTATATAATGCACACGTGTTCCTCAGCAGCTGTTGATTGGACAGTTGGACTACATATGCACGCTCGGCTGATTATGTCAAGGCTGTGTGAGTTTGTGGCATCTCTGGGAACCACTGCATGTGTCCCCGCTGCTGAACTCCATGGCCTCATCTGTGTAAGGAAGAAGTTTGGCCCTGCTTTGCTGCTCAAGGTTATGATAACGAAGCCACTTTAGGTTTGCTTCTTCATGTGTCAGATTTATTCGAGGGTCAGTATACGGTTTCACCTGTGGATCCGAGTCTAAATGGGCTCAGCGAGACAAAGTGTTATGAAGGTTGCCATGCGTCCTCATGGAACATCACAGATAATTTATAATATTTAACTTTCCTGACAACCTGATAAGCTCTGATAAGCTTCAAAACTCTTTAGCCATGATACACTGAGTGATACAGCTCAGTTTGGATTGGTTTGGTATGGTGTGGATTAGTAAGCCTGGCCTTGGCTTACATTTCAGATGCCACATTTGTAGGCCAGATGGCTTAAGTTTCATCAGAGATCACACTTGTGCAACAGTGCTTCCCATCAATAATGCAATTACCACCAAGAGATAATTACAGAACATATAAAGTCAGCTGCATCACACAATGAGTAACTAGTTCTGCTCAGGCTGTGTTCCAAATTGCATACTTGCTCATACCATTTTTAGTCTATAAGTGCACTCACATTGACTTTACTGTCTTCACAAAGGACACTGCAAGTACCAGCATGGTGCACTCAAAACGGTCATAAATATTGAGAACTCTGAACACTTGCTTGTCGCATGTCATAATGGAAGTGGTGAGTGGTTTTAGATAAAAAATGTCTGTCTTCAGGGTCATTAGACACTTAGCAAGGAAAAATGGATTTATTTGGTTTGAGTTTTTGAAGTCCAAATTAGAACAGTGAAGCAGGAAAGAAAAAAAAAGTTTGCCCTCGTTAGTTTACAATGAGAGCATTTATTATTTTCAGAGCAGCATTCATTCACACATTATAGTACATGCAAGTGCACAGTGCATGAAGTATGCTGTGTTTGAGTGGTCTCACAACAGTATGCCATTTGAAAGATAGCCTAAGTAACCAACACTGCAGCACAAAGAAAACAAAAAAACTTCCTGACAGTTTTCATCATCTTCTCCAGCAGACAGGTCACCTTATCACTCACTATCTCCGCCTACACTTGCTGGTATGTGTGAGTCAAATCAAACACTTTCTTGTTCTTTTTGCATCACTGCCGCTGTTTTGACATTTCTCTTTTTCATCTTTTCCATGACCATCCTAGTACTTTCTCCTTCATATCTCCTTCACATAGTCAGTATTACAGTCTGGTTAATTGTATAATGTTGTTTCTAAGGGGAATGGTCCAGATGTAACAGGTAGAGCAGCAGTGAAGAACAGGGTGGAAGTGGAGATATTCTAGACACTGAAAATATGACAGACCACCTGATCCCAAATACATCTCATGTCAATCATAGAAACCCCGAGCAGGACCTGTGAGCACATGGCACAGTTACCCTCGTTATATTCAAAATGGAATAAAAAACAATAGGATTGAAATGTCCCCACCATGTGTCCCCACCAATGGCAACAGCAAATCTATGCTTTTGACCCCAACAGCAGCATATCTACGAGTCAGATCAAACTGATCAATGATTTTCATCCTTCTTTTTCAACCTTTGACAATATCATCCCAAACCATTCTGTACCACTACGTGGAAACATGCATCTGAAGATAAATGTGTTTTTTTTTTCATGCACATCACCTTATGGATGGTTTCGTGAGCAGGACATCACATATTTATAAAATGTGTAATGGACCAGAACAATAACATAGAAAATGAGGTAACTGAAATGTCTACATTTTTCCAAAAACTTTTTTTTTTTCTTTTCAAAAAAACCCAAAACAAAACAAATACAACATATTTCAGTCATTATGACTTAGATGTGGCTGCTTAGATATTCAGTGAGGTGGTAAGAAAACAGAACTTCTGGATCTGAGGAAAAACAAGAACAAATTAATTTAGCATCTTGATTGTCAATCCTCCCAAAACAGCTTTTTCTTGTTAATTAGCTGGACAGAAAGCAGTGTTTTTTTAAGCGTTAATAGTGCAGAAACTTCAAGACCTACAGAGGAAACGAGGCCTTGGATCAGAGGATACTAGAATTCCAGCAATGTTCCACCTCAGACCTACCACTAGGAGGGTTTGTGTTCGTGTGTGTGCATGTGTGCGTGTGTGTGTGTGTCTTGCTGGCATAGACTGCTGGAGTGGAACAATGTTAGTTCAAGTGGTAACCATGGAATTTGTTTTCTCATCTCCTTTCAGCTTTCCCAAACCACTACTGATGCTGCCAGAATCATCATCTCTAGATGATAACAAAGACTCACAGCCCATCTGAAATATTCTCCACAAAACTGTACCTAGCTCCTGCAGGACACCCACACACAGACAAGCACACATGCACACACAGCACCTGAATCCCAACGTGTTCAAACCCTTATAAGGTAAAACTGCAGGTCCATTTAAAGTTAATCTCTTCTGCTGCATCTCAAGCTAACTTAGGTATTTGCAGCTGGGAAAAGCATCAAGTATGCAGAAAGGACATCCTTCGGTGTTTGTTTTCTCTGCTTCCCTGTATGCATCCTGTGGTTCTGACTGACTGGCTGCTGGCATTACGTAAAAGCCAGACTCTGTGCTTTTATATATATTTTTTTCCAGCTCACTTTTGGTAAATGATTCAGCAGAGTCTGACAAAATGGATGTTTTCAGAGGCGGGTCATGTGTATAAACATTGTGCTTTTTTTTTCTTCTTCTACTTCTTTTTTTTCTTTTCCTGTACTGATTGTTCCAAATTTGTGGTTTTGTCTGAGCTTAAATTTTAGGCGGCGTGACATTTATGTGTACGCGGTTTCGCATTATTTATCTGGAAGAGCATCCCTTACCTTTCTAAAATGTTGCCTTCTGTGTACATGGGTGCACGTGTGTGTCGGTTTGAATGACAGTGCATACCTGAACTCCCAGCTGTGTAGTTAATCATGTCCACCAGTGGTCCGTCATTAAACCCAGGTTGAGGTGGCCACTTAGACCACAGCTATCCCACAATGCCCCCTTCTTCTCTTTTTATCACCAGCTAGTAATTATGTGCTTCAGTGAGAGGCATGTACCTCACTCACCACATGCAAACACCCACAGGGACGCACACTCTGCCTGATTAGCAAACCTAATGGATCACTTTTCTCTGTATTCCAAGAACATTCCATAAAGCAGAGAGCCATAAAATTGCTTTCTGCTGTCAGAACTGCAACAATCACGACTGCACAACAATCCACCTTGAAGCACTTTTGCTTTTGTCACCGAATGAACCAATTGCATAAGCAGCAAAAAACATGTAAAAGTGTTGAGATTACTGTGAGCAGTTCAGTAAGTAGGAGATGAACTTGTCTCTATTTGGTTTAAATTTCAAAAAAGCATTCTTCACGTTGCATGTCTTTTGAGAAGTACAACAGTGTATTTGGGGCATTTAAAGGGATAAAACATTGTAAAAGTTGCAACTCTGCAACTCACAGCCACATTATACTTTCTGATTGGACTTGGCTGGAATGAAATATTTTGATTTTGGCCACATTCACATTGTTACATCAGGGACACTGCTGTGCGAAATGCATTTTCTTTTTTTTCTTTTTTTTTGCTGTTTACAGGTGTGTTTGTAATTGCAGGGTTCCAGGGTGGTTTGGCCCCGAAAGCTTTGGGAAGCTCTATGAAGCAGAAACACATTGGTGCATTAGGTACTCGAGTGGCACTGAAAAAATATGCTGGGGAGGAAGGGATGTGTTTACTTGGTGCCGATTTGTGCTGTAGGCAGGAGATGCCATTGCTCAGCCATCTCTTATCTCTATTCATTCATTTTGATCATTGCAATGTATATAAACAGAGATGCAGCAAGCATCGCAGCTCCTTCAGTGCAGAGAAGATCATTTCAGTTTTTCCTCTTCTTTTATTTATTGGCAGTTGGCACACAGTAAAAGTGGTGCGCTACCACCACCAGCTGGCACGTAACAGTGGTTAATGGTTTGTTAAGTCAGTGGATCCTTCCGGGACCGTAACAGTATATGGAGACACAATGACTGAATAGACCGAGGAGGTGGATGGCCTTGTCACAATTCCAGGCTCCTGCATACCTGTCAATAGAAACATGCCCTTATATTTGTGCGAAAGCTCAGTCCTGTTTTCAGTTAGCAGCAAAGCAATATCATTGACTTCCTTTACTTCAGGAGGACACAATAGTTTTCAGATTTCTGCGTTTTCCTTGCATTTCAAGGTTTACAATGCCAGAAATTCTGGTTTTAAAATGTGTAATTCTTCATTTTAATCATCGACCTTCAGTCACAACCACCATCTACCCCTTTATTCATCAAAGTGCTTTGAAGAACAAGAGGGGGGACAAGCAAAGGAACAACATGCACATTCTGAACTGCTGTGCTCTGCTAACTTTTACGATAGCTTTTGACTTTACTGTACATGTTGGGGTTATAGCTGTGTACTATCATTGAGTTGGGAAGGCCAGGTGGCAATAATATTAAAAGACCTTTGAGTAGCATCAAATAATTGATGCCCATAATAAAGAAGAAGGCTATGTAAATGATAGAAAACGCTTCTTAAGTAGCCTTTCATCCAGATTGTATTGTAACTAAGAATTATCCATTAATGAGAATGGTGGAGGATGAACTGAGTTATGAAAGACTTGGGACAAGTTGACTGGTCAGGTTAGCAGATGAACATCCAAACAAATCATCAAAAAATGTATGTTTTAGGGAAAAAAATTGTGCATAATTCAATGAACCCTCCAAATCTGATGTTTGAGGATTGATCATAATTTGGGTTTGTGCTGCTGTCAGAGGTATGTGGAGCTGAAAAAGGCTGTCGTTGTTGGGGTTAAGCTAATTTTTACCCATACACACAAGACACAGGATAAATAATATAATAAATAGGTCTTTAGTGACTGCAGATACTGTAGCTGCATTGTTTTGTGCGTGTGTATGTGTGTGTGCGCACGTACATGTTGAAGATTAATGGCCATTTCACAGAAATGGAGCAGTTTTGTAACACACACATACTTAGACTTTGCATGTACAGAATGATCTGCACATTTATGTGAAAACAAGCTCACATAGAGGAACATGTTGTTTTCGCTCACAAGTGCAGCCGCAGTCAAGTTTGCACAAAGTCGTGCATTCTTTGTTAGCTTAACTTTCCATGTTGAAGCAAAGGCTCAGCTGGGGGCTATTTTCCTACCAGCTTCACTCACCCAATGAGGTCACATCATCCAGAATGCCGAGAATGTGAAAAATGATGAGGTTTAAGTGCTTCCCAGCAGCTCTATAGGTTATCAGATGGAAGGTGGGTTATTGAGAAGGGGGGCATGGTCGATGTGTGATCCACCCCTATAACAGTGAAATGAGGCAGGAGGGAGGTAGTGATGCGCTTCTTCACCTTATGGCTGCTTCTGTAATTTGCAGTGCACCTAAAGCAGATGCAAGAAGTTCACTTCAACACTGTTTCATTGACGCTGTTGTTTTAAATCTGATGTGGAGCCCTCACAATATTATTACATTATTCTGATACTGAAAGTAGGATTTTCGACACCCTTTCAGTCTGCTCTGAATAATTTCTAGAGTGTGTGTCAGTGGGGCTTTCTAATTTAACATATCAGTCAAACAGACTGGATTACAATATATGAGATGTGTGAAACAAGATCACAGGCTCTTCATTTAGATGTAAAAGCAGTAAGAACCTGGATCAATGGAGAAACACATCCAGGTTCGCTGTGAGATGAAATTAAGCAATTAACATCCAATGATGATCTTTGGCCTGTCAGAGGGGGAACAAAAAACCAAAAAAAAAAAGAAACATCAAGCTCAACTTATTGTGGTTTTGTACCACAGAGAGATGACAGAAATATTTAACTGACTTTGAAAAAGTACTTTGTGTTGGCCCAGAAGCCAGGAGCTTCAGTCATAGGATATATTTGCACGTTCAGCTCAAATATCATTTTATTTTTTATTTTTTTGCATGTCAAGATTGTATCAAAATACATTAGACAATCTGAATCACCAAAAACCACATGAAATGCATTTTTTCTAAACTGGATTCCAGCCACATACAATTCCACAGATGTGATCCAATCTGAATGGTCTTGTTGCTCTGCCCAAATCAATAAAGTGTTTCTGAGTGATGACAGTGGTGTTAGTGGTTTTGAAGTTTAATTTTGGATTCTTAGCATTACATGTTAAATTTAAGAACACAAGCTTCAACTCCAAAACTATCCCTTATCCCTTTTTACTATCCATTTCAGCTCTGTTTCCTGTTTTATTTTGAAAGTGTTATTTCAAGTTGTGTGTGAGTTGTTCTTTGACTTCCTTTGTTCGTCCACTCTGTCCTGATGTTCCTTTGTAGCCTCTGAGCAGCTGTCAGTGTGATTCTCCACCTACAGTTCTTTGTTAATTCTCTTTCTTGCCTGCCAGCTGTCATTTTTGCACCTTATGTGGTTCCCTCTTTTGCTCTCTGTTTCCCTGCCTCTGCATCTTTGGGCTTTTGGTTTTGGTTTCCTGCCATAGCACCACTGTGTGTCAAATAACTTTACTTTGTTCATTACTTCTTGCTCCTACATTTGGGTCCAGCATTTCCTCAAACTCGACAAGTGGACGTCATCTGGATGACAGTTTCTAACTAAGAAGGATTTCTAAATTGTTTGATGGGAATGAAAATGATCTCAATGGTGTGAAACGGTCTACACAACGTTGCCGAGAAAATTCATGTATTTATCCTGACTCTTGTAATCCATCCATTTAGGGCAATTTTGTATAACTATTCTCTTCTGTCGTAAAGTGAGCAATTGTTAAATTACAATTGGTTAATTTAAACAGATTATTTTCTTTCTCTCAGTGCAAACAACCTCCCTATTTGTCGTCTCAAAGCAACTAGGCTTTCGCGGTTATTTTCATTGGGAGTTATTCCTTTGATAATTTTCTTGATTAATCTTTTACTTGTTTGACCTATAAAGTCAGAATGTGGCATTACAGTACATTTTCCAAACACAGCCTAGGTTTGGTGACCTGCCATTAGAAGACGGATTACAGATGTCATTTAGCTGAGAAGTACAGAAACTCAGTGGTCTTATAAATCGTTTTCAACATGGACCAAACATCCACAAAGTAGATTCAGACACGGTCTGTTCTCCGAATGTGGCATTAGTGAAATGATTATTATCACAGTTTGTCGATGTTTTTTCACATTTGTCTAAACATCCTGTGTTGAATGACAGAATGATCGGTATGCAGCAGGAACTGTTGAAATGTGATTCTGAGGAATGTCTCACAACAGCAGAGACTCACATCACAAACTCAGAAGATACTCACTGACGCAGTGGAGGCAAATGGTCAGCAGCCTCTCTCCTTACTTTTGAGCTGACCTGATGCACCTTTCACACTACTTCAGTTTTTCCCTCAGAAATTCCTCAGAGTGGAGGGTTTATTATCAGGATATATTCCAGGCATTATGAAAGCTGCTCAGGTATTTCCTGTTACTGCACCATTGTCCAGATGAGTGGTGGGGGGTCAGGGCTGGTACTGTGTATTTTTTTTTCTCTTCTTTTTTTTTTTTTTCTCATAGAGCTCAGGCAGAGATGCTTTCTATTCCCTCAAGTGTCTGGAAAGTGTGCCGTTTCCATTACAGTCTGTCTCGTTTCACTGCAGCAGTGGCATGTTTTTGCACGGAGGCCCGGGGGTAAGAGGCGAGCTCTGTGGCCTTGTAAGCCGAGGCCTCAGAAGTGTGTGTGTGTGTGTGTGTTGCTGTGGCCCTCCTAGATGCACACATGGGTTACATGTGCAGCTTCAAAGACATAGCTAGTCAGCCTGACAGCTGGCAGCCTGTTATCACTGACAGGAAAGTAGAAGGAGGCTGCCAAAGTCTGCATTCAAACTAGTTAGCTAGATGACTGTGCTGGCTGAGAACTAAAGCTTAACTAAACACCAGACTTGATGACAAATAAGGACACAGGTGTGCTGAATGAAACACAAAAGTGCACCATCAGCTATCAAGCTATCTTATACACATGCTGTATACTCTCAGCGTCTTTATTTAACAATAACTAAAGGAAAAATGCTGAAGCAGTGTGAGTGAAAGTAAGTGGATGAGGAGAAGCCATTGAGGTTATTTACCAGGTATCTTACAAAACAGACGAGTTGTTGGATTTATCCTGGAAAACATGTTCATCTGGGGTATTTTTGTCTCTGCAGAAGATCCAGCTGGAGTTCCTTTCACGATTCTATGCTTGCACTTGTGCTGTGCTAAATTGCAGCTTAATCATTTTTGGAAGTAGGCATCGACTGACATGCTGACGTATCACTTTCTGTCTTGCGTCTATCACTGTTGTTCAGTCGTGTTCTTCTCCACGCTGTTTTGGTGTCTTCTACTTGTTCTGTCTCCACCTTCACCTGATCAGTTTGGTGTTGCTATACTTCTTGTAGCTCTGAGAGTCTACACTTCCTTGTTGAAGCATTCACTTTTTGCACCCTTTTTTTCATTTGTATCAGTTAACCTAGCTTAGCTCCATCGATCATGGCATCTCCCTTTGTTTCTCCTGGTATGTGTCTCTCATGTTTGGTTATTCCTCTGCCTCCTTTAATAGTGGTGGTGTTTGTGTTAAGTGTAGCGCTATTTCTCTGGAGGCGAGGCTTAGTGATCTGGAAGTGCTGCTCTGCACTATGGAAACGGAAACAGTAACGCTTGTAGTAGCCAGGAAGTTATGTTAGTTTTGAAATCCCTGCATGTACAGTATATATCAGTGTTTAAAGAACGTTAGAAAAGCCAGGAGGTGATATGCTCATTTTTGTACAGTTGTCCATCTGCTTACCTTCCCTAAATCATCTGCAGATGATTTCCTTAGGATATTGGTCATTATTGAAAAGGTTTGTATTTTACAGCTGTTGTCCTTGTTGCTTAAACAGTTCTTTCTGCTTGAAGTGTTTAAATTTAGCCACAACAGGTCTGGGTCTGGTGGCATTGGGTCAGTGGGGTCCCAGATGTTGGACGGGGTGGAAAGTGATTTCTTTGATGGTTTCAGTGGGGAGTTGGAGCTCCTGGATTATTTTTTCTGGTTCTTCTGTGGATGTCTCTGGGATTCTGGAGAAGATCAGGTTGTCCCTCATACTGCACAATTGTAAGTCCAGGATCATTCATCATTTTATTTTCTGCAGTAACAGAGACTAACTGAGCGTTGATGGTGGATAATTGGGTGGTTAAGTTGTTGACAGGTGGGTGGAGAGATTTGTTTTCCCTTGTGAGCATGTCTATCTGTTGTTGAGTGAATTTCTGACTGAGATGCATCTGCTGGAACTCTCAATGGAGAACTTCAATTAGCGCAACTCTGGGGAGGTCCTGAGATGAGAGCTTTTGATCTGTTGATAGGAATGAATCATTTACTTCTGAGGAGGTCTGAGATTTTGGGAATGAAGAGGCATCTGAGAGAGCAGGTGAGTCTGACGCGTGGGGCTTCTTAGCTTTATTAGAGCAGCCCATGGTACACAGCTGACCGTAAACATCCTCCAGATGATCCAGGTCAGCAGGATGATCCAGTTTAAGTGTTATAAAAACAAACAAGAAAATGTGGGTTGGGGGGAGGGGGGCATAGGGAGACCAGAAGTTGAAGGAAAAGTTTGTTTTATCTCAGGCAGGGTCTGACTGCCATGTTGATTCATGCACCATTTTGCGAGAGAATTTAGTCACAATGACATCAGGACCAAGGGAGAGAAGATCTGGGTAACTGGCGACTCCAACTACTAAGAAACATGAGGTTCTCGGTACCAACAACCATAGTCAGGTGCATCCCTGGGGCCAGAGCGGGTGATATAGAATCAACTTTGAAACTGTTGGCGAAAGCTAAAGGTCAATTTAGTAAAATTGTTATCCATGTCAGTAGTTGGTGGTCACTAAAATGAATACTGAGCCGATGTGTAATTAGCAAAATCAACGTCTGACTTTTCTCTGAGCTTTAGTACTGTACTGATGTATGTTACACTCAAGTTAGTCTTCTCTGAAGATGTGGGCAGCATTGTAGTTCAGGGTAAATACTAATCTTTGTCATTATAGAGTAGGCCTATAGCCATTTCTAAATCCCCTCTCATGTTCATTACATTGATTTTATTTATCTAATTATATATTGTTTTTGCAAATTGATTTTGTCCTACTGAAGCTCTGCTGCAAAAATCTGTCCACAACTCTAATGTTAAATAAAACGAACTATCTACTAATATTCTCAAAAGCCTAACAAATACAGTGCAACCACATGTTTCTAGAAACAAGTCTAAGATATGAAAGGTCTGTGTCAAATTATGATTATTCAAAATTGTTAGAAAAAAAATGTTAAAAATTGTTTCAGGCATTGGATTTTCTGAGATTTGTTTGCTTCTTCAGCAAAGTCCTCCTTAGTTCTTATGCAGTTAGCTACGTGCCTGCTAAATCCCTGCTGTATGGTTAATTCCACATGGTTTCCCTCTATTATGCTTGAAGGGCAGCTGGATCCGGCTCTGCTGGTTAACATTAGCACCTGACCACTTGTTTCATGCTGAAAGGAGGAAAAAAAATCTTTCTGGGAAAGCCCTTCATTAACATTTATGGGAAACCTTTTGGCCCTTCATGTTTTCTTCCCTTTTAGGATTAAAACACATACTCCCTCTCCTTATTTTCCATATCAGTCCATCCAGTAGGTGTAACTTTACTTGACTGCTTTGGGAAATCCCTCCATAATGGGCAGTTGATCTATACCATGCCTGGCAAACTGTAGCTTTTTTTTAGTAACTTTTATTTCTTTACGATCACATCTGTTGCATTCTTTGGAAAGTGTGGGTGTAGCCATGTGGTGTGATGTTTTCTCTGAGTGAAATGTGTTTCCAGGCTCTCTCTTTTTTTTCTCATCATCCTGAACAAAATAAAATTAACGACCACTGGAACACCTCAACAATGAAAAGAATGCAGATATGAAAATGGGTCAACAGCTTTTGTACAGTTCTACGCAGTGAAATCCCATGGTTATATTAGTTCACAGCCAAAATATGGTTTGCTTTTTTGCTGATACTGAGAACATCAATAACATGAAGAAAAACCAACAACAGCAGAGCACATGGTGAGAGGGATTTTAGAGGGAACAGCCCGTGTCTCACGTAGCCCTCATATTCAGAGAGGTTCAAATTCTCTGAATCCGACTATCCATATCCTCCCTCTTGACTTCTGTGGCTTTCCTGACCTCTTAGCACAGTCTTCTGCAATCTCTCGGGAAGCCGACACAGTACACTAAGAGGACTCCCTGTGTTACAGGAAAGAAAGAGAGAGGGGGAAGCCTACAATAAGAACTTTTATCTTTATGTGATTCATTCCAACTCTCCACTTCATTTCATAATCCCCTTTGTCATGTTCTACTGCCAGAGTATTAAACATATTTCTTCCCGGGTGGAAAAAGGCCATGGTAGGTCAAACCCCAGGCTGCACGAATCAAGACGAACCTTTTGCAGGGTACATTCGATTGGACATTCCGTTCTGTGGCACACCTCGGGCCTCACAAATGTTGAAACAGCTTAACTATGTGGGAGCTCTGGCTTTCCAGGGGCCTCAACCTACGAAACTAAAACAAACACAACGGAGATTCCTGTTCAAATCATCTCAATTGAATCATCTTTGGTACACATGACACAAGCCAAGTTTAGATTCTCTATGGGCAGTGAGGACCAGTTAACCACAACTCTTGGAAAACTCGACAGACTTTGGGAAAATCTTCTTGTGACAGTTGAAAGGCATTCCAGTTTTTGCTTAATTCTTTTTCTTCGTTGACCACATAGTTCCTGTCTTGCAGATGTCTATTGAAGCTGTCATATATTAATTCCTTGCTTCCTATTTCCATATCATTCAGGGCCATCAGATGTCCAAGTGAGGACATTTGTTTTACAGATTGAAAAGCTCTCTGTGGCATTTCTTTGCACAAAATAATTGCAGTCAGTTGTACTGGCATCAAATTATTCTGTATATGGCCTAATAACACCGTAGGCTATATGCTGCTCTGTACACACAACTTTGGCACATGGTGAGATTTACATAATGTTCTCACCTTGAACTGCAACACTACGCTTGAAGATGTGTGTGGTCTCGTCTGTCAGTCGACATAGGTCAAAGGCAACTGCAAATAGGTTTTCCCACTTGAGCATCCCCTGAGGGATAAAGTCAAAACAGTGCGAAGAACAACCATAATTCACTCAATTCAACACAGAAAATCCAGAGTTACTTGTGCTTGCAATAATGTTGAAATATTTAAAATGACTAATATTTGGACGACTCAACAGTCAACAGCCTCTTTCCACATTTGGAGAGAACATTACTGGAAGAACGTGATGGAAAGATGTTCACGAAGCAATTATGAAGGTACTGGGCTACGAGTTCCCCAAAGCTGTCCTGTTCTTGTATTTTGGCCATAAGCATGGAAATATTGTATCTAAGGATGATATGTGCCTTTTGAAAATTATGTTGATAGGCAATTACAGAAAAAAATGGTGCAAGCCTCCAAACACAAAAGGACTGGATCATGATTATAAATGGACTCTTTGATATGGAATTTCTATCTCGCCGACTGCGGACTCGGGAAGAACGTTGTGTGGAAAATGGTTAAGCTTTGCATCAGGGATAAGGACTGATCAGTAATTCATATGTGTTTGGTATATATATATAGGTGTGTGTGTGTTTGTGTGTATGTATATATCGTCGGTTAATGCAGTGTGTCCCTAATAGCTTTGTTTGTATGTTCTGATTTATAAAAAAAGGTTTTGAAATGATTTATTAAAAATAAAAAAAAAGAATAATACAAATGGCTTGATAAATACTGGAGAAAAATGCCCTGTCAGTGTTTCTGTGACACCTCCCATCTTTGTAATAAATGTGCTTTTTTTCAGATGATGTCATTTAACACAGGAAATTATTGTGGTATTAATTTAAAGGAGAAATCTTGGACACACGCATTGTGTTCCTCTTGAGCATAATTAGCCACCACTGATATCCAATAAGCCTGCGTTGTAGCAATCCTGATGTAAGTGGCCAGATTATTTCCCCTAAAACCGCAGTTCAGCATGCATATTTGACAGCATGTGAATGTGGTGTGTAATTAAATGTTCTCGTCTGCAGCAGCAACATTTTTAGATAATATTGCTTTATGGGACCCTTTTAGCCAAACATGGGTGAAATGTGTAGGTGAGTTTATTGGCTCCCTCCCCCCCTTGTTTGTGTATGGAACTCCAATCTGTGGGGGTCAAATCCAATAAACACAGAGGAGTCAGTGCCAAGTGAAGATGAATTTACTGAAGTCCCCTCTGTTTTTCCCCATGACGGAGGCTTACAACCATCCGTAACCTGCTGCCTCCATCACTCTGCTGTCCAACTGTTCTTAGCCTGCAGCTCTCCTGTATTTGTGGAGCCATCACAGTGAGAGGTAGGCAGGAGTTACATTCCTCGCAGCCCTGCTGATTGGAGTGAGCACTTTATTTGCTCTGGGACAGACATTTGACTTGCCAAACATTCTCGTATTTCGGTTTATTTTCGTTGTACTCAGCTCTGTTTCCATGTCTACGTGAGCTTGCCTGTGACCAGCACGACGTGACAGTGCGTAATGTACATTTAAAAAATGTTCCTGTGTGGATGGAGTTCCTAGACACTTCCTGAGAGTTTTACTTCCTTTGAAATAAATACAATTTTCATAGACTTCTACTTTTCTCTGAGGTGTTTGCTCCCCGGCCAGAAATATAAACAGTTATTTGGGTTATCTCAAAATTGAAATGAAATTGAAACTGTTAGATTTCTATGTAAAAATAATAAATAACAACATGAAATTAATGAACAGTCATTACAGCATTTAAAGAAGGGTAGTTACTGACATGTCTTCATTTTATCTAGGTGAGTCTCTTCTTGGATAATCCTCCGCCATTTTACAGGGTATATGAATAGCTTGGCAGTGTTTGACGTCTTCCAAAATGTAATTAATGTTTACAGACACCAAACACTGTCTGTTAACAAAGCTGACGCCAACCCATTTAACAATTAGACATTATTGTGCTCTCTCTCTTCAGATGATGTGTATAATCCTGGCCAGGTTGCCATCTCCCACCATTCAGTTGGTTGTAAATGTGCTCATGCTGGACCACAGTTTACCATTTTTCACCTCTGAGCCCTGATATCCCGGGAGCCCTAAGTGAAAGCAGTCTGCCTTTGCAGTGGGTTTGGGTGTTACCAAGACAGGCTGTCAGAACCTCATGATTGATGTGCTGTCCCAGATCTCTGACTGTTGACTGTGCAATCCTTCACATTTACCTACGTCTCAACATTTACGTCATTTCTTTGAGTGGTGTTGGCTAAGTGGTTAACCACTGGCATTTGTAACAAACAGCAGGATTTGTTTGGGTAAGGCATGGATAGGCCACGGAGGGATTGTTTTCTCTCAACTTGTCCTTAATGAGATGTCTCATTATTGTTAAAAGCCATGAGTTATCTAAATCTGACATTTGACCATAATGACAGTATTGGACTGACTCCCTTCTTTCCTGCATGTATGCTTCCATCTGTGCGACTTAGATATGATAGCTTTTGGTCTCCTTAACTGTGTGTAATTCATTCATCAGAACTTCCAACATGCACACTAATTTTGTGCATCCATTTTACATGCATCTTCTTCTGCTGATTCCTATCTTTTGATTAATGGAAAATACCCCGATAAAACTGACTTGGCCTTAGATTTCACTTATACAACACTTACAATCTAGCCTTGTTTTCCTCGTCCAGGAAGTTTCCACAATCATTCACATCTTGACTCATGTTATCACATATTGACCGAGTTGACCATAAAAACCTTAATGACCCACAGCAGGGATGGGTGGATGGGTTTAGTGACTCAAAATGTGAATTTCCCAGCAACAGCTTGAAAACCTGAAATTTCCCATCTATGCGTTAGACCTGAAGAAGCCTTTTTGAATGAGAGGTGAAGAAAATATGTCTAGTCCTATTCAAGCATTAGGGTTGCTTAGACCTGGTTGACTAAAAATGTACACCAACATACCTCATCTACTGGTGTGTAGTGTATCCAAAATGACATGTTAGAGGCCTAATCACAAGTACATTAAGCCTTCAGTAGTCTGTCACTGATGATATCCCTTTTATTCAAACTCAGACCACCACTTATGACAAATCGATAACTCTGCCATTTAAGTTCACATCGATCATCTCACCAAAGGGAATCAGCTTTGTGTTTGCTGCAGGATTTAGTCCCTGAAAGGTTCAGAGTGTCTTATCTATTTAGCTGTTGCATAGCTAACGATCTTTGCATTCATTTTAAATTCCACTGCGTTGATTGCCCTGAAAGGCAGCCATTGTACCCATTTTGTACTCTACTTGTATTAGAACTTTGCTTTAGGCGTGTGATATCCCTTACTATCATCATCTGCATATCAAATGTTCTGCCAAAGCTTTAGTTATGATGCACAAGGCTCACGTTTCACACTTTTTGTTTGTGTGTGTCATTACAAGTAAAACACACAACGAGATGTTGTAGTTGCTCGCTTATCATTTTTCTCCAATCCTTTGAGGTTCTAAAAACCTACGACAATTTTGTGGCTCAGATTATTGTGGGACCATCTGACTCAGCAGTTTCCTTCAGCTCAGCTCTTTTTTTTTTTTTTCCTTTTTTTTTTATCTTATAACTTTGTTTTGAACAACTAATGACTTTCAGTGGAAAACCTGCCTCCTAACGTGCCCAAAGTTTCCTAAAGAAGATTGTTAAGACTAAAACAAAGTTAAAAAAAAACAAAACTTATTCTACATTTTTTCTAGATGATAAGAATATAAAGGCACATTTTGTGGCAAACCCACAAGTTAGCTGGCATTATATCCCACTTTTTATTTACCTAATAAGTTGACAAACAATGGCAGTGAACTGTCATTCAAAGAGGTGACCCTCTTTGTGTGAGAGATTCTGAGGAATGCTGTATCCCCATTATACTGGAGCGTGGGACTCTGTTGCCTGCGGGGAGGCTAGGATGACCCTCAAGAATGCTATTGTTGTGTTCTCAATTCCCTTTCTAAATGCAACAGGCTCTATCAGACTGATGGCCCTTTTTAGTTGAATGCGATATCCACGGGTACCGTGGGCAAGAGAGGGGAGAATTGGTCCATAAAAAGGCCCAAATAAAAGGCCGTTCTCTCTGCTCCGTCTCCCCTGTCCTGTGCTGGAACGGCAGGAATGTGGCAGGCAGACCGACTGGCCCTCGGAGCCTGCAGCCTCTAATGAATTTTAAAAGGTCTTTTTCATTCAAAGCAGGGTGCTGGCTAACAGCGTGTCGCCTGGCCAAGCACTCAGGGGTGAAAAAAAAGAAGAGCAGAGAGGAGAAGTAGTGCTGGGTGGCTGGAGAGAGGAGGAGTAGGACTGGCAAAGTGAGCTGGCACCTAGGCAGGCTTGGGTATTGGATGTCCCTCACAGGGAGAGATAATAGGAAACTGCATGGGTAGTCTGTGTAGAAGCATTCTTGACCATGACACAGGATCTAAAGAGAATAGAGGGAATATGAGACAAGAAAAGAGAGAAAGTGAAGAAGGTGAGGAGTAGAAAAATTGTTTAGACATACTCAGACAAACAAGGTACTTGTTAATGGCTAAGACCCACGGGAGCTGATGTTGATGTTTTGAATTTTAAATCTACTGTACACATTTGGAAATCAAGTCAAGGCAAGAACACATTTTTTTTGTCCCCGAGGGACAATTGAAGGCACATGGAGCAGCATATCCAATAACATCAAACATCAGACAATTGTTTCTGTGTCTTCATTTATGTGCCAGCAAGAAGGCAACAGGCCTGGCATAACCTGATGTAACAAAGGTTTGCAACTTCCCATGCTTTAATTGTACCAAGGGACTTGGCCTTAATAAAATTAAAAAAATAAATAAAATATGTATATATACACTATATAAATTTTAATTAAGTGAGAGTTGGACTCTGTCAGAGCTGCCCTTTGTCTCTGATTCTGTTCACAGCTTTTATGAACAGAATTTCTAGACGCAGCCAGTGATTGGAGGACTGACGGTTCAGTGGCGTCTCTGCTTTTTGCTGATGATGCAGTCCTGTTGGCATCATCAGGTGGGGATAATCTCTCACTTTAGCAGTTCACAACTGAGTGTGATGTGTCAGAGGTAAGAATCAGCACCTACAAATCTGAGTCCATGATTCTCACCCCAAAAAGGGGGGTGTGCCTCCTCAGCGCCTCCTGGGGGGGGGGGGTTCAGGCATGTCCAACCAGGAGAAGCCCATGAGCCAGACCTAGGCTCTGGAGAGACTGCACTTCCCACCTGTCCTGAGAGTATTAGTAACCCCTAACTCCCTCAAACCAGTAAAGAGGTATCAGCATAAATAAATGGTATAAAGTACAAGCTTGACAAGATTTAATGGGCAGTGCGTTAATAGTTGCCCACGTCCTGCACTGGAATGCTTTCTTTTTATCCACTTTTCAGCAACTATCAAGAGACTCTTGGAAAAATTGCCACAACCTTTGGATAAACTCAGACAAGTCTTTATTTTTCTGGACCAATAGAGGTGAAGGTGGCTAAAGAAGAACATAGAGATTTAAATGTCTGTTGCATTCACTGGCTGCTTTACAGTTGAAGCGCACCTGCTGGTTCCCCCTGACAGTAACTTGGCTTTGAGTCTGAGACTGTAGGTACACCAAACAGACAAGGTTTTGAGTTTCAGTTGTTTTCTTTCTTTTCTTTTCTTTTTTTTTTTGTTTGATATAGCATTACAGTGCACAAGATATGTGATCTTAGTTTTGACGTGCTATTCTCTTGGGACTTTCCTGTAGTACATTCAGATGAAGTGTTATGGTGGAAAAACAATATGTGAGGGGGGTCAAAGGAATGGTAAACTGATTAAAACAAGGGTTTTGATAATAATAAAAAATAATAAATCAGTTACAATTTAAACCCCATGCTTTAAAAAAGAAACATGGACCAAAAAGACTTAGAATACAGTATAAACAGCATGAAAGTCAACAGGTGCATGCATTATAGAAAACACTTTAGCCTATAGAGTCTATTTATTTAATGAATAACTCTAAAATAAATAAGATTTGCTCCTGGGATTTCCAAAGCGGTATAATTTCAGAAGCAATGGAGCAACACATTTGGAGAATTTCCCATGCATGTGTATTTCTATAGAGTCACAATCCTTGCAGGATTGTGGGGATTTTCAGCAAGCTTAAAGGAACATTCTTGAGTAAAAACCACCCAAGGTCCATTATTAAATAGCAGGGAGCATCAACCTTTTTTGGGGACCAAAATGATGTGAAGTAGAAGTAGTTTTGCGTTGGAACATACTACTGTGTCTCTGCAGTAAAATGTCAACCCTGAGAGCATTGGGCCAACATCAAAATAAATAATAATAAAGGTCCCTAAGACTGATCAAGGTTGTATGTGTGTCCAAAAAGTTAATCAAAAAGGGCCGTTTGTTCAGTCTTCTCTATCTGGTCAATGCTGTCTTGTTATAAATCTGTACTGATGTCGTGCAAACTTCTGTTAATAGATACAAAACAAGAAGAATTCATGGCCTCAGCTCAGTACTTTGACATTCATGACAAAAATAGGCAACTAACAGATGATCTAAGGACATGCCAAAATCAAATTTAGCATATTCCTTCTTTGTAAGATATTGCTAAAACTGAGAACTTCCGAGCACCTGGCCCAGTGGCAGTGGAATTAAAGAAGTTTTGGTGTAACTGACTTGAAGCTACTCTGTGGTGCTGCGATGGACGAGCTGAGGCTTCTGGAGCTAAAATTATCATTGAAATGTAGAGAAACTTTAAAGATGATGCCATTGGGACTTGGTGGATGGTGGGATGATAAAACATGAGGAAGGCTGCTGTGCCATTGACAGACTGGTAAGAAATAAGCCTGGGCTCTCGACTAAATGTGGACAGAACATCTGGAGCATGATAGTTGTAGAAAAAAGTAGCATTTGTTGTTTGTTTTGGTGGATTTGCTGTTGCATGGTATATTACTTCATGCTATTGGTTTTGATAATCCAAGTAGTCAGACAAATCTGGATAAATATCCTGCATGGAAAGTAAAAGACCAATTGCTCTGGCCAGCATACTTTCCAAAATGTTATTAGGACAAATTGCCTTGGACAGACTTCAAGAATATACAACCTCTCTTGATAATCTGTTTGGTTTTAAAAATAAACACAGAACAAATTGATGTGTGGGCTCTTGCTTACGGACATTATTGAATGTGGGCGTGCATGCACATCACATGACCACAGTTGTAATGCAATATTCATGTGTTTACTGGATGCATCAGTCACGTCTGATAAATAAAATTACCTCAAATATTTCCATCAAACATCTAGATATAGAATTTGCCTTGTATCTGCACTCCTTCCAGAGGACGTTGAGGTCTGACAAGTCTGAGGCAACGATCGGAATGAACCTTGTAAAAGGTTAAGTGCCTCGGGCTAGACGTGTGATATGGATACTATAATTAATCATCTGATGTAATGTATGCTGATGAAGCTGTCCTTTCTTCTCAGTTATTAGTCAGAGCAACAAGAATTTATTTATTAAGTTTATGAAGAGGATTTCTGTCCTAAGGAGAATAAGAAAACATATAAAACATAAGCAGAGTGAAATATATATAATAATATAGAGGGTTGTGATGCAACTATTACAGTTTTTTTTTTTGTTTTTTTTTATACCACACATAGAGAAAGAGAGGAGTTACTAATTTATATAGGTTATAAGGTTTAACCTCAAAGAAGGTTATATTTCATGTATCTAACTTCTTCAGGGGCTGTGAAATCAAAGAATTTAGTATTGTGGACAACTTTAGGTTTTCCAGAAGGTTTCGAACTGTAAGACAATTCAAAACAAAGCCTCAGGTCATTCTAGATAACTTAAAACTGAGGAATAACTCAACAGAGCATATAAAGCTGAGTATGAAACAGGCAAAAGGCACACTAAGTTTATTGCCCATCAGATAAAATGTTCAAGGCACAGACATAAAATGTACCACACATGTCGGACAAAGGAGATACTCTACTGCCATCTCTATTTAGGGGCCATTGCATTTCATACGGTGGTCTGGGGAGCCTAAACACTGTGGGACGCATCACCTCTATGTTGTCAGAGGAAATGCCAAAGTGCTGAGGTAAAGCACTGCCTCATACAGTCTACCAGATTCTTGGGAAGATGACCACTGTGATGCGAAGGCTACAGTGCTACAAGATCAGGAGGAGGCACTGATGTGTGACCCGCTGTGGGTGAGCATAAGACTTCTCACAAACATCAGACGAATCCTCTCTTATCTTTTGCTGATGAAATGAGTAGACAGCACTTCAGCTGTGCTCTGGAGACACACACAGGGTACATTTTTATGAATAAAATGTCAGAATAGTTGGTTGACTTAAGTGGATGGTGCACAGAATTATGAATCACATATGGCACAGGAAACCCTTCACATGGACCAGCTGACACTCCACTGCAATGACACAACAAAGACATCAGACATGAGTTCAACAAGGATCAAAAAGATTCATTTGCTTTCACTCATCTGCATTATTCAACCTGACTCCACCTTTTTAATTCCTCAAGAACATATCTTCAGATGTGTTTAAATGAAAAGCAGAGGAAGGCTTGGCAAAAAAAGAGAAGGATTAGCTGTTATTTATCCTAAATATGCTGCACACTGTTGCAGTTAAGCTTTTAAGAAACCACTAATGAATTTGTGAACCCACTTTGTTGGAAGGACGCTATGTTCCTCCTGCTTAATGAAGCAGAAAGATGAGCTTGCAGTGAAAATGAAACATGGAGGTGAAAAGTTTCTTTTTTTTCTGGAAAGATGCCAAGTGCAGATATTTAGGTTTGACTGGTTTGAAAAGCAGCTTTTTCAAAGGGGACATGAAGCTCGAGGCTATTTACTTAGATGTTTGAATTCCGTACCAGCTCAAAACGAGGTTGGTGGAGTATGTGAAGACATAGTTGAACAAGGAGGTCTTGCACGACCTTTCTGTGATATTTGGACTGAAACATGCTACAAATATTTAATTAAGACATCACACAACTGTATGAACTATGTCTGATTTAATGAAGATGATACAGACGACCATGAAGACAATCTATGCTGACGTCAAGTTTCCATTACACGTCATGAATCAGTCTCATTGTGCGCACCCCGTTCATTTTCTGTGCTAAGCGAGGAAGCGTGTTCATCACATATGCAAGGGATCTCTGGAAGGCAGAGTGTTTGGGCTGCATGTAAAAAAAAACAAAAACTTGAGCTTTGCTCAACCTAATATTAAAAAGTGCATCCAGCACAAGGGCATTATCCATTTAAAGAAGACATCGTTCTCTTCTGAGCTGCCTTCCGTTGCTCCTCATGTTCGTTGCATTAGTGGTAGAATCAGAACAGTCACTTGCTGCCTCCCTGTAAGGACAGCGGGTGGAGGAAGTGAGATCCTGTGGCGGTTTCAGTAGGTTGAGAGTCGATCCTCTTGAATTACCTTTTGGACAGTGCCAATGAATGCAGAATCAGTGCCAATGAATGCAGAATCAAAGAAACAAAGAATGAGACGTAGGCAGACTAGTATCAGCAAAAAGACATAATAAGAAAATGTTAATAAAAGGTGGAGCAGGAACTTCGGGGAATATTTTTGTTTTTTTCAGTAAAATCTTGATGATTTTTAAAATTATGTAACCATCTTTTTTCTCGTGTATGAGTCAACATATAAATCTTGCCTCCACTTCTTTGTGATCGGTTTGTTCCGTACTAGTGGAAATAGTTGTGAATAGAAAGGAGATCCAGAGTCATTTTTTCAAAGTGAATTGAATTATCTTTTCATTAATAATTGAAAGGTTCACTAAGTTTGCATTTTTGCATCAATTCCTGTTTTTGCAGGTAAGTGCATATGTGCTTTTATGCGTGCTGAACTCGGGCCACCACTGCGTTATCTGAAAGCACATGGCAGTCTACCTGGATGACCTCATGGTTTTGGGATGAGGAGAAGCAGAAGCATAATGTTCGCTCAAAATCACAGTTAGCAGGCTTAGGTCATACTGAGATAGGGCTAGTGGAAACACTGATGCTCTCGCTAACATGACTGGCCTTGGAAACTGCTCCCGCAGGCACCCCAGAAAACAGGACAGTAAAATCTCACTGGGCGGTCAGACAGGAGAGCAGACCAGCCAGAGTTCAGCCAAAAAAAAGATCTGCTCTAGCCTCTGGTTTTGGTTTCAGCGGAGAGGACGTGGAGGCAAACTGTTGGATTTCCCGTAAATTTTCCATCAAGGGATGCATTTCATAATATTTTCTAATGTTATCCGGGTGGCAGAAACCCTTCCACTTCCTTCCTATAAATGTTTGAAAGATAGATGACCCAGAACAGGAGGACAGGAACAGGTATTTCCAGAGTTTGTGTTGGTCCTTCATCATACTTATTTTTCCCAACCACTGCCTTGTAAAAGTTTTAACATACTTCCTACAAAATGACATCATTTCATGGCTCATTGAAATTATGTCATCCTAACCTTTTTTGGAGAGAATCTCAGTCTCAATCTCAGGAACTTTGGACCAGATGGATAAAAGGTTCCAAATTGGACAGGAAGACAGCATACTAGGAGAAAGATAATATTGGATTTTGGTAATCATAGTGGTTGAGAGCAACAGGGTAGTAGTCATTGAATCATTTCATTGTGCTTTCTTTTCATTATTGTAGATGTCTAAAGACATGTGGAAGCAGCAGGCTGTTGTAGCAAGAGGTTAGAAATTGTGGTAAATGCTGGTGTGCACAGTGCTTATTAATCCTTTCACTGATTCCATCAGGACCATCTGGCTTCTTTGCATCAACTCTGTTCAAGGGGGATCAAACCTGAGGTTTCTAAGGAAATCTGTTTTCTTTTATATTAAAATGGCATTTTTGTTACATTTCAACATCAAGCTTACATTGTTCCAAAAAAAAAAAAAAAAAAAAGGATTCAAATGGATGATCTAATAATGTACAATTCACACATTTTCCCTGCATCTTCTTACCTGCATGTGTCCAGCTTTAGAGGAAGATTTGTATGCAAGGTTTTCCATAGCAGTAATATTAATGCATCTGACCCGTCTTTTCCTATTGTACTGAAAATCAGTGAAAATCCACATCTTGTAGTGAAGATTACCATCTTCTTAACACACGTCTGACTAGAGTTGGCTGTATCATTGCACTGATGTGTCTCAATAAAAACTCAAAAGATGTGTCTGAGCCTTGAACATCCGGGCTAATCTTGTTCAGTTTTATACCATAAGAACTGCTTAAGGCACTCAGGCTTTTACTTTTGTCATTTTCTACCCAGAAAGATTACATTTATCGTGAGAAAGGAGGGTGGCTGGTACAGTTTGTTTAAATGAGAAACATTGAATTCTATTTTCCTGAATATTTTTGAATATTTTTCCAACCTTTTGTTTAATATCCGCTGTTGATAAAAGTTAGTTTCTGTTTGTGTTTTTTTTTTTGTTTGCAGACAGAAGCGATGAAAAGTGCTCTTCAGGGCCTAAACATGAATATAGTGGAAATGGTTGATGAGAACGCAACGCTGGATGGAGGCGACGTTCTTTTCACAGGTAGGTTTTGTTGATCCTTCTGTCACGATATTGTATTTAGTCCACTTTAGTAGTGCATCTTGAATCTTTACCTCAACTCAGTTCCAGTCCTGAACTTAAGGCAGTGGGCTACAGTGGAGACGGAGAGTCGGAGTCAGAATTTAATATGTACAACAAAAACTGAAAGTTATGAATAATTAGTGAGTAGTTTAAATAAAGAAACAAAAAACACAGACTACATACCTCTAAATACTACATTCCTCTGGGACATCTTTTTCACCCGCTGAAGGACTTCCTGGTACAGCAGTCCAGCTGGGAAGGCGAACACAGAAGCAGTGGGTCATAATGCTCTTTTTGGAGCTGCACTGAGGACTTCCAGGACATACAGTCTCTGCTGGCGTTAACACTCAAGGTCAGGTTGTCCTCAAAGTGGACTCCGAAAAAAAAACGAAAGTCTGTAAAAAGTGATGGGATGTAAAGTGATGACTCAAGGTCACCTGCACCAAGTCCATCTACAGGCATTGCAAAGGTTTAGGCTTTATGTTAAGTTGGACATCTGCCATCTGAAGCCCGACTGGCAGCTGGTTACACATGAGGAAGAGCCTGAAGGTTCGACCTCAGTTAATTCTGCAACCTGAGAATGAAGAGCTTTGTTGGGAAAATATGGAACTATAATGGCTCTCAGATATAATGACGCTTGGTCTGAGAACCTGTTAAATAAAGTATGAGAAGGGAAAAATCAGTTGTATTCAGTGCACTTGTACTGTTGTCATGATGATTGGTACCGGAGATGCTGGGGGTGGGGGGTATCTGTTTTCAAAGTTTACTTCAAACCTATTGTTTTTCTTGTTGAACTTTTCTGCAAAAGAAGCACTTACAGTATAATTTACCAAAGATCAAAGTATTGCACAACTACATTTTGATGGTAATGACTACCACCAGTGTGCTAACAAGGAACAACAAAGCTTTATAAGTTACACATTTTTGTTTCATTTGAATTTCCAGCAAATGATGAAGACAAAATAAAAAAAAAGCCATTTGGAATTCATCATGAGCCAAACAGTAGAGGCATGTTTGCGATGTCCAAATTATCCATCCTCATGAAAGTACTGGATGCCTCGGATGACATGATATATCTCATTATTCAGCTGTTTTCACTGTTAGTAAATGTTGGTTTTTGGTTTTTGTTGTTGTTGTTTTATGCTGCTTGATTGCATTGAGGTCAACTCACCTCAGCCTTTTGAGTATGGTAAAAGATGTGTCAGACTCTTAAAATAAGAAAATAGTGACTTATGCCAGATTCAAGATTCAAGAAAACACAGAAAGTGTCCATTTAGGGTTAAAACTTAAGGAAAAGGTTAGAGACAAGCTTTTGTGCACATTCAGCTTGGAGCTCTTCTGCATTTCCTTGAAATCCTGAAAGGGCTACTATACTTGTTAGCCTTGTATGAATAAGACAATATTGTTGTAAATAGGAAACAGCAGGGAGCAGTAAAATAGCTGAACCTCCATAGCTCAGACAGTATGCAAGCAGACGCTTGAATGTCTAAAAGTATGCATCTGGGTTTTTGGAATCTCCTCACAAACATTCCTCTTTATGACCTCGATGGCCTGGTGCCTCAGCACACCTGACAGAATTTCCCCTGAAAATAATCTGTGGCAAAATTGTTGCATACCATCCTGCAGATCATCAAGGCCCACCGCTGCTGTCATATTTCTGTGGCAGCAAGAAGAGCCGTGATGAAGATGGAGAATCGAAAACACGGTGGTCTTAAGTTCTCAGTACATTCTGTTACAGTCGTGTGGAGATTGAAAATGTGGGTCAGAGTCTTCTTCACTGCACAGGCCAGCAGGAAAAAGCATAGTACACTTAATTGAGTTTCTAGACACTGGCTCTGTGCTGTCGCTCCATTCAGCCAAAATCGGTTTCACATGGCAGGGCTAGAAACATTTCCTGTTGGCAGGGCTTCAGCTAATGGCTCATATTGTAGAGGTTCAGCAGCAACAGAAGGAGCCGTCTCTGCGCTCCGTGTGCTGCTGCAGCTTCGCCAAGCATTCAGGGTCCTGTCTGTATTCTCCACGCCATGCAGACCACAATTGGCCTCAGCTTCCATAAACACTCTGGTGACTGCAGTGTTCTGTAGCTTCACATGCTCAATCTGTAGCACGATTTCTTTCTCTGTTTCTCTTTTTTTCCCCCGACTTTACGTGGTCATATTAATAATACAAACGGTTTGTTTGTTTCGTCTAGGTCGAGAGTTCTTTGTGGGCCTTTCCAAAAGGACCAATCAAAGAGGAGCAGAGATCCTAGCTGATGCATTCAAGGTGAGGTGGAACATTACTCAGGGCTGCTTCATTAAACAAAAAGAGTAAGAAGAAAAATCCTCAGTTTTTGGTTTTTTTTGTTTTGTTATGTTTTTTTAATCAATAAGGAAAAGAACCAAGGTATAAATGCACTGTAGATTGTGGATTGTTTGTCCACAACAAATATAAGACCTTTGGAGCCAGAAGTGAACATATTTGAACACAAGATATTTGAAATTTGACCAGACAAAGATTTGTATCTTTTAAGGCCTGAGTGAGTCTAGTTTATGACATCATCCTTTGCATTAAAGGAGTTGAGGGCTGAAAAGTCATTTGGAGTTTGTTTGCGCGCGACAATTCTTACCAGACGTGCACACATTCAGGTGGCAAACCTGTGGTTGGTGCTTACAGGTTATGATTACCTGACATCTTTTTGTAAATCAGCTATCGTTTAGTCACAAAATACTATTCCATAGTTCAAAGTTTTAATATAGATAGTTAAATCCTGTTTAATTTAATAAAATGTTAGTAATAATACATTATTCCTGAGTGGAAATTATACAACGCATAAAATCTTCAGGTGAACTTTGACCCAGACAAAGTTACTGTCTGCATATGAAATCAATTCAAGCTACTGCAAATCCAAACTCAAATGTCAGAATTAGAATCCAAAATCCAAGAACCAAGACCCAGAATCTAAAACTTGTAACCAAGAGTTCAGTCGCCTTTCTTGGATGCACTTTTCTTTTCTCGCTTTCACTTCCAAAACCATCTCCGTTTTCAAATTGTCTTTCTCAGTCGCGCTTTTTTTCATTTTGTGTCAAATCAGCGCCACATCAACCAACAGCAGAGAAGGCGGGACATAGCTGAGGTCTTGTACCTTATTGGCTGCTGACCACAGCCTCAACCGGCTACAGGACAGAAAAAGCGCAGAGGTTAGTGCAGAGCTATCTGCCTATGAAACACAAAAGAGAACAATGTTCAGCGCTATAATTATAATGACATATACTGGAGTGAAGTATCAAAAATATCTTAGTACACATACAGCAGAACTCCAGGAGTCAGCCTGTCAAAGCACATTGCTGATTGACTGTTTCAGTTATTGGATGATATTATTAGGAGAAGGATGGAGTGTTACATAGCAGGTAAGCTAATAAAGCATCTAAAATTAATATACTTGGAGGAAGTGAATAGATGTATTCATGTGATGATCAAAAATTTATCTCTGCCCATGAATATAAATGATTTAAATCACATCATCATCATCATCATCAAAATGTGGATCTACTTTGAATCTCTGACCTAGGGCTGGGCAGTTGATCAAAAATTAATCAAAATCAACATTCAGAACCAATAATCGATGTAATCTTTCTCATGTCAATTATTTTTCTTATTTGAAATAATAATGCCCTGCGATGGACTGGCGACCTGTCCAGGGTGGACCCCTGCCTTTCACCCAGAGTGAGCTGGGATGGGCTCCAGCAGACCCCCGTGACCCTGCACAGGAGATAGCGGTGATAGATAATGGATGGATGAAATAATAATTTAATGAACATAAATAGTTCATATGAATGTACTTCCTTTCACTTATTCTCAAATCAAATATGTGTACTCTTCCAGTTTTAATAGCTGCTTATATTTGCAGCAGAAGCCAGAAGCGTTCAATAATCACAATCAAG
This sequence comes from Arrhamphus sclerolepis, assembly GCA_037176975.1. NCBI lineage: Eukaryota > Metazoa > Chordata > Actinopteri > Beloniformes > Hemiramphidae > Arrhamphus > Arrhamphus sclerolepis. Next base: position 9,919,158 of record JBAMYA010000019.1, on the reverse strand, counting down.
GTAACTTTTGTAATTAATTGTGATATTGATTTGTGGTGATATCACCCAGCCCTACTCTGAGCTGTTGCTGTTTACTGAATGAGGAAGAACCGGGCTTTAACAATACTCTGTCATAATGACCCTAAACATAAGCCGCCTATCTGCTTTAGCGACTGATCATGGATGAGAAAGGAGGAGATATGTTATTAATCATAAAAGCTTTAAGCCAGGAAGGTAATACGATGACTCCATTTATCTTGCTTTCGCATTTTGCAATCCTTCCCTTCTTCTTTAATTCAATTTCTTCTCCCATCCATCTCTGCCTGCCTTCAACCCCATCTTCTTGTTCATTATCGTGCATCCTCTGTGGATCCATCTCTTCCTCTGTTTCTTCCTTCGCTACATCAGAATTGCGTATCCCTTTGGGGAATGTACAGCCAACTGTCTACACCTAGATGTCATGTGGTCTGATAGATGGAAAGCCCCCTGACATTTTTACTGACAGTGTACTCATAAGAAATAAATTCTCTTCGATGAGTTTGTAACAGTGTGTTGTTTTGGGGGATTTCTGATGTTTTATTTGAGAACCAAGAGAATACTATGGAGTGACAGTGGGTTTATTGTTCTGAAGTGGACGTGACGCAAGGTAGACAAAGTTGTGTGAACCACAGTGGTATAAGTGTTTCTGATTTGCTCTTCATCACCATTATTTATTGGTGCAACTGTAGATTCCCAGTAGCAATTAGTCCGTGCCCTGGACCAGGCGTCAGTAGGCTGTAAGGCAGTTCTAATCAAATATTTATGCAAGTCTCTGCCACTTCTGTTCATGGTGATTAAACAAGCAGTTGATGACACAGATTAAAATGAAATTTTAGGGAGTTGTCTAATTACTTTGAGCACAGTTTTCCCCAGTGTATTTGATACTGTACAACCTGTATACAATAAGCTTTAAACTACAAGCTCAATGTTTCCAGCAGTTCAGGATTAGTGGGAGAGTCCCAGGAAGGCTGACACTCCTCTATTTATTGAAAGGCCTACGATTGTGTCATGTCTGAAATTTTACTTTTACATAAAAAAAATTAAATACATAAATGCAATTATAACAGATCTCTCTGTCTTATTTTGTCTAATTATGGTGCCATAAATATATGTACTAAATATAAATCAAAACTTTGAAGACTTTCTATTGTCCACAGGTCTATTGACTAGAAAAGGGTGAAACTGAGAATGGAAACAAAGAAATTATCATAAAATATCACAGAAAATACCTCTTATATAATGTGAAAAAAGAAAGAAACTCATTGTGAACACAGCATGTAAAAAATAGCCAAAATTGGCCAAGACTAATTTAGTAGGCAATTTATATGAACCAAGTGTTTGCATTTTTCAGCTACAGATGAATAACAATAAAACATAAGGTTGTGAAACCACATTACATACTGATAATGCTGCATATGACATAAGGTGTAAGCAGATGTTTTCAGATGGAGACAGAATAGTTGTCATGTCTGCTACTCCTCCGCTACCACAGTCAGTGCCACCAGCTTTCTGATCATCGGTCCCAACATTACATTTCCCAGGATTCCCCAGTTCACGCCTTAATGGACTGCACCTGTTCCCTCATCATTACCCTCATGTGTTTCACCTGCGTCCCTGCCTTTTTATACCCTGTGTTCTGCTGCCCTCCTCATGTAGTCTTGTCATGTCCATGTCCTTTCACTGAGCAAGTCTACACCAACAGTTCTTTGTTTTTTTTTTGTGTGTGTGTGTGTGTGTCTGACTGCGCTTTGAGCTGTTTATTATCCTTGGATGAATATCTGTGCTTGTGTCCATCTGCTGTTGTTCAGTCTGGTTATAGTTGAAAGATTGTTGCCACGTTTGTTTCTTGTAGTTTCTTACTACATGTATTTCCTGTATCTACCACTAGTCTCATAAAAGGGGGCACTACCAAAACAATGGGTTTTCTTAACAAAATTCTCCAAACAATGTCTATGGGGAACAGGTCAGAGCTGCAGGCAGGCCAGGCCAGCATCCGTACCTTCTTCTCTAACCACATCTTTATCATGTCTGCAGAATATGGATTTGCATGATCTTGACAAATGTGACATTCTTGGAAAGTATGTCTTCAAAACATTGCCTGCCTGGCGCCATCCTTTTCCAAGGGCACTAACTCTATACCATTGTAGAAAATCTGGGATTTGGACTTGATGGGCAACTTTCCAAGCTCAGAAACACCAGCATTACCCCTGGAAAAGGCTAGCATGACACCTTTTTAGCACAGTGGAGTCCCAGGCTTTTCTTTGGTGTTTTTTTTTTTTTGACACACTGTTGTGGACAAACCCTTATAGAGGTTTCCATAGTAATACCTTGCCAAAGCATTTATATCAGGTATTGCTGAATGAGGGTTCTTGATGTGTATTTTTTGGCTCATCTATCCATATTTTTAGTCCTTTTTGATACCATTGTCTTTTTTCCCCTCCATATCAGTGTCACCACACTTTCCTCTATGACAAATTTCCCTTTGCTGTGGTTTGATCATTATAAGCACAGCCAGACCTGCCGCTCTCCACTCAGACATCCAAAGAAAATTTTCCCCAAAAAATACCCCAAGCATTGCTGAAACAACAGATTTGTTTTCAGGGTGGGTTTAAGGCATGCAGCCTGGAAAAGGGATCACAGTGTGACAGGCCAAAGCAGAGAGATTCTATCTACCGAATCTCATTGGATGTAAATTGAAGACATCTCTTTCTGCAAATGTGTGTCTGTGAGTTTTGGCTTCAGTCTGAGCAGCTTTGACAAAGGCGAGAATCTAGCTGACACATATTCAGAGGTGGGTCATAATGTCAGGAGTTCAGCACATTACTGAAAGCTAAAATGCCTCCTTGTACCGCTTCCATCTTCGCATCTGGCTCTGATTTTGAGTCCCTCATTTTGGATTCCTCTGTGTTTTCTGTTATCTTTGATAGAACAGGATTTAATGATGCGTCCCTAGCAAATGACACCAGGAAAAATCACTTTAGCATTAATTATTGTTTTTTTTTCCATTTTTTTATCAGATTGATCCATCCTGTCACTGTTGGTTTTTCCTTTCATTATCAAATTAGGGATAATTTTGTTGCTGGGTTATTTAATGCTCAACAACTGCATACAGATGTAGAGGCCCTTTTTTTATGGTCTTCAGAGGTTAGAATAACGGCCGGTACTGATGGTACTGAGAATCGTTGCAGAGGTTCAACCACCTCTTTCCTTGGTATAACTGAGAAGTGTTGATTCCTAATTGCAACCAATAAGATACAGACACGAACATCTTGAGTAAAGCAGCAAACTGCTTTCCTTCTGTGTCTATTGATAAGAGTCTTTTCAGGTCACAACTTGACTATATATCAGCTTGGCAGCACAGATGAAACGCAACTGCTTCTCCTTCTTTATCGCCTCTATCTAGATAAGCACAGAAGACTGGCTTGAACTTCATATTTCACACAGAAACTTCCTGTTCATGCATAAGGAGTGAGGAAAGTTCAGATACCAGACTGTAATTCCCAGTAGTCACTCTGGATCCTCTCAACAAGTGCCAAGAAAAGCGTCTAGGAGAACATGAAGGATGGGGTAATTTGGGTTTTGCATGATGGCCTGCTCAGTGCCATTCTGTTCGTTCATAAGAACAAAGAGAATGCAAATGTTTGAATTTAGCTAACAATGCACAGCAGTCCTGACGGCTCATTAGTGTTAATAAGACAGGTTGAATGGAAAATGTCACAATGAAGTGTGATGGAGGAAAATGCAATGCACAGTTCCTGATGAGTTTTATGAAGCTCAACATGATTTAGAAACACTGAGAGCATATAAATGTCAACTGGAGAAGTTATTTTCTTTGGCTCGAGTTTAGAGTTACATGGTCTTCAAATGCATTCACAGTGTCTCCGGAAGCAGAGGTCAAAAATACCTTACAAGTCTCATTCTATTGCAATTCCAAATGCTGTGTGACCCCATTCTGTTTCATTGATACTATGAAGTGGTGCTCAGTCTACAGTAAGATGGGAATTACCACTGGTCAATTCAAGTTCCAATTTCAGGGAGGCACCCTAACCAGGTGCCTGAACCATCTCAACTGGCTCCTTTCAAAGTGGAGGAAGAACAGTTCTAAGTCTCTCTTGGTTCACTCAACTTCTCAATCTATCTCTATGTTAAAGTCCCACAACCCTACGAAGTGAACTCATTTCATTTGCTTGTATTCGCAACATCATTCTTTCCGTTACTACCCACAATTCTTGACCACACATGGGGGTAAGAACAAAGATTGACCAGTGAAGAGAATTTCAACATTCAACATTTTCCTCACCACCATGGATCGCTACAGAGTTTGTATCCCACCCCCAGAAGTCAAACCAACTCATCCCCTTATTATGGTGGAGGGGTTTACATGCCTGAATGATCCCAGGCAGCTTAGCTGCATCGGGTCCTCCCAGGGCACATTGTTCCTTGGGGACTAAACGCAAGTCTGTTGAAAAAGAGAGATGAAAAGCTTGACATCCCTCACCTGAAATAGGGAAACCAGCACCCTACCCTGGAACCACATTTGGAAGAGCAGCTCATTGGTGAGCAATGGTGACCAGCCCTTTACCCATGTAGTTCATGGCCTATGCTACATGGATTCGCCTTCCTATGGGCTCACCACTTGCAAAAAGGGCTATCCAGATTGGAAGACGTGTTTTGGGCATCAGCCAAAGACCCTCAGCTGTCCAAACTGGAGATGGCACATCATGATAATGTCAGTGATGGAATCATGCCGTTTCTACAGACTATGCTGTTTTAAGCCTCCTGCAAGAATATTTGCTTTCACCTGAAGATTAGGTCCATCATTAGTAATCACTACGTTTTTACTGTATGTATTGATATTGAGGTTTATATAAAGGTAACTATGTAATACCATAGTAAGATTTTTAAAGCAAAGGTTCCATAGGCTCAATTAAATCCAATAAGCAGCCATGCTCAGGTGCTTATAAAAGCAATTATCAGTGTCTGTTCTTTTATGTAACCCAATTTAATTTAATGATACTAATGAGAACATTTTGTAAACAGACATCCCAAGGCCAAATAAAGGGTCTCAAATCGAGCTTCTACAAGCTGCTATGTAATTTCCTCATAAACATTAAGTGACATCACCATTCAGACTCTCCTGCTGTTTCTGCTGCTGAGCCCCACTGCTTCACTTTAAACATCTCTCATCCTGCAAAGATCATGCCAGTGCTGTTCAATCCTTAAGAAAAACTTATAGAACAAAGGAAGATTTGCTCTGACTTGTCACATAGCTTAGCTTGATCGTGACCTTACATGAGATGAGATGTTAATAATCCGCATTTGGCCTAAGCTGCATTTATAGAATTAAAACTGTCATAAAACAGTGTGTCAGTAGTGTGTAGGCACATTTTTAGAAATTAAGTAATCTCACTGTTGATCAGTTTGACCCCAAAGGGTGAAGGCATTGCTGAACTTTTGCTACCTGTGTTATCCTGTCCTTGTGAAGCTCATTTTGAGTTGGTTTCGATTGTTTTCCAGGACTATGCTGTTTCCACTGTACCTGTCCTGGAGGGGCTTCACCTGAAGAGCTTCTGCAGCATGGGGGGACCAGGCCTCATTGTCATTGGCTCCAGTGAACCAGCTCAGAAGGCCCTCAAAGTATGGAGCTTGTGTGTGTGTGCACATATTACCCTGCCTGTGTTGTGCATTCACACAGCGGCTTTGCTCTCACCATTGGTCGTCATGGAAACCACTGAATGAATATACTGCAATTGTTTTCATTACTATGACGCACATTGACGTAGTTGATTCAATTTTTTTTGTTCATCCTCAGCTTGATCCTGTTAGCGAGAGCAACGCTGTCTTTTTTTTTTTTTTTTTTCCTTTGGCTCTGCAAAGTATTCAACTAGAATAACACTACAAGACAGGACATTGCACATGTTGATTCAGAGCAGACTCCCTAATTTCCAGCTTGATGGCAGCTTCCCATTATAAACACATTGAAATCACCTTAATCCCCCCTAAATATTTCTTATTCTCAGCTAATTTGCAGGGATTGCCCCTGGCGCTCGCAGTCCAGCTTCGCTTACCAAGGTTTTGTCCTTCCATCAACCAGCCTGAGCTCATTAGTGCATGAAAGGCTACTGATTCGATAGAGCTCCATTGCAGCAGTGGAAATCCAGAGGATCCAGGGACTCAGGAGATGATGCAGCTTACATCCTAACAAAGACAGATTACTATTTTACACCAAGGGTGTAATAAATCTCAGCCCATCCCTCTCCTGGAATTATTTGTAGAATTCCCAAACATCAGCATGTGAATCTTTTTAAATGGCACACATGACTTCATTTAGTTTCAGTTTAGTTTTGTTTTTTGTTTGTTTTTGTTGTTTTTTTTTCATGCAGACAGTCTAAATGGAATTTCTTTTAAGTATGAGGATGTACACACAACAGCATATACCTTTTGGCCTTGTCAGATCCTGTCACAGGTTTCATCTGCCTCCTAGTGTAATAACTCCCCCTACTGGCCTCACTGCTTATTTTAAGGAAAGTCTAAAACGCTCCCTTGGTGGATCTCAAAAGTAGAGCCATCAGACAGCACGTCCTATTGAGACTATAGAGCTTTTGTAAGAATGTTTCCTTAGGCAAATTGTACACATGAGCACAGCACTCTATGGTTAAGCACAAAAGCAAGTGAGTTTTACTTTCCAGCATTTACTCATTAAGATTCCTGTTTGCTTGAACACCCCAATAATTAGCTGCTAGAGCAAGGAGTGGCCTTTAGAGAGACTTAATGACAGCTTGTTTTCTAATTATGGGTTACATCACCCTCTGCTTCTGTTTTAAAGGATTTTTAACAACCCTGCATTTGTAATTAGGTAATGTTCTCTTTGTGTGGGGAGGGAGATCTTATGAAAGCAGTTTTAATGAATTAGAATGAACTGCTTGTCTTGGATGTAGATGCAGCTCTTATGGCTCCTCGTCTGTTGCACCATTGGAACAAAGACAAATTTGTACAAATTAAGGTTGGAGCCTAGCTAATTCATTTTGTCTGTAATTCACTATTCTTTGCTTCATGGATAAAAGAAGCGGATGTGAGATGCTTTTATATTCTGTTTAATAACTTGCGAATCATTTTATTGTGCAGGAAGCCTAAGAACTCAACATTTTTATCTGTGTTTAGCACGTTTACCCTCAGGGGTAAGCGTGCATGTTGACCGGATGGATTTCATCATCCATCTGTGGTTGTCAGTGCCAAGCATCACACATGAAGTCACCATCCCAAAATATAGCTGCCGTCACAGGCTTGAGCACCAATTCCCTGTACTCATACAAACAGCTTCCCTCCCTGGGCAGGTTTCACATCATCAATCCTCTGCTCGGCTTTGATTCATGAGGTCATAACTCTCTGTTGGTCTGGGTTTGAATCTCCACTTCAAGGATGCTGATACTCTTGAGCTCCAGAAATGATGATGTGATAACACAGTGAAGGTTGGGTTGGGGAGGATGTCCTTTTTTGGTATACTTGTATATTTGCTTGCCGAGGGTCATTATCTCAGTGTTGTTCATACTACAAAAACATCACCCCAATGCATCGATGGTAATCGATGGAAGCTTTAACCATGTCCAATAAGGTGCAAGAATCTGTGAGAAGTTTTTAAAGGGAAGGTTGAATAAAAGCTACAAAGAATTAGTTTTCAAAGTACACCATGAAGTTCATGGTATTATGACTGCCTTTTGTGCCTCTTGTAGGTATGACACTAATTATGAGGACTTCATACAACCCCACTACAAAAAGAAAAAAAAAGAAATTAGGAAAAATCCCTTTAAATTTGACCCATGACTGTGCTTAATGGCTGAATGATTAAATGTAATGGATCTCTTTGACTGCAGCCTTAGAACACAAATACGTTACAACACACAACACAATTTACTTGTGCTTTGTTTACATTTTTGTAGCTAAGGAAATTTCTAGAGAAATCCCACGGAAGCAGAGGGAAGCCATGGAAACGTCACGACACCCCAGCTGAGATTCAAAACAAGAGCCTCCTTGTTCTGAGGCAACCTTTTCTTAGCAGCATCTCTGTCAAGACAATAACAGACACTAGTGGTACATCAACAGGAAGCAATTCCAGTCATATTTCCTTTTGGATTTGGGAGCAGCCTCAAGTTGGATCTGTCTTGTAAATGCTCCTGGTGTTCAGTAAAAATGAGTGCTGTAAAACTTTTAAAGGCTTCCCAGGAAGGATTACTAAAGTGACCATTGTAAATATTTGTACCAGAAGCCAAAATTCAGACGATGCTGATTATTATAGTGGAGGGATCAGGTTTAGTAAATTGTCACAGTTTTTTGTTAGAGATTGCCCAGTCCAGAGTGGATTTTATTGCCTTCCAGTAAATATTTAGATTTAGCAGCTCTGACTGAGCGCATTTTCCTGCCCAGTTACCACTCTGTATTAACTGGACCTCAGCCACTGTTCAAGAGAAAGGCACTGTTGATTTGCTGGAGATTTACACTGCAGCCCAGACTGGTGTGTAGACACCGTGGCTCTCCATTTTAGCTAATGCTAAAGTATGATGCACAAATCTGAAGCATTAACGGATCAAAAAGCTCTTTCGAAACTTACAGTGACCATCAGTTTGCTGTATTTATTTATTATGATTTTAGAATTGAATAAATTAAACATCATCCACTTTGAGAATAGGCAGAGGTTTGGCCCTACATTGAGTTGCACCTCCTGAAAAAGAACAGAAAGCTGACTGTTCCAGCTTTCTGTGGTTTTAATTGAATTTCATGGAACTTAACAAGAAGGATGATGAAACTGGCTGTGAGACATTTTCCTTACGCTCAGATAGTTATTCCTGCCTACTTTTGTTCAAAAATGTAGTGTGGCAGGAACAACTGTGATCTTTGGTGGAGTCAGCTTTTGGTCTCCATTCTACCACTCCTAATCCCCCTGTGTGTGAGAGAGAATATTGGCGGTCACGCACATGAACTGGAGTGTTTTCATTTAGGGCTGCTGCATTCACGTAACACGCCCACAAGTGATCAGAGAATGTGTCTGCTTGCACACAAACAGATATGAACACACTCTGGCCTGCAGCCATTCACTCACAAATAGCATTTTCAGTTTTGGCAAACTGGAATTATCCTTTCTTTGTCAGTGGTCAGTTACCTTTTTCTAACCAAATTTTTTTTTCCTAGCATCAGCTCTCTGACATCACAGACGGGACAGTTTTCACGTACGGTAACATTTTTCAGGCTACGTGTCCCTCCAAGAGCTTTAGCTGTCACTGTAATAGAAGAAGTTCGACTGCCCAGCAAGAATCGAGTTGGTTTTAGTCCTTAATTGTTTCCAAGATGAGCTTTTGGTTGTGTGGGAACGTTGGCTGACTATGACCATTGTTTTTCAGGTCTGACAACGGCAACGTTTGGACATAGGTCTGCGTTAGCGTTCTATTTCACAGTTAGATTTGCTGAAAGACCAATGCTGAATGTCGGTGCTATTCTGACACTAGAAACTTGTAAATCTGAATCTTAAGTTGTAAGTCAGCTGTCACTAAAATTCTTATTTTTACACCAGTTTCCACAAATACAGTTATTAACATTGGTATAAACAGAAAGACCTATGTAGAAGGTGTAAGACTGAAAGACACGGGAAAGGACCATAGTATTGACCAAACCAAGATGTCCCGCTACAATCTTTCTGTCCACTTTCATGTTCTGAATCCAGCTCAAATGCTCAAACATGCATGGAAGGTGCTTGAGGTCATTTATAGGAAATGCTGGAAACATAGTATTTAGAACATGTAAAAGAAAATGTGTGTCTGTCTGGGAGCAGAATGTTGACATGGTCATGAACCATTAGTTCTGCCCATCAGTGAGCCTCCACAAATTCAACCAATCAGGAACCACTTGAGTCACATCTTATTTTCAGGAGCAACCCCTCCTTGCGTTCCCTGGTCTTTGGTGTTCTGAAATAATTGCTGTTATGTTGAGTTCAAAGCTAATCTAAAGGAACCAGAGAAAATGAAAATCCGATTTCTGAAAATGAGCAGAATATGGCCACTTGAAGCTTTCTCTGTCATGATGGGATTTAATGCTCATATTAGCTGTTTAACTGTACTTCTGTGTTTTCCAACCAAGCACTGTTGAAGCAGCCAGAAACACAGAATGTGTGACTTCCTGTCCACAGAGTAGATTTTCCCAGGAAAGCGCTCAAAATGTGCTTATAACAGCACATTTGCTCAGGGTTGCATCATTTGTTAGAAGCCTGTTTTTCTATGCACTTGGAGTTATAAAATTAAAACTATAATAATGGTATTATAATGCAAAGTTATTCATATTTGTGGAGCGCTCTTACGGGAATTGACCTTCCCTCGGTCTGTAAACACCACATTATCTCCTGCTGGACTGGATCCAGTCAGTAGGAAGTGAGATGAAAACATTTTTAGCCACAAAGCTCACTGTGTTCACTCGCATCTTCATCATTTTCTTTCAAAGTCACTAAATGTATATGAACAGTATGTCCAGGACACGTCACACTTTTTAGATGCAGTGTAGGAACTGTTTATAAGAGGCCATGAATCTCTCTCCATACTCTCAGTGGTGAACTGATGCTACTGTTTGTTCACAGAAGAGCATTTCAAGTGGGAAGACAATTAGAAGTTAAAATTTGTACTTGAGGGAAAAAAAAAGACTGATCAGCAAGGGCTCTTGGGAAAAGTCTCAGTCCTTAAAATACCTTTTCTGAATGAATGTTGACACTCCAGATTTTTTCTTCTTTTTAACCAGCTTTCCACATCCCCTCCCCTCCTTCTCTCTGAGGTATCCGTCTACACATGTTCTACTCATAAACATTAAGAGACACCTGCCTCACTTCTGGTCATAACATCCTAACCCCCACCCACCCAACTTCCACTTGGCAACTCAGTCATCCTCTCTTCCCCTCCTCCGCCCCTTGTCCCACCTTCAGCTCCTGTGGATTACATTAAACACATGACATCTGCTGAGAAAGAACTGTCTGCTCCTGTGTTCTCCATTAAGCCCCCTCTGGCACCAACGGTGGTTTGGCCGGCAAAACAATGTGGTGCTGCTTTTGATATTGTAGCCTCGCTTCAGAGTCAGTGTCTGATTTGGGTCCGTCTTTCTCAGCATCATGGACTCTCACAGGTGTTTGTTTACCTGGGTTTCTGACTTTTGCAGATCATGCAACAAATGAGTGACCACCGCTATGACAAACTGACGGTGCCGGATGACGTTGCTGCCAACTGCATCTACATGAACCTGCCCAACAAGGGCCATGTGCTTCTGCACTGCACATCGGAGGAGTTTCCAGAGAGTGCAAAGGTAATGCTTAGCTGATTTCCCATCCACACATCATGAGGTTGTCACAAAAACACAATTATACAATCATCCACAACAGGGTTTGGTGTATTATCATAGATTCAAAGAGCACTTGTCTTGTTGCTCTTCATCCGGTCCAGGCATCAGAGAAAACCAGTTGACTGGAGAGAGAAAGATAACCTCTGTAAGGGCTTTTTTTTCTGCTCTCTACAAAGGAATATGGAGATTAATGTGAAGCAATCTGCCATGTGGCTCAGTCAAGACAAGAAATACTGAAGTATTTACTCTGTTTCCCTCAGAAACTCGTGTTCAGTCCAGTTTAAAGCTGCTGTAACAAATCCAGCCCCCATTAGAAAAAGATTGTGATACTGTAAAATGTGAATAAAAGCAGAATGCAGTTATGTGCAAATCTCAAACTCATATTTTACTCACGGTAGAACAAAGAAAATATATATATATAAACTGAGTAAACGTGCCAACTTTAGGAAGAAATAATGGCATTTTGAATTTGATTCCAGCAACACATATTACATGGTTCTGTTTATCACTAAATAGCATCCTGGAGACTTCACGACCGTCCACACACGTCTGGGACCAGCTCCTGTAGTTTTGACATAGAATGTTGAACCCATTCTTGGTTGATACAGGATTCGAGATGTTCAAATCCTTCACGGTACACCAGATAATTTCAGTTTGTGAAAGGTCTGGACAGCTGGGAGGCCCGTTCAGCACCCACGCTCTCCTACCACGAAGCCATGCTTTTGTAAGGGAGGCAGTATGCAGTTTAGCATTGCTTTGCTGGAAGATGCAAAGCAGATTCCTGTTTCCTTTGCATGTGCAGTGTGCTCAGATGCACACCTGTACCATCAGAGATGCAGGTGCTTTAACTGAGAGCCGACAACAGGTTTGATGGTTCCTCTCCTCTTTAGTCATGAGGATGCAAAATTCAGGGTTTCACATTTCAGTTCATCTGAACACAGGACAGTTTCCCTTTTTGCATCAGTCCTTTTTAAATGAGCTTTTTCACTGAAAAGAAGGGGAGTGATTATGTTTAGATTTGTCTTCTTGTGTGCACAATGGCTTTAACCCGCATTTTAGGACGCTGAAGGAAACGGTTCTTGGAGCGTGATATTCACAAGCGTTCCTGATTATGATTTCTATGACAGAATCATACCTGGTTGCTAATTAATCTAATTATCTGCAGGATGTTCCTCTGGGTCTTTCTTTTTTTTTTAGTTCCACTAACTTTTGCAGCCTTTCTACATATTTTTCATGAGATGAGAAAACATCACACTTTCAACATCTGACACTTGTTGTGCTGTTCATATAACATGGGTTCTTAAGACTTAAATTTATTCTATTATGTTTTTATTTATAAATTTATTATTAGTTGGATAATCAATGGAAAAGAAATGGCACTTTTTGCTAAAATGTATGAAACAGTTGTGGTGTTTGCTAACACACATTGACTATATGCTTTCTTAACTGCCACTGAAATATTTCATGGACTGACTTCTAAATGTACTTTTTTTTTTTATATAACCATAACACACATTTTCCACATCAGTTTGACGTGAATGATATGTTATTGTGCTGCTTCATCTGTGAGGGTTTGGACAGACTAAGCAGTAGCTGTGTTATTTTGATGCTTTGGGTTCACTCAGCATCGCAACAAGTCAAACGGATTCTCACAGGATTTAACCTGGCAACGTACAGTCTGCCGAGACGGTGCTCAGACCTCAAAATGTACTCTGTGGTTAAAACCCCAGGCCCCGCTCTCTATTTTTAGAAAGAAGAATTTACTAAATTATGCGTCTTTGGACATAAATCCACAGAGAACTCTCAGCTCCTTTGCAGGAAAATTAACTGAGGGAATTTAGCTTGCTTATGATAAAATCTGTTTATGCATATCTTGCTTCCTGCTTTCTGAGCTCCTTTTTAACAGAACATTTGGAACCGTTTTTGAGAAATGTATGTTTATTCCGTAAATCAGTTGATGTGGTTCAAACCCAACAGGAACTTGATGTCAGCCTGAAACTCCATTTAAAAAACTGTGACATAAAGAAAATGGAAAAAATATTAATGGGGCCAACACACACATTAAAACAGGGGGAACCAGCTGACATGTCTTATACAGTGGGTCTGGAGCTGGCACATAATCCCCAAAGGAAATCGCTGCTTGTATCTCTTATGAAATGTCGAGTTTTGTCAGCACTCTGCAAGACATCTGCTGCTTTCTAACTTGAAGCACCGTCTAAGTTCTGGCCTATTTTTAGTAGCTAGCTCGTGAAGTTACATAAGGGTTCCACACAAACAAAGGCAGGGGGTCATGAGAGAGAACTGGTGAGGTTGGCGGGGGGTGCCGGGTGGATACGAGGCACCGTTAATGGTTTGCAGCGGCTCCAGAGAGCTCTGTTTGGAGAGATCGAAGCTGAGAAGAGAGAGGGTGCAGTGAAATATGGCAGTGCCCACTGTGTGAGACTGTGTCAACCTGACCGAACACATAAATCTGAGTAATGTGAACTTGGCTGGAAATTATTGTAAAAAAAGACACTTGAGACTCAGATGTGCTATAAAGAGCAGGGAATTTACTGATGTTGTGTTGAGAGAATTATATGAAAGCTCAACTTTTCCTGAGCTGCTTCTCCGTTTACAAGGCCTAAACTTTATTGTCAACAACTGTTGGTTTTTCCCACAATATGGTGTGTGCATATATATATATATATTGTCTCTGCAACTACTGCACACAAGCGCAGGCAGTTGTCCAATGCTAGTGCATTACCCTTTGATATCACCTCGAAACAGACAAATAAATGATAAATGAAATGAATGCAACCACCAAAGAAAAGCAACACAATGCACCTCTCCTGTGAATGGCTATTATAGTTAAATGAGTGGGAAGACTTCACGATGATGTCACATTTAAAAAAGTAGCAGATCCCGTCAGATGCTGTGACTGCTGTCCACTGCAGGTAGTTCTTCACACAACCCCACTTCAAACAAACAAAAATATCCCTTCTAAGAGATCACTATGCAAGTCCCTCTGTGGAACCACTACCCACATGCACTATGGCAAACTAACCCTTCACCCTTTCCTTAACCATTTATTCTCATGCATGCAGACCAGCCTCTCGTTTCATACTTACAGCTAGTATTGGGTTAGATTTTTATATATACATATATATATATGAATATATGTATACTTGATGAAAATATAATTATGATAATTATGCTTTATTTCTGCCCAAAAAAAAATGGAAAGCTGAAAACTCCCCTCTGCATATTGAGCTTTTCATCTATGTTCAGTATTTTGGTGTCTGTCATTCCTCCAAACTAATGACTAAACCATAAGCTTTGATTTTATTTTTTTTATCTAACTAAGGAATTACAGCTCTGGAGAGATTTAAAATCTCTTTAGCAATGTCCTGGCAGGGACGGTCAGGTGCTTAATCAGCAATTGTTACATAACGATGTACACACGATTTTCATCACACAAGATGAACCTAAATTTGAAGGATTTACCAAGGTATCATAAAAAGCAAAGACTCTAAAATTATAAGAGTAAGAATAAACACACACATACTCCCATACTGGTTGGGCTTCTGTGGAAGGAAGGATAAATTTCTATGTCAACCTTTTATGATGGCTCTAGATCAGTGTTCTCCAACCCTGGTCCTCAGGACACATGGCCCAGCATGTTTAAGATATTTCACTGCTCAAATTAGTGCGTCACTGGGAGACTTGTGTAGATCTCATCCATTTAGAAATACCACTAAAACGTGCACAGTAGAGGTCCAGAAAACCTGCATTGAAGAACATTGATCTAGTTTTTTTGTTGGTTGGATGGGAAGACCAAAGCATGAAAATAAAATGCTGTTTACCAAGGATCGAGTCCCCATGAAGACAGTTGGGAAGCATATAACGCTACGCACATAACAGTGACCAGTTTTAAGGCTTCTGATAAATACCATTGACGGCATGCAATCCTGACATGCATGTATATGACGGCAGCTTTTCACAGAAACGTGGAAGTTTACAGCTAGGTGCAGGTACTACTACTTTATAATCAAAATTAAAAAAAACCTCCTGAGTTTGAAGAAGAAATTAACGATAATCATAAATTATTACGGTTCCATAAAGTGAGCTGTTCAGTTTTGCAGGGTTTGCAGATATCACAGGTGCAGGTTTGAGTGGAATTATCTTACCACTAAAAAAGGTCAACGATAACTGAGGTTTGTGAGATGCTAACAGTTAGAGACAGGCCAGTAGTACCATAGCTTTTAATATTTGAATGTTGCTTGTGCAGCATATAATGGGGACGTATGGATGTGTTGCACAAGATGTCTTCAGTAGAGAAGAATCAAGAGTTAAGCACTTTCATAAGGTGGCATTAGACGTGTCAGTTGCATCATCAGAAGCTTTATCAGCCATATTGCATCATGACACTTAAATGTGTGTAGTTGGTCCCTCTGGCTGTGCTTTAAAGCCTTTCCCTATCACAGCAGGGTTGAATAAAGAGTTTAAAAAGAAGAATGTCCTGATTTGGGAGAGCAGTAGGAAAACAGTGGTTTTCTTCTGGAAAATGTCCACCGGGTGACACATTACTTTACAAGGGTCTTTTGAGAATGTCGTAATAGTTCTCACTCACACTTTTTGAGATTTTGCCTGGAGACAAGGAAACCTTTAATGCCTGTTCTCCTGCTTCACATTTTGCATCTCTCTGCAGAGGTTTATATCTCTATGCTGCTTCACAACTTGTAATTTTTAAACATGCTCAAAAGTTTAACTCCCTGTATGGTAGTTAAACTCAGGTTTACTAACGGTGCAGTAAACTGAAGAATGAACTTTCTGAAAACTAAAGCAAGCATGCATTCCTCCTAATTAGTTTGTCTTAGGGCTGGAATAGTTAATACCAGTAACCTTATTTTGGTAAAGGAAAAAAAGTACTAAAACTATTGTGAGGAAATACTTGACTTCACCTGAAAGTCTTGGATTCAAAACTGATTTCAAATATATTATCATTACATATCATTTTGCAAAACAGTGGCAATAAGTTGAATTTTATTTAAATAAAAGTGAGAATCGCTTCATAGATAAGTTAAATACATTTTTAAAATTTTGGCAAAGTTGACCAGCAGCGGCAGCTTTGGTGCTTCCATACTGATGACACTTTAAAGATGTTGAGGAAGCACCAGGATGTTTGTTAGACGTTGCCAAATCTATCTATAAAACAGTTTCAAACTATCATTGTTCAACACAAATGGTCAGAATGGATATGGATACGGATGGGGCAGTGCTTTGTGCTTTTGGTATCAAAGGACTGTAACACTGCATCTGAAGTTGCTTCTTCTATGTCTCTAGAAGCAAAAACTCCTATTTTCATGATGGTATCTATATATATTTTTTTATTTATATAAAGTGAAAAACAGTCTCAGCCAACAGCTCATGTGTGAACTGTTTAATATGAAAAGGCAGGTGGCAAACTTCTCCACTGACCCTGCTGTTTATGTGTCTTGCAGGTGTTTCAGAAACTGAAGGACCACATGCTGATTCCTGTGTCCAACCTGGAGAAGGTCAAAGTGGATGGAGCCCTCACATGCTGCTCTGTTCTCATCAACAAGAAGGCAAACATCTGAGCACAAGTGCCAGTGGCGTCTCAGTGCGTGGAAACCAACCTGTACTGAAATTGCCACAGATCCTGAGGTTGGAATGAGAAAAAAAAAGAAGCTATCCTGGTACTTAGAGAGACCAACATGTTTAATGTTGCTTAGGAACAAATGAGAAGTTAATTTTAAACAAATGGAGTAATCTGGTATGGTGAAAATTCACCTTAATTGCATTAAAATTTTATGTTTGTGAATAGTTCAGATGATAAATAGGTAAACCGTGTCTTTGTAGGAAACAGGACGACATATTACATTTTATCACACTTTGTAATGAATTGGATTTTTTTGGCATATGCTTCTCTACAAAAAAAAAAGGTTAGAATACTTTTCCCTGATTATGAAATACCTTATTCCAAATCAGAAGAGGAATAAACCAAGTGCCATGTTGAGCTCCATCCTTCAATTCTCAGACCGTTAAAGCTTGTATGTTGACCTTTTATCACTGTACAATGTCCACAACCCTTACAACCCCACACAAAGGGCACTTGGATAGTAGAATCTGTTAGGTATGGGTTTTTGTTTTTGTTTTTTGTTTTATAGCCATTGTAAAGGTCATATTCTTGCCTGTACTGGACTGCAGATTTATAGATGGCGAAACACAGACATTTACAGTAAGACAAAATGCTTAAACGGGTGCTTTATGTTGTGAACATGCACCATTTTAAATGTGATAACGTTTGTTTGTGTGTGTGTGTTTGTGTAAGTGTGTGGGTGTGTGTGTGTGTGTGTGTATGATTGCTTATGTAATGAAAGTGAAACTCACTTTTCAAGAACTGTATTTTGGACCAAAATGGAACAAATCCTGCTGTTAATATTTACAGTTGTGTGAAAAAGAAAGTACACCCTCTATTAATTTAACGTTTTACTCAAATTCAAGGTTAATCATTTTTAATTTGGCTTCAGATGAACACAAGTCATACATTATATTTTGTGACACAAACTAACCCACAGAGGCAGTGCTGGAATAAGTTTAGCAGCAAGGGTTTGTGGGCTTTAGTCTATAAATGATTCTCTTAAGGTTCTGTCACATTTCAAACAAGTTAAGGTCTGGACTTTGACATAGATATTTCAGCAAATTCATTCTTTCTTTTCTTTCTTTTGAGATGTTACAGATAGATGGTTTGGGCCCTGTGGGTTGTGTGGTGGGGTCTCTGTGGAAAGGGATTGCTTCCCACAGATGCCATCAGGTCTCATCGGATTGCTGTCTGTGGAGTTTGAAGACCAAATGAACACCTCAGATTCCGTGAGCACTTCCTAAAAATAATTGTTCAGGGGCCCCCATGCTGACCTGCTGGGGCAGGCAGCTCATGTAGTGAAGAGATGTTGCCAGGTTGAGGGTTTAATTGGTCTGCATTCTGCAAGATTTTTGGCAGGTGCCAAATGTCAATAGAGGATTAAAGTGAATGCCAGGTTGCAGGTTTTTCTCAGCAGAACAAGGCACTGAAACAGGATGGGTACTGTTTACTCACGTTACCTGTCGGTGGTCATAATGTTATGCTAGATCGTGTATTTAATGAGTCATGACTGCAAAAACCCCAAGGTCTTGTAGCTTCAAAAAACAAGCCCAAGGCTGAACCCATAACTATGGCTGAGCATCCCCACTGTGGCGTTTTCTGTCCAAAGGACATTGTTCCAGATGGCTTGTGACAGATCTAAACTGTGCCACCATGTTAAATTTATAGAAGATACTGATATATGTACTGGCCACAAACCTTGAGTGTTTTGTCCACACTGTCTGACCAAATTGTTTGGAAATGACTTTATAGCCCTTCTCAGATTAGAGACACCACAGTTTCTGTCTTACTCCGTTGCAGACCAGTGAACTACTTAAAGCTCTGGTTTTATAGAAGAGGTCACATTTGCCTGTAATCAATTAATCAGGTGTTACTTATTCTATTTTTTTGGGTGGTACCTTTACTTTCTCACACCACTTCTGTGTGTAAAGTTAGTTCCTCTTAATTGAATAACGGAGCAATTTGTTATGCTGTTGTTCAACTAAGGTTGCATGTGTGTAAGTTAAAAAAGTGTTATGGGTCAATTACTATTATTATTTGATGATGATTTGATGTATCTGATTGTCAAAATCTCAGAACTAATTGAGGAAACACTTTCTTTTTCACATGACTGAAAACTGTGATTTTGCCTGGTCTTTTTTTTCTCATTTTTGCAGCTGACCTACTCTGTTTGATTACAGCTGGTACTGAATCCAGCTTCACATCTGTGAAAACTTTTTTTTTTTTTTAAATGCGTCATATTTTATGTTTTGTTATGTTTTGTGATCGATAATCAGAGTTTTACCACTTTAGAGCTGACGCACTGTAGCTCTTCATGACTGTTGCTTACCAATTATTGCAACTCTTTCTGTGAGCTCAAACAGCAGTGTAGCAGCAGCACTCCAAAGCAATGCTTCTGAGGTGCTTTCACATACCAAAAAACAAACCCATCACATTTAATTCCACTCACTACTCAAAAAAGCCACATGCTTTGAAACAGTTCCACCCACATGTACGAGTTCATTGGCTAGCACTGGCCATGTAGCCACAATGTGAATGACTGAAGCCCACGAACATCATCAAACCTGAAATGTTGCCGTTTCTCAATATGTGTGCTTGTGTATCTCTGAAATGTCATCAGTTGCCACCAAATTACTGTCCCTAATGTGTTTTGCGCTGCCCATTTTTATTGCTGATGCATCCAGTGGAGGCTTGAGATGATGGTGTTCCAGAATGAATTTCACATCAACAAGCAGAGATTGATTTTGTATCCAAATGTATTTTTCAGATGTTTTTAGGTGAGATTATCCTGTAGTTCTTCTAATTGGGGTGAATTGATTAAGATTAAAACCTATTTTTTGAATTTCACCTCCACCCAACTTTACATATTTTGACTGAAATACAAAACATCATATAAAGTAATGGTTATAGACACTTCAGCCAGAGCAGACCGTGGTCCACTCTGATTCACATTTAAGTTCAGAATGTTTATTTTAAGGTTAATTAAATCTTAGATGTTTTGAACACATGTTAGCATCACAGCTTAGCAAGCAGGCTATCAAGTACAAGGCTTTTCTAACTGAAGAGCAAACTGCATCCTCTAAAGTATGTATTCCTGAGTCCTACTTGACATGAACTTCCAAGTACATGTGCCAAGACTTGGCATACTTGAAACTGTGAAACGGATGTTCAAAATTCCCCGAACTTTTGACAAAAGCAACACAGCCACTGTGATGCATAGAACCCACAATTCAGTTTGTCAACGCTTGATATTATCCCATTCAAAGAAAACAGACGGCAACGGTGATGATGCTTTCAGCAAATGTGTGAGAAGGAGGGTTAAAAGTCGTCACCATCCAGAGAAGCTAATGGCAGCATGTTTAGTGCTACCGTGAGAGCAAATGGTTGAGTATAACATCTTGTAAGCCTTGCTTACATCAATGTCTTGATGCTAACTTTACAAAAACATGCTGTTAAGGTTATGAATGTATGTTCTCATTATTTTAAGATAAGCTAAGATTTCACCGAGCACCAATCTCACACCTCTGCTTCCGTTAACGTATTAGTGCCTCTTTGGAACAGTAGATTTCTGGGACTGGGATTGAAGTTCCTTTACACCTGTACTTCTGGGACAGGTAGCTATAAAGAACCAGTGCTAATTCTGGTTACAAACTGTTCAGCATTACTGACAAGATCCAGGAAAATTGTGCCATTGCATGTATTTATACTAACATAAATTACTTGTGTAAATCAACTGTTGACGAAGCTGCTGTCTTCGGTCATTATGTTCCATTTATCTTATGAGCGTGTGAGCATTCTGCCTTACATTCATGACCAAATTCTCTAAAGTGCAGGCTAAGTCCACCAAATGTATTCAAACTGCATAAAGGGACATTTAGTATCAGAGTAATCTGACCTACTTACAAATACACTTTGCACAACTCTAAACTGCGTTAGCAAGTCAGCTACTGCCATTACATCTGCAGTGTTCGCTCTTCCTGTCTCCGGTGCTGTCAAACTTTGCCATTGTAAACATGCAGTCCTTTGAACGTTGTTACGTCCAGGGAATACTCATCATTACAAAATTAAGTTTGCAGTTATCCAGATAGTAGTTGTTTTACACACTTCTGATTTATGTTTGAAAACTCCACTGATTGTGTAAGTCAGTTAGTGGCTATGGCTTTTGCAGATGGAAGAAGACACCAACCATATGACTAAAGAAAAGAAAAAAAACAAAACAGAAAGTCATAGAGCTGCTGCCAAGTTTATTCTGAAAGATTTACAGCCATTCACTGCAGTGAAGTGGAGTTGGTTCAGGTATGCTCAGTGCTCAGTTATCAACTGTTTAGCAATTTATTAGCTTAGAATTGTTAATAAATTGCCTAAGCTAAAACACTAGCCAAGAGAAATACGTTGTGTGACAGTGGTCTTAACAAACTCAGACATCTGATCATTTCTATGATTTTAGGATTTTTATCTATTTATTTTTTTCAGCTGCATTTTGCGCTGGGGTCAGGTATGTTTTGTGTACAACAGAAATGTCCCTCATCAGTCATGAACAGACAATTGTATAGTGAGCAACAAAGTCGGTCCAGATCTGAGTTCAGTACATTAAAAAAACGAGTTGAAGATACAGTGAACTAACATAGAGAAACAATGTTGTCTGAGATTATGAAAATAAGTCACAAAATCCAGTTGGACCAAATGTGGCTGCATGCCAAACAAGCTGCCGTTGGTGTCTTTTCAGCTGGAGTTTGCAGGATCTCATCCTGCTTCAGTGGCCTTATTTTTGTTGTTAGCAGATTTATTTTTGAGGCCTGTAAACATGGCAACATAATAATTGTAATGTAAACACATACACCGTGGTTAACAGCACACCATATTTTAAATTGCATCACATCTGAGACCATGTTAGATCTCTGTGTGATTGTAAGAGAAAATTAAGGAAATGACATCAGGAGGTGACTCAACCTCCCTCCATAGACATTAGCGTATGGGCAAGTGGTCAGTGATGAAACATGGAAAGAATTCATGCCGGGAGGATAGGCTCGTACGCCAGTAAACACTTTCTTTTTTCAAATTTTCTCTTTTACTCCCAACACTTACTTTCTCCCACCTTCTGCTTTGCCTCATGGACAATTGTGGGTTAATTTACGGCCATGATGTCATACAGTCTGGCAAACCCCGTAGATATGATGACCTGCCATTAAAGTATGACAGCAGTATATTTTACAGAAGGCCGCTGGCTGAATTCGGGATGATAGCATGCAGTAGTTGGGGAGCCAACGCTGATTCTTGTGCTTTTAACTGAAGAGCTAGTCATACACTATGATTGCACTGGAATATGTCAACGACTGACTTCAAGGACAAAAAAATGTCACTATATCTAGAATCTTCCACTATCGATTTCTGAAAATAGTCATAATAGTCACTGAAAACAAGAAGGCTGTTTAAAAAGTTCAGTTTCTGTTTGGCTTCTGAGATGGGAAAAACTCTGAGAAACTATTCATACATAACATTTAACATTAATGCCTGTTATTTGTCTTACTAATGCCATCACCCATAGTCACGATCTTGTAAAACTTTCCATCTCAGGTCTCTTGATTGTCGAACAAATTGTTTGTAATAATTTGAATCATCTTAAATTGAGCTTTTGTGAACTAAGTTTAATAAATTAGCACTTACCACTTATCTGTGTTGTGTTTTTTTTATTATTAATAAGATTAAATTATTTATTGTCAAAAGGTTTATGTAAAACCTGAGTAAAAATCTAAATGCCTCATGTCTTTCTGTTGTGATGTCTTTGAAGGACTGAGTCTGACAACACAGCTTTGCTTATTAATCTCTACCACCCCCTGGTGACTCCAAAAGGGTCACACAGATTTTTTAAAATAAATAAATAAAAGTTTGTAAAAAATAAAAAGGCTCTTGCTCTTTGGTTGAAGGGATGAAAAGCTGTGTCTCAAGTAATCTCATCAATGTTATTTTGACAAACACTCATAATAGTAATAGCATGGTACGGAAGAAGAAGAAAATTTGATTTTTATGCTTTTATTGTCAATACATAATATGAAATGATAACGTACTGCATAATGAACAAAATCAAAGAGGAAAATTATCAGTGATAAACATCTAAGCTTACCTCTGAGGTAATCCTCTTAATGTCTTGTCTTTTGTTTTTCTTTTTTTGTACATGAATCTTTTAAAGATATGTTCAAATTTATATACTGCAACAAACAAAACTGTACAAAATCCATCCATCCATTATCTATACCCGCTATGTCCTGTTCAGGGTCACGGGGGTCTGCTGGAGCCTATCCCAGCACACTACGGGCGAAAGGCAGGGGTCCACCCTGGACAGGTCGCCAGTCCATCGCAGGGCCACTGTACAAAATGTCTAAAAAATATATATATGGTGCAAGTCTTGAAAGGTTGCAGAGAATCCATTCATCCATCCATCCATTCTTCCATTATCTATACCAGGGTGACCAAATGCAGTCCCTGAAGGTCACTTAGATGGTTCCTCAACAGGCTTGTGCAGACCTTGGTAACAAGCTGATGGTGATCCAGTTATTTGAATCAGGTGTGTTGTGGCCCTACAGGACTGGATTTGGACATCCCTGATCTACACCCTTTATACTTATTCAGGTACGGCTACACCCTGGACATGTCGCCAGTACATTGCTGGGTGCCCCATATAACACACACCATATAACACAGAAAATGTGTCAAATGTCGAAGGTGAACATTTGCTCATTTTGAATTTGATGGCAACAGTACATTTCAAAATATGGTAAATGGACAACAAAAAGCAAGACATGTTAGTGGTGCCAAAATGAAATACCAGGATAAATACCTTGCAACTAATTAGGTTGATTGTTAACAGGTCAGGGACATGACTGGGTCCCCCTCTTTATATCTTTCAGAAGCAAAGATGGGATGAGGTTTACCAGTCTATTGAAAAAATGTGTTTTCATGTTGAGAAACATTTTCAGAATCATGTTCTTGACTGTAACTTAGATGCTTAACTGACCTGCCTGCAGTCCAGATCTTACACCAAAAAAAAAGACATTTCTCTCCCCAAACTCCAGCACATGATCTCCTCAGTTCCCAGACATACCTGGACTGTTGCTACAAGAAGAAAGGATGATAAACAGTGATCATTTGGCGCTTCGACATTTGTTGATGCCAACACATTCAAAGACATCCTGTACAATATTGTCACTAACTGGCACTCACACAAGAAGCTGATCCACCGTGGAGACACAGAAGGTCACAGGATTGTGAATAAAACATCTCTTATAGTTTGCTTGAATGTCTTTAACATTGATTAAATCAAAACCTTCAGCTGGAAATGTGTAACTCTTTCATTCAAAAGGTTGATTTACCTAATAACAGTGATCAAAATGTACTCATTTTAAAAATCAAAGAATGTATTAATGCAAAGATCTCTGTGCAGCTTAAACTCAATCTATGACCTTAGTTGGTACTTGAGAGTCAAAGTGCATCAGGTACATATCAGATACACACTGCTGGAAACAAAGTACACCGGTGGTGTTGTGCTTCTAGTTATTTGACAGGTTAGTATAGATGTTCCCTAGACCTCTTTTATCACAGCTCTTGCACTTTTCACCATCTGCAGGTTCAACCATAGGTAAGTAGGAATAGTTAACCATTTCCTTCCCCAAGCAAGATTTGAGCAAAGGTGACTCATCATTGCAGAAATACTGGCATATCTGGAGGGGTGCCTCTCCTACCTCAGGACCTCCATTATCTTTAATCAGCTCGGACACGTAACTGTTTCCCACAAGGCAAGGAACAACAATGTCCTTATTCAGAGTAACATAGTCTGGAAAGACGTCAGGACTCCCATCCGTCTGCTCTCCGCTGGAGAAGCTTTCATTAGAAGACAGGAGGTCAGAGGATTCTTCTGATGACTTTACCAGTCCTGGATTCTCAGCTTCAGACAATATCTCCACCACAGATGGTTTGCCTTCTTCAAAGCACTGTTTTCCTGCAACAGGAGGGTCCTGTGTTTTACACACAGTGATTATTTTCAGTACCTAGAAACAACTACACATTTTTAAGTGCAAGAATCCATGTTATACATCATTTATGCATTGTTTTTTCATCTGTTTGGTCAGTTTTTCATCGGTTCTTTGTGGTTTACCTACTAGAATGAAAGACCTTTGGGATTTTTGCAGGAGTTCTATGAAATTCATGTGTATTGTGTATGAACTGGACATTTGTGTTTTATGTTAAATAATTTACCCATTTCCTCTTGTTGATTTCTGTCAAATAACCTTGTAAAATTTCTTGAAGGTTGGGTACTGGGGGCCAAATGTACTCCTTGATCCTACTGAAAAGAAACAAAATAGCAAAGGTTTCAGTCACCTTTTTGAAGAAATGAAATAGATTTCTTAAACTTCTAGAAAACATTTGGCATTGATTGTGAACATTATATATATATATATATATATATATATATATATATATATATATATTTCAGTCATCAACCAAAAATGTTCAGGGGAAAATATTACACTATAACTTGGTAATAATCTCATTCTCCCTGGGTGGCGTATCTTCTTCTTCAAGTGTCTTAGCTTACAAATTGTTTGTGGAGGATAATCTGAGAGATCAAAACTCTACCTGTAGCAAAGGCAAAAGAAACCGATGAAGACGATGATGATCAAAAACATGGGAATGAGGATGTAGGACCAAACAGGAAACAAGCCTGGAAAGGTTGAATGGACAGATTACATTTTTACGTACCAGCAACAGATGTCAAAATTAAATCAATTTCCTGTGAAATTTCTTTCAAAATGTGGCGATCAAAATGTCAGTGGAAACCAAAATGATCATTCATTATTCATAATCACATTGATACCCGTGATTAATTGATTTGATGTAAAAGATAAAGTGTTCCCTTTTTCTTTTTAAGTCGCAAAGGTCAACTTAAATTTCAGCCTTGTAGTGGTGCATTTATTTATGTATTTATTTATTTAAAGCTTACCTATGTCAGGTGTTGTGTAACCAGTGAGCACATTTGACCAGTCACTCCAGTGACCAGAGTAAATGGACCCAGTGGGCTTCGCTCTGATCTTAACTGTGAAGTGGCGGCCTCCTGAGATGTTTGCACATATATTTGTCTCAGAAACTCTTTTTATCTGGGGACAGATGAGAGACACTCGCATATTTCTGATGTTTCCCTTGAAATGCATTTATATTTACTTGCAACACCTTGTTTTCATGTAACACTGATTACATTTTTTTTTAAATAGCACTTCATCACATACTTTGATGTTTTCCATCATTTTGGTATCTGTCGATGGTGCAGCGTCCACAATTAGATCTTAAGAAAATTACTTGGTAAAATTACTTTGGTGCCATCTAGTGGTGGATTAGGTTATTCATTAAGTGGGATTGTGTGAAGTACTTCTGAGATAATTTAATAGGCTGCCAGCTCCAAAGCCCTGATCTTAAATAGAGTGACCTGTGCGACCTCTGTCTGCTGCAGGTAGCCAGAGACTAAGTGCACAGAAGTTCCTCAGAAAACCCAACTTAAAGATGAAGTAAAATCTCATTTAACCAGCATTGACTACTTAGCAGAAGGTTGTGCAATCATAGTAAGTTGATAAACAACAGTTGTAATAACACAAAATATCTCCACATCTCCATTGAAATGATAACTTGACTCCAGTAAAACTAACTTACCTCCCATTGTTTATCTCCTTCGATCTGAAAGTGAACTTCATACTCGAGGTCATCTGATAAGGATGGAAAAGGAGTTTCCCAGTCCAAGCACAACTCGCGGTTTCTCTGCACTCTTCGCAGATGATCTGGTGGTGATGTTTTAACTGTAAACAAAAAGTAAACAGTAGACAGTCTTTAAAAAAAAAAGAAAAGAAAAAGATTCTTAAAGCATGATGTAATGACAATACAATGGGACAGTGTTTGTTAAATTGTAAACTGTTTGTTTCCAGTGTACGGAGCCAGCACTGTGATGAAGATCTGTGTGTGTTTAACTGTATTTATGAGATCAGCAGCTGGTAGGTGGTGGTGATGATGATGATGATGATGATGAGATATTCGTTGGATGTCACTAAATCTTTTCTGGGTTAAAAATCAATTATAAATGCTCACCTTACCTTTTAAAGATGACTTAAGCTGAAAAATGCTATCAGCTACAAGCATGATAGGAAAGTTACAGAGGTTTCTAGCCTTCAAATACATTTCAGTTTAATGGTTTACCATAAACACAGACTGAAGAAAAACAAAGTGAGTTAGTCGGAGTATGTCATAGGCCTATTCATGACTCACTCCAGATGTTTTGCGTAAATAATACAAACCCAATTCCAAAAAAGTTGGGAAAAGAGTTGTGTAAAACATAAATGAAAGCATGATGCAATGATCTGCAAATCCCATAAACCCATATGTTATTCCCAATGGAATTCTGGGACTTCGAGCATCATTTTGAAATTGGATTTATATGGTATGTTTGCTCCTCCAAGCATTGATCATTGGCTTAGAAATGTGCCTGAGCAATAAAACTGGAAATAGTGTTTCAAACGCAGATGACATGTCCACAAGAAACTAAGAAGAGAAATGGGAGCGTTACTCACTGGACTCGTTGAGCTGAAACTCTTTTGTAAAGAAGGTTCTGCTGATGGAAGCTGATGTGCATATGAGCTTGACCCTGATTTGTCTCGTCTTGTCTCCATGAAAACAACACATGTCATTAGCGGTACCATCATCCAGGCACTCAGTCCATTCATCCTTTTCCCTGAAATAATTGATATGTCATGTTAAATACACACAAATCGAAGTACCAAGACTTTTACAAATCATTGTACAGATTCTCCTCTGTTGCATTTTGCTTTCATCAGTGCCACTATTTTACTATACTTCAGTGCTGTATTTGATTTTCTTTTTTATTTGCAACATATCAGCTGAGAACTATTTTGAATCTGTAATGAGGCAGTCTTCATTTCATCACCTGAGATCCATCTTGTAGAAAAGTTTGTACTCTTTTTCTTCATCTGTGTTGTCAATCTTACATCTGTGGGTGTCCCAGCGACATGTCACATACTGCAGGTCGGAAGTGTAGCATATCAGTGCAATATCATCTGCAAAGAAAAACAGTTCACTGCTTGAAATGTTGTATCGTAAAAAGAAAAGAAACTCTGCTTTTGCTAAGAAAAATGTTTTCTCCGTCATGCATACAGTTGGTCTTTACTCAGACGCACCTGCTCTTTGGGGAACTGCAGCTCGTGCAGGTTGTGACCAGCTGCTCCAGTGACCATACTCTCTGGTCTTAACAGCAACCTGCACCTCAACCTTCTCACCTGGTGTCAACGAGAGCTTCCAGTCACTCCTCGCCACCTGAAATCATCAGCCGCTCTGATTAGCGATGTTTCAATAGAAATTAATGCAGACTTTAAATCTATGTTGCACCAAGTTCAAGTTGAAAGTACATTTGGTCTACAAAAAAAAAACCTGACGTTTGTAATATATAAATTGCAGGTAAAGAAAAGAAAAAGACAGGAATGTCTAACAAATTTGAAATATGACGTATTTCAACAACTCAGTATTATTAAGCAATTATAACTAGATAAATGACTTTTCTCCTCTTTAAAAAAATGAATGAATGCACCAAATAGATTTTTTAATGATTTAAATTAACTTGTACAGCAAACATTATGTTAATTATATAAGCAGTTGCTCCTTTTTAAACTAGTCTGAAAAAACGTCTTTATATCTTTCACTTCCATGTGTCTTTTGATTAGAAAGTAAACTCTGAGAACCACTGGGGTAGCTTCACTGAAGTCTTGTGCTTACCTCTTCTGTCTTGTTTCTGGAGTAACGAATCTTGTATGTTTTGTCCATGTATGGAATGTCTTTGGTTTGCCATAAAACCTGCAGCTCTCCTGCTTCCAGGTTTGGGTGTAAAGACACATTGAATGGAGGATCAAGAAGATCTTTAAGGGAACAAACAAACAAACAACACATGAATTTCAAAGCTGACCACAGATCCAGCTGGAACAGCAATGCAGACTAGATCGTCCGAGCATCGTTCCAGACAACTGGGAAACCCACAAACCAGTAACTCTGCTTCTTATTTCTATTTAGCTAACATGGTGCCTCCCTCCTGCCCCGTTCTTCACACCGTGATGCAAGAGGAAGATGCAAAGATGGATTAGGTGCAGAGATAATAATCTGCCCTTTTCAGTCACCAAGTTAGTAATCCCTGGCACCACTTCTACCAGAACATTCACCATTTCTCATACGCGTGTCTCCAAACCATCTCAGTCTAGCGTCCCTTATATTCTGCCTCTATGAACATCCATCTGTGGATGCTCCTCTGCTATGGTTGCTTTTTAATCATTTCGGTCCCCATGACTCCAAAAGAAAATCTTCATCTGCTCTTCTCCTTCCTGTCCATTGGTTAGTGCCACCATCTCAAACCATATGGAAAGGCTTGACTATCTACTTCTTACAAAGAGCTCTTGGCACTATTCTCCTCTGACTCCATCCTCCCTGCACACTCTTCTTCATCTCCTTTTCACACTCCCTGTTGTTAAAAATGGAAATATTAAAGTATTACAAGGGAATACAAACATAAAAATTCAGCCCTGCCCCTCAGAGGGCTCTGTAAGTTTGTAATATTTGGACATAATCCCTTCAAACTGACTTATGAAAGAGAAAAAGTGTCAAAAATAACAAGCCTTGGACAAGGGTGGAAATGTCTACTTCATAATCCACTCGCATATTTCATTATGCCATTACTTAAGTAAACAATGTGAACACCTCTGTAAAATTTTAAGTACTTTTCAGCTGTTTTCAGGTGTGTGTTTGCACACAGTTACTTACAAAAGCAATTTTTGCTGCCCATCAATCTGGCATGGGTTACAAGGTCATCCTCAACAACTGAGACTTTACTTTCTTTCAGCGAAAACTATTATTTATGAGGGAAAAACAGTTCCCAGTTGTCCATGTTTGGTATGTAATGTGCAGCACCATGTTTGGGGAAAACCACACCTCATACTTGTGTACGGAGGTGGAGGGTTAATGATCTGGCTACGTTTTACAGCCACAGTGTCTGGGCACCTTGAGTTAACCGTGTACTCTTCCGTATACTAAACATTTCTAGCCTAATGTTAGATAATTTGTCCAACAGCTAGAGCTGAAACGAAGCTGTGACTGGACAGGCAGTTGGTCCCCAAGCACAGCAGCAAATCTACACAAGAGCAGCTGAAGAGGAAAAGAATGATGGCATCAGTCAGAGTTTAGAGCTGAATAATACTGAAATGCTGAAAGAAGACCCCCGTTACAAAGCATCCCAACGTCTCCATCTGTGTCTCCGACCTCAACTCATCATTTTCCATCCACTTTACGTCAGTAAAAGTTGTTGTTGAAAAGAGCGTACTTTTGTACTGTATGTGTAGTATGTTGACACCAGGAAAAAAACAAAACAAACACAAACCCAAAAGTGCCTCCAGACTGATGTCAGTGAGTAAATGATTACTTTGTTATTTAAAAAAAAAGACGACTCAACAAACTATTGAATTGTAGGATTTACTATGTTCTCCACTCACTGCTTCTGCCTTTTGGCTCTGTTTTTCTTAATGACGCAGTGCTGTAATTTATGAAAAATGAATAATTGCAAACAGAAATAATGCTCTATTGAAACATTGAAGGCTGACAGATGATTTTTAAAGTTGAGAAAACAAATATTAAAACAAATATCTTACTCTGGTCCTCCACAGAGACGTTTCGGCTGTAGACACTCTTGTTATCGATGCGTTTTACCACTTGAATGTATGTAATAGTAAATAAGTAAATATCAAATGTGGGAAAGTTGCAGATGTGCAGAAAATCTCCATCTTCTGTTCTCTGGACAGACAGTTCACACCTCTTTTTGGGCCTCCTTTAATGACAAAAGTGAAAAACAAAACACATTTGACTGTTCATTAAGAATGCTTTTACATTTGAATCAACTTGAATAAAGGTGAAAGGAGATATTTATAATGGAGTCCATGTATTGCCTTTTAGAAGCTCTATAATCTATAAAATTGACTTTTTAAAGTGTCACAATATAATTACTGAGTAAAAAAAACATACCCTTCACTTTGATAGAACAAGTCATAAGTGTTGTTGTCACTTGTCTCAAAGAAACAGGTGAAGTCCTTCTGAGTGCGAGTGAAACACTTGGGGTTCTCCTCATTCTTTAGGAGTAAAACATCTGCCTCAGAAATAACAAACAATGGTCATGCAAACAACTGGAATAACTGGAAACTTGTGACTGTATTCTGTTAAGGTTTTGTTGCTTTTTTTAAATTTTTTTTTAGCAGTCACAGTAAAATATTTCTGTTGAACAATGTTGCCATCTGGTGGAAGTCATTCTTAAATGTACTGAACCCCAAAGGACAAATGTCCATCTCTTTCTCCCCAGAAAATATTTGATCGCTCTGATTCTGTCCCATAAAGACCCATTGTGACTGTGATGTTGTTATCACAAATGCAACATTTCCTCACAAGACGTCATAATCAACTCTTTATTAATGTGTTGAATATTTAAACACCTCAAATAATGATGAAAGTGCTGCATAACATTCGATATACTGGAAAAAAAGGCAAAACAAAACCATAAAAGCAAGTTCATTTTTTTTCTGCCATTAAAACAAAGTATATTAATTATTTAACAATAAAAGAAATAATTTTTGCTGTGAATAGGGGGTACACTCTGCTCAAAGATTGTTTCAACATAATATAAATCATGCTCAAGCCGTACCTTCCTTTGACAGATGACTGACAACTCCAGGCATCAAACCAACTTTTATCCACCAGGTAATGAGTATGCACCTGCAGAGCAAGTTCATGTTGAGCAGGGTTTTCTTTCCTAGTCCACTACCACAGCACAGGCTTGTGTATTTTCTCTGCTGTGCTTAATTCTGAGTGGGCGTGGCAGAGTGAGACTGAACAGAGGGTACGGCCCTTTTTTGACAAGTCCTGATTAAAGCAGGAAGTGAGCTTTGTGTAGAGTGGAAGTGGGCACCAACAAACGTATTTGGGAGGGCTGATGAACAATAAATCAGTCACCTAGTGACTGAACTGAACTGAATTTGACAATTAATGGCTACGTAGTCGAGACTAATCACTAACAGACTTTAATTAAAACTCCAGGAAATGCAGGACAGAATGAACACAAAGTCTGCTGCCACATGACTGTTTATGCCCTCTGTGAAAACTGAAAGAAGATTAGATGCCCCACAGCCCGTCTACAGATGAACCACATCCTGATACTGCACAGCAGAAGGAGAACAGCATGGTTTTACAATTCAAACAGGTTCATTTGAATCTTTTAATTTTCATTTTAAAAACAGCAAGCTTATTAGCAAGGCAGTGATGGTCACCAATTTCTCATTAAGTGTGCAAATGAGTGCATAATTTCAAGTAGCTCAAATTAACTTTTGTATTTATTTATTTTACTTCAATAGGCTCCCTGCAACAATTCACAGTGCTGTCCAGGATTATGCTTGTTTGGCATAACGTCGTGGACACTCATTGAACTTTCTTTAGTCTCTTAATCACCTTTGCTGTCATGTCCACCCAGCCTCTGTGAGCTAAATTCATTGTTGTTGAAGGGTTGGTCCTGTCCTGGTGTTGGGTTTTGGGGGGTGGGGGTGGGCCTTGGCTTTTCGGGTCAGAGCTCTCCTGCGAGGTCGGGGCGGCGTCTGGGCTTGCTTGGGTTTTGGGCTGCCCCCTCTCCCGCATCATCTTGGGCCCCCCACTAAATGTGGGCCCTGCATCCCCTCATCACACTCCACCCCCGGTGGCCAGTGCCCCTGCCCGCTGGTGTGCTGGTGGCTCTCAGTGTCTGGGGCTGGGTGCTTGGGTGTGCCGGCCTGCCCTGGTTGCTGCTTGCCACCTCGGGTCTCGGATCTCTGTGTCCATCTGCTCCGGCGTAGCGGGTTCCCAGCGGGGCCTGTGGGCTCGTCGCTGCAGCCCCATGGGGCTTCTGCACTGCGGCTGCTGGAGTGTCTCCCGGGACTCTCACACACTCACACACAAATACACACACAGATGTTTATATTCAGGTGTTTGTCAGATTCACCTGGAGTGTCAGTTGGACTGCAGTTGCCACTAAATACATCTTTTATTACCAGGAACTTTCCCATGATGTCATAAATGCTATTATTATGTATGCATATGTTGTTTGTTGTGGTGGTGTCTCGGTTTTGTCTCTTTCTGCAGGTCTAGAGGCAGACTTAAAGGCTGTTGACTTGTGTCTCTCTCTCACCTCTGCTCCTATCTCCTTCTTTCCCTTTAATCCTTTCCCCCACTTCTTTCTCTTTCTTTTCTCCTTTCTTTTTTGTCTCTGCTTTGGGTTTGTTTCTGCTGTAATGGACACAAAGTTTCATTTATAAATCAAGTGAAGCATCATAGTCAAGCCGTAATGCTGCAAAGTTTTGTTTGAGAGGACAGCATGTTTAAAAAAAAAATAAAAGAATGAAACATGTTGAGCCAGGCCACTGTGCCACTGGATTTGTCTGAACCGTGTTTCAGTTGCAGATAACTTGTACACTGATCATGTGCACATTTTTACAGTTCATATAAACAAATTCATCAACTATAATCAGTTGCAACAATTGGTGATAAAAAGCATTGCTATAAAATATCTTTGTACTGTATGTTGTTGTTCTCCCACACCGTAGGGATAACTGGATGTTCCGATTGGTCATTGTGGTGACGGGACGTGGTTCTGCTCAGCTGCAGGTGGATATATGACGTGGTGGCTCAGAGGACAGCACCAATGAGGGACAAAGGGACACACCTGTGCTGCATAATCAATCTTCTCCCCTCTATTTTATGCAGAAGCACGCTGGCTCCATTTTTTTTTGTCAGAAAGCCAAGACCAGTTGTACATGCTCCAGGATGGGGCAGTTCTGGTCCGATCTGTTTAACACTGGGCCCAGTTCAGCACCTAGATCCAAGAGCAGTGATCTGTTGGCCAGTTATCACCAAGGGCCCGGAAATCTTGGCAGTACATAAAAACTCTCTCCATCCTGATCCTTGACAAGGGGAGGTACTGATTCAGTGTGGGAGGAAGGACAAAGCGGGGAAGAATGAAGATGTACTGAACTTCGTGAGAAGTTCCAGGATATGATCCTGTTGTTTCAACAAGGAAAGGATCAGTGCTGACAGATGAGTGGTGGTCCTGTTTACATTGTCCAGAATTATAATAGTGCCTTCAGAAATGCTACTTAAAACGTAAAATTGAATAAGTAAATAAAACTTTCCATGTTGAACCTAGTCTGAGAGTAAGGCTACATTTATTTCTACACATCATTCATTTGAGAAAATAGACAAGACAGATCTTGTGCACAAACCTTATCCGAGTAATATCAGCATCACCTCAGAGTTCTTTTCAGCTCTGGTTGGTGCACTTTGCACTGAGAACATTGCATGATCAGAATCTCTTATCTGGAAATTCATTACCTCATTTGGTGTCAATACTATGGCTAATAAAAGAAAAGTATTTAAATAACACAACATCACCATGTGATGTATCATGCATGGCACTGTTCCAAGAAGAAAACCATTTCTCTACTGTCATTGCCTATTAACTGATAATGTCCAGTCTTATCGATTGCTTACAAGACTGAGGGAATCTATTACATCCTTGCTCTTGTTCTCTTATTTCACTGGAATTAGTAGATTAGTACATTTTCATCTTGTCACTCATCTCCATAAATGGACGTGTCATTTGATGAAAATGTGATGAAGGTCCAGGACGTGAGTCTTCAGTGTTGTGTATGAATAGTCTCTGCTTTAAATGGGGAAATAATTAGACTTTACAGAAAGCGACCTTTTTAGTGATTTTGTTCTGAACAAAAGTCTTCATCGAATTTCATAGAAAAAAACATTGAATTATCAACGGCTCCATCTAAATATCTTATCTGATGGAAAATGATGAGTCAGCATTCCTCAGTCTGCACTCAGTAGTTATGTGTGTGTGTGAACAACTCAAAGATGCATCAAAGTTAGCTACTGACACACCACCACTGATGCAAGACAGATATCTCAGTTTCTGAATGACTGGCACAAAACTACATTGATCTCCAGACAAAGAGAAAGCAAAGCATGAAGTGATTGGACAGTTAAAAAGAAGCAGGTGACCCAAGGGGGATATTCTGTATAAACATGAACAAAGTGATGGTTAAGAGGAAGCATCAGCATGAAAAAAGAAAAGAAAAAATCATTGCATAAGAAGTTTGTCCTGCTCTTTTGATCACTAATTCTATTTTCAAATGAAAGGACCCCATTTTGCAAGTGTTTACGTCCTTCACCATCGCTTGTGTCACTTGTGTTTTCTTAACAGAAC
This sequence comes from Arrhamphus sclerolepis, assembly GCA_037176975.1. Taxonomy (NCBI): domain Eukaryota; kingdom Metazoa; phylum Chordata; class Actinopteri; order Beloniformes; family Hemiramphidae; genus Arrhamphus; species Arrhamphus sclerolepis. The sequence continues at coordinate 9,883,768 of JBAMYA010000019.1, read as the reverse complement.
ATGGTTTTGAGTTTTGCCGATTGTCGTGTGTGAATGCCTGTTGCCAATCAGTTACATAGTTTGAGCAACAAAGTCACTCTCAAGTACATTGTGTAGTCTGGTGATCTGTCGGCATCGGAGATCATGTTGTCTGAAACCACCATAAGCCAGCTGAGAAAAAAGGACCTTTCCAGCCACTTCCTAATGATGGCACATGCCTGAAACACCTCCTGTTGTACCTCTTTGCATCCACACTGGTTTTGTGGTGACAATACAAGAATATTTACATGATGGATGTGTGGACTTTAGTTTCCTAATTGCATCTCTTATGTAGGTATGGACAAATCATACCTGGCCTGGCTTACAAGCAAGATCACCTCTGTCGCTCACCATGCTGCTGTTTGTACATCTTTTGCCCAAATATGTAATGTGGGGCACTTTTATAATAGAATAACATAGTTTTAAAAAAAAAAAAAAAAAATCCCAACCTAATTATTTTCCACTTTATGTTGTGGCCAAGCTGGGTTGTAACACCTACCCACCCTAACAGGACAGTGGAAGTCATCCTGACCAGATGCTCAGTTTGATGCAGAGCAGCAGCAGCTCTCCTCCTGACTCATACCCGATGAATGAGCTCCTCATACTATCCCTTAGGATGAAGCTCAGCCAGTCTTCAGAGAGGGCTCATTTCAGCCACTTGCATTTGTGATCTTACTTTCATTCACTACCAGCAACTGACAGAACATAGATTAACCCTATATATACTTGTTGGATGCATTTTTCACTGAGGTGATGATGAAGACATTGACCTCTACTTTACTGATTGAACAACTTCATGCTGTAGCAGACCCTAGCCAGAATAGGACCCATATGTTTTTCATTTGTGTTGCTCATGGTCTCCATGTGTAGTATTTAGCCCATATATGCTTCTCATTTCAGGCTCATGACACTGAAACGTAATGGGATCCCTGCTATTTGTCCATTTAAAACCAAAACCTACTCTGTTCATACCTTCTTTTGCAATCAGGAAGGGGGCAATATGTACATGCTGACAGGGTCCTCCTGAAACATCAGTGCAAATGAAGGGCTTTTGTGTTATTTGTTGCAGGTTATAGGAGGGGTCAAGTGCATATTTTCTAGAGACTGTAGGCCTTATGACCTTGTGTCTATGGTTATTATGGCGCTGTCAAATATCATCAGTCGAGTCAATGTGCTGCTGTCCCAGTTGGACGACTCCAATCCAGCCAAGCACTAGTGATGTATTCTTGCTTTGTCCATTTTACTGAGGATGCATCTAATGTAGACTTGTGTAAACTTGAGTTGGCAAAGTATCCCAGAATGCATTTTGAATCAAAGAATGGAGGCAATGGCAGAAAAGAATGCTTATCTTAAATTACAACTTTTAAAAACTACTGCTGTGTAATAGCTGCATTGAGTTTTGAGATGTTTTCATGCATGAATGTAAGTCTTCTTTTTTTTTTCCGTTATATTATCGATATAGTGTCTTTAGAGGCCTATTACCTTCCCAGATGAGCTGTGACAGTTTTTGCATTGCTTTATTGTTTTCTTTTTAACTAGTGTTTGTAACAATTCAAGTCTGTTTTGCTTTGTTTTTTTTTGTTTTTTTTTACTTAAACATGCACTTTAAATGAAGAAGAGAGGTCTTTAGGGGCCTTTAAAGGATTCTGAGTGCTGGTTCTTTCAGTAAGTAAATTCAATGTCATCAAATGTAGATAACTTTGGCTCCAAAACATCCAAGATGACAAAGATGAAATACAAAAATCAATCTTAACTAACTGCTGAGGCTACAATGCTGAAGATGCACATAAAAATTGATGGATTCCTCCTGTGCTGAAGCTGCGCTTCTCCGACTTCACAAAAAGCACATTGACATTGCTGAGGCAAGGCTGCTGGGAGACAGACAAAAACATGCCCCCCCAATGGCGCTAAGACTCCATGCAAAGATCAGACATGCGGCTGGATAGCAGGCATCACAGTTTGCTTATTTTCTTTTTTTTTATTTTACCCTAGCATTAGATGAAAGTTTATGGGAATGTTGAGGTCACAGGAAGGTCTTCAGCTAACTGTTTCCATTTCCGAAACAAGGTTTTAAATGACATGGGTTAAAAATAAATTTCAGGCCACACTCCCTCCTCCAATAAGACATGGGTTTTCAGGAAGCTGGCCCGCAGAAACAAAGTTTGACTGACAATCTCCGCCTGTGGATGGTTTGTGGAGGAAACACACTGACAGATCAGCTTAGAGCAGCTGGCAAGGCCCCCAGCAGTTTCCTCACTGTTGAGCAAGCCAGAAAATTAGAACAATATAATCCTTGTCAAAGTCAACAACAGAAAGTGCATCATAACTCCAGAATGAACTGAGTTGTTTGTTGTGACGAGTCCGGCCATCACATAAACCTTTTTATTCAAGAAGCCAGTTCATGAACTTTCTTAAACAGTGTATATTTTATTGTTACTGTTTGAGTAACAGACAGACTAATGCACACAGCTGATAGATTCTCTACATTTCCTTTGTATTTTGGGAGCATCTGAATTTACCCAGTGGTTAATGCTGGTTTCTGGACTCTTTTTCTGTGGTGTTGCAGAGGATGGAGCAAAATGTGTGTGGCTTTAAATACTTCAGTGGATCAATTTGTATTCCATATAACAAAACACATGCACAGGTTTTATGTATTAGGACCTAATAAAAACTATTTCATCCTTAGGAGGCAAATACAACAAGACATAGCAAAGTCTTGTTGTATTATGAAGTGTTATTAAATAATTACCTAAAAGTAACCTACAACACAGAAGCACCCTTATTTATTCCATAGGAATTCAGAGGTGAAGTAGCAGCCAGGTGTTGCTCATTCTTAATTGTATTTTTGAACATCTGTTACGATGAGTAACCAAGACAACGGAAAGTGGTTTACACGTTGGAGCAGCCAATCTGGTCTTTTTCAAAAGAGACCCTAAATCCAGACCGGTTTCAGAGCAGACATGAAGGAAGTAGTGCAGGATTAAATGGAGAAGGAGAAAGAAATTTAAATGACCGTCTTGGAGAATTTAATGGCTGCCACATAAAAATGGAAGCACTTGAAGTGGTCAAGACCAATCAGTTCTGTCTGAAATAAAGTATAACGTACACGTATTTCATAAAAATGTGTTGCAGGAACATATTATAGACTCGAAGACCTCTCTAGCAAAGCGGTAAGAGCAAAGGAGGGACCATCTGGTCAATCTCTGAACATGCAACTGTGAAGGAGCATCTGTGGTCACAGATGCTGAACTGCAGGTTGTTGCAATGAACCAAAGTCTGAATTTCAACCTGAGTGACATGTGGAGCATTGACAGAGCTATTTATGCTCAAATGTTGGTTAACCTCAGTGAAATGAAGCAACATTAGGAGGAATTGATAACACTAATTCCTCTGCAATGCTGTAAGAGACTATTAAACAACACAGAAAACAATTACTCCAATCTAAGAGGTATTTCTAGTAACTAATATATCATTGGGTATACTTACTTTTTCCACACACTGCTAATATATTTGGCTTGGCTTTTGTTGTCTCTTTTTTTTTGTTAATGACACAATGTAATATGTCATGCTTTGTCATTCCTGAGTGTGTTATCTGCTGATAAAAACCAAAGGATGTTTATTTGATTGAGTCATGGTATGTCCCACATGCCTTGAACATGGCCTTCCGTCCAAAGGATTTGATATCCAGGCAAAGTGGATCATTCCTGTGTTATATCTGAAAAGACCATTGAATTCATCCATCCACCAGGTGATGATTGCTTGACAGCTCAGCTCCTTTCTTCACCAGAGTGACTAAAATATGAAGTCACAGATAAGAAACAACTTTAAATTCAATCAAACTAACTGGATTCATTTCCCACTTGAATCCTCTCATGGTGGAACTTTTCATGCAACAGTTACCAACTTAGTTTAATTTATATCAGTCTGTAACTCTGACTACACTGAATATGAGGTTTTAATACATCTATGCATTCTTGAAAAATGTGCCACGATACATATAATAGCAGTTATTTTCATTTGGCAGTGGTATGCTATATACACACAATAATAATATAAGACAGATGTTGCAAATGGGGTGGCTTTTAAGTGCTACACAGGTGAAAGTTTGTGAATCCTTTGAGAACTGATCCACAATCTCCGTTAATCTTGTCTCCATGATGAGATTTCCTCCAGTGGAGTGAAGATTCCAGCTTCGTAACCCCACAGACCCTGTGGTGTTTCAGCAAAACGCATAGCTCCATATTTGCAAGTCCCCCTCAACCCTCAGAGAAAGAGGTCCAACAGTGAAAACCTTTTAAAAGCCAGATGGGACTGTTTTCGTATATGAGAGAGGAGGTCACATTTCCAAAAAACTCTCCGTTTGATGGCCCTGCCATGTTCTTCATCTTCTGATACCTGTGATACCTCTGCAAAGTGTCCTTTCACAGTCCTCCATCTATAGCTGGGTGGTTGCAGTCAAGCGCCCAGTCCTCCTGCCTTGTTTTTGGGTAGCAGGAAGGTGGCAGTAACGTGGGGACCGACTGCGCGACTTCCTCTTGGAGCTATGCGATATGCGAGGGTCTGGGGGGGCTGGTAGTCAGGCCTCCTCGGCTGTGGCATCAATTCCAGCGTAGGTGAAGTTTTCGAAGAGGGCCATGTTCACATAAGCCTGGAAGATGGAGGGCAGAAATTTCTGATACCAAACATATCCAACAATTTAGGAGTAGACTTTTAGTATGTAAAATACTTAAGTGCCATATACATATGGTTACATTTCTACTTGTCTAACTTGTGTCTATTCATCTTTCCAAAGTGGCACACCAAAGCAAAGTTGGTTTCCCATCTTTACATCAATTTATTTTTATAAAATACAGCAGAAATTAAGCCTTACCTTCCTGGCCTCCTGCATCCTGTTCAGCTGAACCGAGATTTGGGAGAAGGGAGGTCTTTCATAAGGACGGTCCCTCCAGCACTGCCTCATTAGTTCATATCTGGATAGAAAATGAGTGTATGAACGAAAAAACAAAACAAAACAACACTTTGTTTCAAACTTTTTATACTTTTTTAACACAAATATTCTAAAGAAGAGATGAAGAAACATACATACCAATTCCAAAAAAGTTGGGATGTTGTTTAAAAGGTTAAAAAAAAAGAAAGAAAGTAATGATTTGATGTTGAAACTGAGACATTTTACCATATCATTGAAAATACTAAATCATCTTGATTTTGATGGCAGCAACAGACCTTAAAAACTTTGGAACAGGGCAACGAAAGGCTGAAAAAGTAATTGGTGCAAATCAAAAACAAATAGAGGAGCATTTGACAACTAATTAGGTTAGTTGGTATCCCAGTTTGTAACATGAGTATAAAAGGAACATTTCAGAGAGGCAGAGGTTCACCAGTCTGTGACAAACAGCAATTTTACATTGAGGAACATTTTTCTGAAAATCTTCCATTGCTGATGGTATGGGGTCGCATTAGTGTCTGTGGCGTGGGCAGCTTCCACATCTGGAAAGGCTCAATCAATGCTGAAGAGTACAAAGAAGGTTTGGAGGAACATCTGCTCCAGTCTAGACAATGTCTGTTTCAGAGAAGGCCTTGCATATTTCAGCAAGACAACGCTAAACACATACTGCATCCATCACAACAGCATGGGTTCACAGGAGAGGAGTCCAGATGCTGAACTGACCTGCTGCAGCCCAGACTTTTCACCTTAGAAAACATTTGGTGCATTATAAAGTCAAAAATCTGACAATATTGACTGTTGAGCAGTTAGAATCCTGCAACAGACCACATTTCTCTCCTAAAATGTCATCTGGTCTCCTCATTTCCCAGACATTTACAGACTGTAGTTATAAGAACAAAGAATGCTACACAATGGTAAAGTACATGTGTTGCTGCCATCAAGTAAAAATGAACAAATCTTTTCCATAAAATGGTAACATGTCTCCCTTTCAACATCTGATATGATTTTTGGATTCTATATGGAATAAAATATGGGTTTATGAGATTTGCAAATAGTTACATTCTGATTTTATAAATGTTTTACACAGCATCCAAACTTTTTTTTGGAATTGCAGTTGTAATTAAATACCTACAGAATAAAGGGTACTTACACCTCGTCATCACAGTTTTTGGGTTTCTCCATCCTATAGCCTTGTGGCAGTTTTTCATAAAGCTCTGCACACGTCATTCCACAGTAAGGTGTGCCACCTGAAACGTGCATATCAGTTTTACATATATCATTGAAAAAGAGCTTGCTTGGTTATTAAGGTCGCACTGGGGGGAGATTAGGATTAGAAATTTAGATACTGGTAATACTGTTGCAGTATTACTAGCAGAGTACCATGCGGTTGATTTTACTAGCAAATTTAAATGCAGAGTTAAATGCATCTAATTATATCTGTGCATTTATGCATCTCTTTCTTATAAGTCCTGAAACTGATGCAGTTTATTGATTTGTTATAACTATGTTCCCATGACACATTTCAGCATTTGTAGATTTTATTTTTCTAGCAACTCGTAGAAACTCAGAGAAAAACTCTTGATCAAGATGGTGAATGTAGAAAGCACTGACACAGATCAGCATTAAAAAATGCAGACATGATTGCAAGTAAGAGCAACTTCTTCCAAAAGTTTTGAAATTCAGGATACGATACATATTGAAACCTTTGGAGCATAGAAGTTTGTTAAGGAGTTAGAACAATCTCAACAGGCACGAATGCACAGCATGACGCGCAAATGCACAAGATGATTCGTAAATGCACAAGATGATTCGTAAATGCACAAGATGATTCGTAAATGCACAAGATGATTCGTAAATGCACAAGATGATTCGTAAATGCACAAGATGATT
>JBAMYA010000019.1:9817249-9876815 GCA_037176975.1 Arrhamphus sclerolepis | reverse complement strand
TCCAAAAGACACTGTCAGTCTCGTGCTGTTCAGAAGAAACTTCTCAAACCCAGCCATGCTGCCATTTTTTTTTTTTTCCTCAGGCATCTCTTCTAAACAAGCCACACTTATCTTCTCAACCTGTTTTCTCGCTGAACTTGTCACTTGGTCAGGAACAAACGATACAATCTTTTTGAATACACTGGAATTTTCTTTTTTCTGATACGTTACCATAAAATGCATGTTAGGAATATTTTACGTATTTATTTATGCTGTGGACCAGGGCCACGTGCATTAAGAAATGACTGTACAGGGTTATCTGTTGAAAACTAGATGAGTCCATGACTAAGTGTAAATAAGTATGTGACTAGTTGGGAACAAGAAGATGTGAGTTTTGTTTTTCATTTACAGTACAATGACGGTGTAACTATTGCTTCCTTAAGATCATTACTGATATCTTTCCACCTTGCTATTGTGTTAACACACAAAAGAATGCTGCAGACAAGCAAACTGACAAAACATATGCTTTAACAGAGGTGGTTACATTTGTTGATGATTAATTAATCAAGGGCATGTGATTTTCAACTCCAACTACTCTTGTATGGAAACAGTTTATTTCCTTCAGCATTTTGCCAGCAAATGACTCAGTCGCAGTCTCAAGTCCGCCCCAGTATTAACATATACATTGTATATATGAAGTTTAGTTTCCAGTATGTGGGACTTCCTCACACTTTGTGCCAGTTTTTCCTGTTGTGGATGAACTCTGACAGCTTTTACTCAGTAATGACTTTTGGATTCCAGGGATCCTTGCAGCGTCTCCTTTTTTATGATGAGATACTCCCTCTTCATAGATTCTAAGTGAAATATTTAGGTCACTTGATTGTTCGCGTTCTGTCTGTGTGGTTCACTTATGAAATATGCAGTTAATGGCACAAAGAATTCAAAAGGATTCCCAGCAACAATGCTGGTGGGGTTTGTTTTATTAGTGAGACTCTACATGACAGAGCCCCTCTTGTACGATGCTTGTGTAGGAAAGTGTGCAGATGAAAGGATTCACACTAGTCTTAATGTCCTATTTCATTCTTCTATTTTCTACAGAGCCTAATTTGACTGCAACCGGACTCTGGCTCCTATTTCAACTTGCCACCACCATTCACTTGGCACTGTTTGGGCTCCTGTCACTCACTTTTGCCACCTAGTGGAGCTGTGGAGGTTCTGCTCCCCTGTGGTCAACAGAAATCTCACAAACAACTACCTCCCTCATCTGGGGAGATGCCTGCCCTGCAACATCTCCACATCCCATTTAGGCTTTACCAGCTCAACAGAATATAAACCAGGCCAGTTCGTGGGAAAAAAAAGGGGGAGGGGGATTCTAGTTTTTCTCTTGTAGAGAGTAAATGACATCCAGTAATTAAATAGTTTTGTTTTGCAAGAAGCATATTTAAAGGGTCTCCCCAAGAGAGACAGATTAGAAAACAGCAGAGCCAGATGGACTCATCAGCAAATGCAACCATCCCAGCAACTGCAGCAACAAATGGTGAGAGCATGGCTTCATTTCTGTCCAAAAATAAATAAATACTTTTTTTTTTCCTTTTGTTATAAACCTGATTTTTATTTCCTCTAACCTGCTGTGATGACTCAAGACATTGACATTTTACTTTAAGTTCAGTTTGGGAATCTCCACAGTGGCACCAAATGTAGGATCCAGACTGTCAGTCACATGATCAGACACGATTGGACTGGCTGGCATGCTGGCAAAGTGTGATTCTCTGTGATATTCTCTCATAGATACTACAACAGCCAAGCCTACCAGTCACAACTGGGAGTTCTTGGTGGGCGTACTGGTCACAGCCATCTGTGTCTCCCTCCTCATCGCCCTTCTGGCTAAGTGCCAGGTGATTCTGCGTTACCTGGCCAGCTACAGGCACACGCGGCTCAGAGAAGCAGATAACCTCAGCCAGTGTGAACCATCAGGTTTGGTGGATTTCCCTGCAAATATTACAGAATACTGCACATGTTTCTGAGATGGTGAGGCTCATCTATCTAGAACCTCGGCTAAAAAAAAAAAAGAAAAAGTCCAAACAAATATAAACAGAACGCATTGATTTCCGAATCACGTGGAAAACATGTCAAATACTGAAACTGTGACATTTTATAATCTCAGTAAAGCTATTTGCTCATTTTGAATTAGATAGAGGCGTGTCTCAAAATGATTGGAAAACAGGAAACAAAAGGCTGGAAAAATATGTGACACTAAAAAGAAAATGTTCCTCGTCACAAAATGGAAAGCTCTTTAAATAGAGAATATGGAGGAATCTCTCCGTACAAGGGACAAGGTTGAAAATCAGGACCAGGCGCCTGTGATCTTTGGACTCTTGAGCAGAACTGCGTGATTGACAGTTAGAGCTCATGAAAACTTCCAGAAATCACTGTCTAAGAAAACAGCTTAAATCTCCACCATCCAAAAGTCAGGCCAAGTGAACCTTATTTTTCTGAAAATGGGACGCTTCTTCACCTCACACATTAATTGTTTTTGTTTTCTTTTGTCATACTGTTTCAGAAAGATAGGTTTATGAGGATTTCCAAACCATTTCTTTTCTTTTTCCTCAAAATAGTGTCCCGACTTTTCAGGAACTGGTTTTTTACGATGTTAAATTAAAATAGCACTGTCTTAAAATCAGCGTTAGGATTATAAAATGATTATTTCGTAGATAAAATGCGGACGTCCCTCAGAAGCGTTCAGTTCCCATTATTCTATTTATTTATTTATTTATTTAGAACATGTATATAAAAAGATAAAAATGTATGTAACTATTTCTACATACCAAAGAATGAAAAAAAAGAAAACCACATAAACTGCTTAAGACATAACAAAATGCTGCACATTGTTTGAAAAAAAAAAAGAAGGAATAGGAAGACGTACAATGCTTTTTAAATTTCTCACCCCTTTTTAACTATTCTTCAGCTTGTAACTACACAGATATCCCAACTAAATAATACAGATATATAAATATATACCATATATACTTCCTAAATATCCATATAACACATAATCATAAAATAAATATATACTACATACATTCATAATTACTTCATGCTGATGTTGTTGTGAGCTGCCTCTGTAAACAGGACATGGATATAAGGTTAATACCAAAATCTTAAGTTTACTGTGTATTTATGCTGCTCCCAAGTGGCTAAAAAAAATCAGTTAAAGCAGTTTATGCTAGTTAGTGTCACCTGGAGTGTCTCCTATCATGAAGGACAAACGCTTACACTCATTTAACATATAAATATTCAGACAACATTCAACATTGTTTTTTTTTTTTCTTGTGCTGTTTACTCTGCTGCTAGAAAGCTGATAAGACAACTAAAAGCTCAGTTGGAGATTTAAAAAAAAATGACATCTTTGACTGTCTTTTTTTGAAGTGGAATTCGGCACACAAGGGGGACGTGGAATAAACCCTGACTCTATTCCTCCCATGAGCGAGGAAGATGATGACGGCTTCATAGAAGACAACTACATCCCGACCAGCGAGCGAGCCCGGGCTCAGAGCGAGGTAGAGAACATGGATCCGGACACAGAGGAGGAGATGGATGAGATCGAATTCAGCATCACTTAAGGGGATTGTTACTACTCATCCTCTTCTGAAAATGTTTGGCAGAGCCAGAAAGATCTGAGAGACCAGTTCCACTCCCAACTTTTCTTTTCTGCACGTTTTTCTAAAATAAATAAATCGAGTTTTATCACAACGCACTTACCAAGTGGACTCTTGGTGATTCCTGTTGGAAAAGACGGAATTAATTAATATGAGTCCATGATTATACCAGTGGGTGTCAATGCAGGATCAGATGATCCACAAAAACCCTCAAAATAAACAATTATAGCAGTAGGAAGCCTTTACAGGGTCGGTCACACTCAGGAACATGTACAGACATTATAAAAGTAGTTAAATCCAAATACTGGCCATAGACACATATTTAGAGAAGTAAACAATGAAACAATTCATGCAGATCTGGTACAGATCATTAGATCTACAATAATAATAAGATTTTTCAAAGTTGTTTATACAACAAAAGGTTGACAATATATTTGGTTAGACTATTATAGGTCTTACAATTACTCTCTGCAGAATCTACTTCAGGACATTTTTGACCAAACGTCTTTAACTTCCAAGTAGTTATTTGTGAAATCTGACGAGATTCTGATGTTTAGGAAACATACCCATCAAAGCCTGTGGTAAAACCTGACAGGAATGAATTATCAAATGCCAGATGTTTTGAACTGAAAGTTCATCCAATTCTCCTTTAAAAAGCAGCTCTTTGGTTCTGCTTTACTGCGGTGCGGATGTGTGATTGTCTCAGTTTGTCAATTTAATAAAATACGTTGTTTCATTCTCCTCTGCAGTTTCATCTAAGAAGTATTCTTTCTTTTTTTTATGGCTTCACTGACTAAACTATAATTTTTGCTCTTAGCTAATGTTGAATTTAAATGTACATAATAAGCCATGGTTGTATGAAATCTGATTTTTTTGTTTTAAACCTTGTCCCAAGCTTTTTTTTTTAAAATGAATTTGATGATAAAACACACTAACTTCAAGGATTTTTTTTTTTTTAAATTGCATAAATTTAGCCTCTGGTCCTCACTGTAAGTGGCATTTCTACTCTGATTTTCTTCTCTATCTAGCCTTTTTTCCATGTCGATTTCTGTGATGTGTTTATCAGTGTATATGTATATACGAATATGTTTAAGCAAAACTGAAATAAAGAGTAGTATTGAATAGATTTTAGTGAAATTTAATTCCAGTGGGGCAACAGGCCGAGGCAGTTGATGGCACAGCAGGTTACAGAGGAAGAGACCAAAGAAATTACATAGTGTAAGGAATTTATACATGAGAGGAAACCTTAGAAAGAAATAAGGAAAAAAGCAGCACAAACTGGTTTCTAGAGTAGCCGTTTCAAACAAAGTGTCTTTGGGGATAGTTTCTGGGAAGCCAGTGGATGGAACAATAACTGTCTGTTCTGCTCTGTCTATCAGAGGTCATAAGAGGTCAGTTTAGACGCCGCATTCATATTAGAGGCTCAAAGAACAGAAGACATATTACCCAGTGTTGGCAGATCTCCACTGGCTTACTATGAAGTTCTGCATCCAGTACAAAGTAGCCCTGACTGTTTTTAAGGGACTAAATGGTCGTGCTCCAACATACATAATGGACATGCTGTGTGAGTACAATACAGTACAATACATCACGGTCCCTCTGATCAACAACACAGGCATTCTTGGACAGTCTAATTTTTCAAATTGGGCAGTTTGAATGGCCAGTATGGAACCAGTATGTGGTGCCCACTGATTGTATGTAACTGGGTGGGGCCCCATTTTTCTCAGCCCATTTATGTCTCAGATGGCCCCCCACATACAAATCCCAGCTGGGAAAGGGAAGTGGTCTTGGTTTCTTGTTTGCCACTCTGAGAACCAACTGGAGTCATAACATTCACCTATTTAAACTTTGCAACGTCGTTTTAAACAACAGTAATTGAGCTTGACACTGCTCCTCGGGAAGAGGCCTGGAGCTGTGAGAGCAGGCAGCTGATGAGAGCGCTCTGACAAGTCTGCGTGGAGCTGTCAGGCGAGGGAGGCTCGATCCGGAAATGCGCCGCGTCAAGTTCACATCCAGACCGGAACTGAAGCAATCCCGTCACCAAAATAAAAGCATCCTGATAGCTCACGGTCACTGACCGCCTTGACTACTTTGGGGTCAAAATTGTAAAACGTGTATTTCTTTAGATAAAAAAAAAAAAAGTGTTCCTTATCTATAGTACAAATTCAGAAATATAGAAATATAGGAGTTGAATTATTAGAAACACATTTAAGGGTCACACAGAGACAAGGCACCAAGCCACATTCAGTCTTACAATTGACTTAAAGTCACTAACCAAACCTTAAATGCACTTTTTTTTTTTTTTTTTACCCCCCTTTGTTGTTGCTAAAAGGTATCGCAATAGACAGGGAGATTGCAAACATGAATAAAATGATGGAAGGAAAATTATTATTTCACAATATTTCCATAAGATTAAAGTGATGCGAAGCATGTCTTGTGAAATGAATGTACGTTTTAAATGAAATATTTCTGACCTCAAGTTTTCAGCCTCGAACTGTGGAATTCCACCCTTATGTCCAGTTTAATGTAAAGTATAACTATTAAGATATAATTTAGTAATAATCAAGTCTGTTCAGTTCCTGATTCTCAGCTATTTCTTTCTGTACTATAATAGTGTCCATGAAAATCTCACAGGTGAACCTCTCTCCATCATTCAGTCATGTGGCTGTTAAATTTAATTTTTTACAAATGGTCCAAGCTTTTTCTGACAAAAATATTTTCCCGTAGAAAGCTTTGTAAAAGCAAACAATAACAACAGTAATAGTAAGAGCAAAACTAAAATGATTGCTGCGTTTACCGGAAGTCGTACTTGCATAATTGTGGTGAATTTGACGCTTCAGTCCGGAAAAGCAGCGAGTTGCAACTAAACGCAGAGACTGAAGAGTGGAGGAGAGCTGAAAGGAGGATGGGAGCGACTTTTATCTCATTTATGTGACCGTATCTGACAGTGGACCCACCTATTTTCTAGCCTACTTCTTGTTCTGGAAGAATTCTCTCCACCGAGATGTCTGCGTCGGCGATTTTCATCCTGGACCTGAAGGGAAAGGTAAGTTTGAGGCGACTTGTTGGTGGGGAAGTTGACGTTGCCGCCGAGGCACCTGCCGCACCAGAGGCAGCCAGGAGAGCGGAGGAGAGCGGAGGAATGAAAGGGTCATTTTACTTCTTTTTGCCGCTGTCCCCACAGCTGGATGTCGGGTAGCATTTCAGCTCGGTAACTCGAAGCTGACGGAGCTCTGCAGTCCTGAAAGAAGCGGACAGGAAGAGAAACTGAACTTGCCAAACTCGTTTCTCCGATTTTCAGCTCACACAGAGGACTTGTTCTTGTGCAGCGATGCGACCTCATTGTACGCGATTGTGTCCTGTTTCTAGTACTTTACTACTTTTAATCTGAGGGACCCAAACAAGGGACCCCCGTAGAAAGAATTCCCACTACAGGATGGATTAGGTCACTGGTTTTAAACTTCATACTTTTCATTCCTCATGCCACCTGACATTAAAATACTACCTACCTACCTAACTAACTAACTTTACTGAATTTACCTTCATGTTATTAATTAAATATGCTATTTTGAATGTAATTGAATGAAAATGCAACAGTTTACGCCTGTCTTATAAACATCTCACAAAGGAGGCATGCTTTTTAACCATTATAAAGATATTTTTTTAACTATAGTCAGTAATAGTATACAAAGGGGTATCAATACAAGACTCTGTCATTCTCTGTCCTAATACACAGCAAGTGTGGACACAGATTAACACCTGCTTTATTTCATTATCAGAGAAATAAATGGCCATTTCCAAGCCATAAGAACCGTTTTTCTTCAAATAAAATAATAACTTGTCTATTTTTAAAGACAAATACAACTCCACAGGACAGAAAATTGTCACGTATGAATAAGTAGCGCAGTGTGTCTGTATAACAACAGGTGCACTTTTGTCATCATTTTCATTGTCTTTATTACAGGTGGTACCAGAAACCTTCACCCCTGAACATTTTTAGGCCAAATGAAATCTATCAGTGCTGATTTGCAGAGTGCACTGGTCAGGTCTGAGTCCAGTTAACTGTTTTTGCTTCAATCACCAGCTATCTTCTTCACCTGCCTGGACATGAGTGCGGTAATGTGTTCACCACATCATCACATTTCAGGTCTTCATGAATCCTTGATGCTGGTCACCTGTAGGAACATGTCCCAGCTCTGGTACCATCCTTACAAACTCTACACGAGTCCATTCTCTGAGACAGAGGTGTCCAGTACCTGGTCCAGATGTTCAGCTGTAGTTGCTGCTCCTTCACATTCATGTCTCATGTCCATACCTACCACATCAGTGTCTCATGCAGCTGGACGGAGCAATAACGACTACTTTTTACACTCTATCAGTGTTTTTTTGACATCGTCTGTCTTGATCCGTATTCTCTGTGATTTTCGCTATGTGAACTCTGGCACTTGGATGGCTGACGTTTAGTGGGCCACTTGTAGGTGCTGCGGTCCCGCTGGGCTCCAGAGTGGGCGCTGGTACCTGGTCTCGGTTCACTGCTGGAAATTTGCTACTGTTAGTTATAATTCTCTTTGGCATAATTTCACTTTGGGGCAAATATTTAAGCGTTATTGAAACCACTTACTTAAAATTGCTAAAATTCACTTCCGTTTATCATCCCATGTACATAGGTACATTTCTGCAAGTGGTTATAGCCAATCACGGCTGACGAAGATGACTTAGGCAGCTTCATGAAGGCGCGACTAGCGTTTGAATATCATGAACACAACCCGCCCACTGGTTTCCAGAGAGCTTTTGAAGTCCATTTTTCCTCAAACTGCTCGGCGCCCGGTTGCAAAGAGGTGGGACAAAGCTGTCACAGCCAACAGCTGAGCCAGTGGCTAGCTGTCATTCAAGCATGTCCAATAAATCTGGCTCGGCTTTATTGCTTAATAAAAAAAGTATCTGATGTGGTACAAAAAATTCACCCCATACAGTTGTCATGGATATTACATCTAACTATAGAGACCAAAACTGATTTGGAAGTCGATGGAGCCAGCACCTAGTGGTCAGTGGAGGAACTGTAACAACACATATTTTCTCTTTGGGCTTCAACCCAGAAGTGCGATGGTTGCTGCTTGGTTTGGAGCAGGCTAATGGTGAAAAAAACAAAAACAAAAAACAAAACAAAAAAAAACTTATTTTAAAATAATTTTAACGTTTCATATTTCATATATTGTGTTGAGCTCTTCAAGTTATTTACGTTTTAAAAACAAACATTCCAAATTCCACCATGTACCTCTAGAGGGAGCTCACATAGTACCACAGTTTGAGAATGGCTGGATTAGATGAATAGTTTTCTTTCAACTAGGAAATAATCACTTGTTTAAATTCAAAATTATATTGTTCACTCTGCAATATTGTCCAGACCTTCTGCAACTAATGATTTGCCATTTTACATTTCCAGTAAAATTATTACGAAGAGTGGAAGACATATTTTGTTACTACCCACAGTCTCTGCAATTTGTTTAACAACCAGAAAACCTGAAGAAAACCTGCTAAAAATGATTTATTTTAGGATTTGGATCTGGTATATTTTTTTTGCCCTTTTTTTCCCAGAAAAAAAAAATGCTGACTGATTTTGAAATGATCAGCTGATCTGATTTGAAACATGCCTGAGTTTTGATCAGACAAAAACAACTGAATGTGTGTGTCATGTGCAAATTTCACACCTCTATTTTCAGAGTTTTTTTTTTTTTTTCTTCAGTTGTAAAGGAAACTGTCAGTTTAAGCTGTGGTTACACATTCTCGTATGATGAAGAAGCCTTATCTGTCTGACAGCAAAACCCATCAGGGAGAAGGATCCATCCCTCATAGCCTGCATGTCTGATTGTACAGATTAAAGGTTTTCTCATCCTCACTCTTGCTATCTATTTATCTCTGCCCTGGGGCTATTCAATAGTGCTTCATCTTCAGTCCTCGCCCCGTCTGTGCCTCTGCCTCTGTCCTGACCAGATGAGGTTCTCTGTCAAAGCACTCTAGGAATAAAAGTGGATTGACACCAAATATATAAAAAATGTATTAAAAACTGGAGTGCAGATCAGGGTTAAAACATCCGAAATGACACTATAAAGTAATCATTTAGGCAGTCTTGGAGACATTAACGTAAACCAGCTTTGGACAAGCTGGCCGGCCGCTTTGGTATTCAGAGACGCACTTGGAAGCACACAGCGACTGCAGAAACCAGTTCCCACCTGTGCCCTTTACCCCGTCAGGTTTGCTTCTCTCCATCATGCCTCCGGGGCACCACACTGAACATGGCAGTCTACTGGGACCTGCTGCGTTCACCCAGACGTCAGTCTGTTGAAAGCACATTGCATCATTTGTTCCCTCTGCATCCCGATAGAATTTTAAGAAGTGAACATGCTCAGGTAGAAGATGTGGCTTGTAATGAGGAGTGGCGCACGGTTTCTGCTGGAGCTTAAAACGTGTTCATAAGGGAAGGTCTGTCATCAGAGAGAAAGCTCAGGGATCCCTCAGACTAAACAATTTCAAGGTAGATTTGCCAGGTGCCGAGTACGTCGATGGATTCTGAGGCAAAGCAGAATCAACATTTGATGTGATCACCAAGGCATGGCTGATGGATATTAAACTAGCTAAATACCCAGAGCCTGGAGGACTACCTGTTTGAGCTGTGAGAGGTCACCATAACTAAGAAAATCCTTTATTTGGAAAACTTTTTGAATCAAAGAGGAGACTCCATATTTCTATAGGGGCAAGAAGCTACTTTTTCATTGCAAAAGGTGTTTTACTCACCTTTAACTCTCTGTAGCAAGAATTTCTACTACCTTCTGTGCAAAACCATTTCTTTATCCATGTTATTTGCTTTCTTGTATTGTTTGTTTCCACTCTTGGACCTTTTTCAAATAATAAACTGTGGTGAACTGTGAATAATACAGGCGATCACGCCTCCATTCCCACATGTGTTTTGTTGATAAAATGTGGTTTTAGAGACGAGCTGGGCCATCAGATTATGAAGTGTGAACCTCCGTCAACAATCATTCACATGTTGTGAACAGGAAAATCACTTTAAAAGTTTCAAACACTGTAATCTGAACAGACCAGTGATCAGCCGGTTCTGAAAATCTAAAGTCTAAAACCATGTTAAAGCTTGTCATGATCATGACATTCTTTTTTTATGATGATTTTATGTTTCCATTTAACTTTGCTAGGGTCTTTTACCCTTTTGCTCCATATTGTCTTCAAGCGTAGGCTTTTTAAATATGGTTTAAAACCCAAATGTCATATTTGGCATTGCAACTAAATCAGTGTTTAAAATGTTAAAATCTTAGCAGAAGGCAGGAGGATAATGTGATGAAAATGTGACATTTCTCTCAGTTTTATGCACCTAGAAATAAAGAAATGTCTTAAAATTGGGATTACAGTGACTTGATGGTTTGCACTATGAAGTGCTGGAAGAGCGTTCATGTTTCAGTGTGGCGCTTGGATGTTCTTCCTGTGCTTGTATGTGTTTCCTCCAGGATCTCCAGTTTCCTCCCACTGTCCAAAAACAAGTTTGTCAGGCTAACTGGTGATTCTAAACCGCCGCGGGACTGGGTGTGGGCACGTTTGCTTGTTCATCTATATGTGTGGCCTGTGATGGACGGATAACCTGTCTGAGGGCATATTTGGAATGATGCTAAAAGTATACATGATTGACTCAATTTGATCTACTTAACTGGTTTATTTTGTATTGATTAAATGATAGTGGCGTTCATATGCATGTATATAGATCAATCACTGCTAATACCACGTGTTGCTAAAATCCGGCTCCAGACCTACCAGTGTGACTGACTGGTTGAGCTGCTCTCAGCCTCAAACTGTGAAGAAAATCACACACTGTGACCATAACCAGTGTTAAATGGTTGCAGTGGATGGACGCTTCTGTAGAGTCTTTATTCATTTATCAATGCTCCATTATCTCAAGTGAGCTACAGTTAATCCCAACAGCTCTGTCACTTTATATCCCACAGTCAGAGTGATATGCCACTGACTCGGTGTGATTTGCATTGTTATTGTTTCAAAGTGTTGATGGGTAACACAAACTGGCATTAGCTTTGCTAAGATTTTTATTTTATTTTTTTCTGGCCCTATTTGCCTTTAGGTCAAACACTCCACTGAGAGTTACTTTGGTTCCTATTTGCCTTAAGAGGTCTGCAGTGAGTGGATCATGTTGATTTGACATATACTGGAAACCAGGGCTGGCGTTTCCTTTCTTAGACCAGTCCAGATCATTTCTGTGTGGAGGAAATTAAGTAATCTGGTTTTTGTTGCTTTTTTAATTCTTGTCCAGTTGTCATCGGACGCTAAGATGTCATTTCTGTACCCAGCTGAAGTAATAGCAGTTACTTGCATAGGAAAGTTGCAGTGCAGCACATGGGCTTGATATTTAGAAAGATATAAATAAGACTGATAGGCACTATCATCTAGTTAGACCTCTGTTGTTCCTTAACAATATCACAACATATAGCAGCAATCTAACTACAAAACATGCTGCTTGAAGTCCTTTCCAACTCATGTTGGTGTGTAAACACAAGGCCCTCCACTTTTACGCGTTGAGCTCTTTATTAAGTGGCAGAAACATTAAAAAAGGGCCAACAAAAGGCAAGCGCAAAAAAGACTTAAAACATACTTGAACCACAGACCAATCATACCTACGACGATAACACACAAACACGGTTGAAAAACTGTGAGGCTTCCCATGTTCCTCATTTTCCCTTCACCCTGATCAGCTGTGTCTCACCTATCTAACCTACCTGGGCCTAATTACCATCTATGCCCACAGCTGTGTAAGTAACCTATAGCACCCATAGTGCCTACCACCCAAACTCAAACTCTCATTCATACACACACACACACATCCAAATTGGCTGCAACACAATATATTGTTGAAACACTGTAAATTGTGTGTTTTCTATTAGACAGCTCTAACTTTATCTTCACATATTGCTTGAACTGGTCTTGGATATTCATTCTCTGCATTTCAGTTGAGTTCATTTCTAAGTTGGCTAAAATCATGTGATTGTCTGTACGCTAACGAACCTGAGGAACTTTATAACTCACTGTGATGTCGAGAAGACGTGCACTCTTGTAAAGCGTTTCTGCATTTATCTTTGCACAATCAGCTCCAAGAGCTTGAGAAGACAGTAACAAACGATTGTAGATAAACCCTGCCCTCTACGCCGGACTTATAGAAGATATGCAACATCCTGTTGCAAACCCAGAGGACGTAAGCTTTCTTAAGTAGAGTCCGCTCTGTCGCTTCTGGCAGACGGCCTCAGGGTCGCATCTCCAACCCTGTCTGCTTGTAAATGATGGAAATAGTGTTCGGCTTGTTCTCGATCCTCCAAAAATCAATCTTTCTCCTGTCCAAGATGAGGCAGCTGTTTCCCTCATCATGCCACACGGCAGTTTACCAGGTCTTTGTCCTCATCCTCCTGTCAGTGACACAGCGCTGCAGAGTCATCTGAGAACAGCAGTCTCATTTCTCATCATTCATTTCAGTGTCATCATCATTTTCAGCAGGGGATTGGGTTGTTTTACAGTTCATGCTTTATATATTTATTTTCAAGTGTTTTCATTCTTTCAATGACATTTGAAGATTCTCTTGGCATCACACTGACAAAGTGACATTCCACAGTAACTCCCATGTCCATGAACTTCTCTCTGGGTATCTTGGGTAATCTCTTCTGTCCTCTGCTCTTGGCTGGTGGAAACAAGATGAATAAATTGGTGCACCTGAGGATTTCAGTCCTTTCGTGTATGTTTAATTGGTACATAGTGCATGTGATGGTGGACTGTGTTATCTCAACCAGTTGTGACTGTTTATGAGCTGCAGATGATAGCATCTGTTCTCTCACTTGCAATTCTGAAGGTCATACTGGTAGAAACAAAACATTCTGACGCTATTTTCCCCTTTCCAGTACTGATTCTGATATCATGTGCTTTGAGTATTGGTCAGGACAATCTTTCTTTTTTTTAACTCTTCTTTTCATATTTACAACTTTGAATGACTGTTATAGTCATTGTTGTTACTATGATTTCGTAAGCTCTAGTTCAGGCTAAACTATTTCTAAATCAGGAATAAAAACATGCAAACAATTTGCTGCTATGTATATTTCATGATGCAGGATGGCAGTCGTGATAAATTAACATCAAAGGATATTGATTAAATAAAGAACCCACAAATGTGTAAAATAAAAAGGAATGTATTTGGAGGTTCAAATGTCTGCTGTAAAGTTAACTGCACTTCTTTGGCTTTAGTCAGACTCAACAACCTGGGAAATATAATGCGACTCCAGATATTGGACTAAGTATCTAAATCCAGCATTTCCAGCCACTGACAGGGGCTGGTGATCCAGGACGATGAATCCTGCAGTTTTGTGCATCATTTCTCTGGGTCTCTGGCTTTCTTTTAGAGATATTCTCCAAAACATAATGACCATATCACAGTTTTCCTGGTGCCACATAGCCAAAAAGTGTGTAAGTGGCAGCCATCCTTTTCTCAGCATATACAGACTTTCACCAGCTCTTATGATATGATAACGTGATCATAATGGGACCGGGATTATTAATTAAGTATCCCTGTTCTGCTTGGGGTCATGTATTATTCTAATTGTGGTGTTGTTATTGCTGTGTTTCCTGCCTCTAAACACTGTCAGATGATTTCTTTTTTTTTTTTTGAACCACTGAACTGAAATATCTCTCTCTTTAAAAAAAAAAAAGAAAGAGGACGTTGTTGTCTGGCAAGTGGCACATTAAACCCACATCAGTGTATAGTGGGGAATTAGAAATGATAAAATGAGAATTAAAGCAGTCAAGCTTGTCGAAACTCATCATTATAAACGCATTTGATGTCATTCCAGAGGATGACTGGTGAGCAGCGATCGTGTTTCTTTGCGGGTTCATGACTTTGCTTCATTAAATGTCTCCAACATTGATGACTGAATTATTAAGTATTAATCGTGCCAGGCACAGGACAGTTTTATTCCATCAGTGGGACACCTTTAATCGTGTTGAGACTGATTAGTTTATCCTTTTGCTTGATCTTTTCTGGGTGTAATTTTTCTTTCTTGAAAATAATGTTTTTATATTTGAAACCCAGTTATTTAAAGCAGTAAGTATCCGAACGGACAGAATTTGAGGGGATCTGATGTGGTGGCTTAAAATTTACATCTCTGCTTTGTTTTGATGGTGTGGTTGTGTTCACATCATCAAGCCGTGATCTTTGGATCAGGGCTTCCAAATCTGGACTGTGGTTCTCAGTCGGAAAAGGGGGAATGAAGTGTTACTTTCAGTGGAGGTGTTAAAGTATCTTGGGGTCTTGTTCACAATCACACATTTTCGATCTTCTGACCATCCCAGCGTTTACCTACACCTGTCTACTAGATGCCGCTGTAAGACACCATCTAACATGGCCGACCTGCAGTACGATCCTACTGTTCCGTCTCCTTCCAATTTTCTTCCTTTACCCGGCTGGCTTTCGGCAGGAGGGTCCCCTCAGGTCCTGCTCAAGGTTTCTTCCCAAGAGGGAGTTTTTTTCTTGCCACTGTTCAGCTTGTCATGTACTCGGGGCTCATGCTTCGGGTTTCTCAGAAGCGTCAAGAGACAACTTTTATTGTAATAGACAATATGAAAAAAATTGAATTGAAACTAACAGGCGATCTACAGGCGGATCGATCTGTCTGGTTGTGCTGAAGAGGGAGCTGAGCCAAAAGGAAGGGCTCTCTGTTTACCACTTGATCTACGTTCCTACCCTCACCTGCGGTCACGAACTTTGTGTTGTGACCCAAAGAATGAAATCATGGAAACAAGAGGTTCAAATAACTTCCCTCTGCAGGGTGGCCTGACTCTCCTTTAGAGAGAGACGCTCTGCCATACACTTGGAGAAGAGCAGCTCCTTTTCTTTGTGAGAAGCCAGTTGAGGTGGTTTTGGTATCTGGTCTCTTGCGTGCCTTCCTATCGAGGTCTTTTGTGCAGGTAACTGCCCCAAATCACCACAACTGGGAGTGATGAAAAGTGCAATCCATTTATGCCATTTAATATATTCATGCTGCATTAATTGTTCCTGTGGAAGCAAAGCTGTTTATTTTCTCCTCTTTAGCTTTATTTAGATTTTTTTAGATGCTTCTTTCACATGGCTAAACCAAATATCAGCTATAGAGGAAACCTGCTGTTCAGACTAGTTGGAAGAATATGCTTCTGAAGGTTATCTTTTTCTTTTAAGATTTGCTTTTTGAACTACAAAGTGAATCACTGGACACCTTTTTCCCTCTTCTGTTCTCCAGGGGTCTTCAATATTGCATCTCTTGCTGATACAAAAATATCTATATCTCATTCTCTCTATGCAGTGACCTCTGACCTTTTCGCTCTGTGGTTTCCGTCTCCCCTCACACTACCTGAGCAGTGGCCTGTCCATATCCCTTTTCTCCCCAGATTACTTTACCCTGCTGGAATGTTCTTTTTTTATTTCTTATTTCCACCTGCCTTTGTTGCTGCCCTGGCGTGACCCTCGCACAACAGACTCTTCTATTAAAAAAAGGAGGAAGGCATGGTGTGTGTGTCTGTGCTTGTTTGTGTGTGTGCAAAGGGTGTCATGCAGATCCCTCAAGCGTAGACACTTTTATCTCTTTCCGGAGTCTGGCAAGACTGCTGACTCATCTTCAGGAACACATCTGTGACTGTGCGTTTATGTTAAAATTAGGAATTGTTCTTTCTCTGGGACAAATTAAACCAAGATTGTTACAAGTGTGAGCACTTTTAAATTGGATGGAAAGACAAACAGTGTTAAGACAGACTATGGCTTCTTCCTGGCTGAGTGGCCTTACAGCACATGTTGGTACACGACTGGTTTCACTGGGGATAATGACACCCCCTACCAGCTTCAGCAGTATCTTCACAAGCTGTGTTGCTTTTGGTTTTTCTGAAGGTGGTTGCCTACATTTTGCACCAAAGCACGTTCAACTCTGGGACACAGAATCTATCTGCAACCTGAGCACTATGGTGGCAGGACATTCCCATGGTGCTTCTGGGAACTGTACCCATGGATGGACCAGACTTGTGAAGGTCCACAATTGTCTTCCTGATATCTTGGCTGATCTCTTATAAATTTTCCTATGACGTCTCATAACGTAGCAGTGTGCAGATGTGCTTCCAATTAATGCAGATGCAGTCAATTAACCAATCAGAAGTTTCCACAGCCATGACATCATCATCTGCGTTTCCAATATTCTTTAAAGGCAAAATAATGTATGTAAACTTCTGACTGTGAAGAAAGTAACAAAAAAATGATCTGATTATCTCTTACCCTTACCCCCCAACCCTAACTGTATCCTGAAAGATGCAAAACATTAAAAGTTTAGTCTGATTTAATGTCAGAGAGTTAGACAAAGAAAAGGAAGAAACAAAGGTTGCGTCTTTAGACAGATTTTGTAAACTGCTGGTTTCATCTGTACTTGCCAGATGATTGTGTTCAAACCATTATTCAGGAATTTCTTTGATGATGACACATTTGGGTACGACCAAGTGGTTTGGGACACTTGGAGCCTTGTTCACAAATGGGTCTATATACAAAGAAGAGGTTTTAAATATTGGTTTTAAACCACATTAAACAATGAATCTGCTTCAGATTCAAACAGGATTAATGAACGAGCCGCTAAGGTAAAGACCAGAAGTGACAGTAGTCCAGTTGTCCAGCCTAAAATGAGCAGGAACCTCTTTGTAACGTATAGATTGCTGAGGGCTTGGTAATTCTGTCAGTGTTCCTCACAGCGGTTTCACCTTAGGTTCCTGACATGAAAGACCATTTGATGCAGATGGGGAGAGGTGTCTTTGTGGAAAAACTAATAAGCATCTTTTTTTTTAAAATGTACATTGTTTAATTTGCAAACTTAGCATCTGAGTCCATCTGAGGCTAGAAAGGCAATTAACCTTCCTGGTGTTCTTTCATCAACTGAAATATTGAACAAATAGAAACTGTGACAGAAGAAAAATCAAAACCATTCATCTTAACGATTTAATTACTTTTTGTTGGCGCAATAAAATAATTACAGGTCCACTGCTGGACTGACCGTCCAACTACCAAGTCTGATCGTATAATGGAGCTATTAGTGTGACTTTTTTGAATTTGCAAACAAAGTTTGTTTTTTGTTTGTTTTTATACATATACTTATTTAATATCTTTAGAAATGCTAGCGATACATTGTTTTTTTGTTTGCTTTTTTTTTCTTTTGCATTTGGCCTATATTTCAGGGTTGACTAAAAGGGGGGAGATGTGCATCAAACAGCCCTGACCATCACTGAAACTGGGTTGTCTAAGACTTCACGGTCCGCATCTTGCACCATTAAGGCTCTGGGTCATCACATGTCCATTTTTTTAGTGTGTAATTTCTGTAAGAACTTGGCCTGGCGTCATTTGTAAGAGCTTTGAATAATAATCATTTCTGGACCTTCCCAGTCTGATCTGATTCTTCTTTCATGTTGGGAAGCTGCTCATTCATCATTCATGATGAGATAGCCATCAGTCCATTAAAGCTACAAAAAGATGTCCGAGCTTGAAACACAGTTTGCACATCTCTTTGAGATATGAGCTTGGAAAGGTGTTTTCATGTGCGAGTCTGCCAGTGGTTCCTGAAGAATGTGTAAGTGGGAGCGCCGGTTTGGTATCACAGCCAAGAGCTGTAAATCTTTCATGACTGAGCGGTTCCTCTGTAGTATTGTCCTCTGCCTCAGTGTTTCATGTGCCTTTTTGTTTTGTTTTAGGTTCTGATTTGCCGTAACTACATGGGGAACATGGACATGAATGAGATCGACCACTTCATGCCCATCCTGATGAAGAGGGAGGAAGATGCTGAGATGACGCCTCTGGTCAGCCATGGATCATCGCACTTCTTGTGGATCAAGCACAGCAACCTTTACTGTATCCAAAGAGAATTCATTTCTGAATGTCATCCTTTGTTGTGTCTTTTCTCCTCAAAGTCAGGGAGTCTTTCCACCCAGTCAGTCAGGTTCTTCGTGATGTAGATGATGTGATTTCATCTTCCCTGAGCAGACAGGACAAATACGAAGTCCTGTGCTTCAAGTCCATAAAGCTGCAGCTTCTCAGCATCTTGATGCCTCTTCTATCACACACACTGTACAGTAAACCCCTCTTTTTCCATTCCAGGATAATACAGTCTTACTTCCCCACACATTATTAATTCAGCATCATATTGCACTTGTGTGTAACTGTTATTCCCGGTGCACTGCAGTATAAAACTGAGCTGTTACACATTTCTGGGGCCATGTTGTTAATTTCCTCAGGTTCGGATGCGTTCTGGAAGCTTGATGATAAACTATAAAACACTGAGATGTGTGAAGACCGTTTCATTGTTTTCTACATGTAGATATAAATTTGTTTCTTAACAGTTCCCCCTTCAGTGGTGGCAATGACCAAGAAGAATGCCAACGCTGCTCTTGTGTACTCCTTTCTTTATAAAATAGTTCAGGTAAGTCTGATGTTTGACAGCAAAGTGTAGTTAATTGTTTGTTTGTTTTTAAAGTTTTAGCTAAAACATTCAAAAAGCTGTTTTGATATTTTCAATATTTGTGTTCAGATTACGATACATAGATACTTACAGAGTACATTCACTTCTGACCTTAGCACGTACCATATTATATATTTAACATGCTGGCCTGAACATAAGACGACCGCGCTTGCCAGACAACCTCCTCCTTTGTCGAGACACATTTTGAGAAAAAACTGTATGAGCATTTTTGATCCTTATGTCCATAAGTCAATGGCATAGTGATGAAAAGACAGTAAAGTCTGAAGACAAGCGTTGGGCGAGATGGTCTCTGCATGTTAAAAGGTATTTTGTCCATGCACTCTTTGACAGAAACCTTAATAGAAACCTCTCAGTCAGTTATAACTTAACGTTTTTAATAGTACCAAGCCACACTTGTGACTAATTCACCAAACAAAGTAAAGTGTGACAGAACATCTCCTTTTGAAAACAGTCTGTGTTTTTATTGCTGTTGGTAGCTTAATTCTATGATACGTGTTTATGTCTCTAGGTATTTAAGGAGTACTTTAAGGAGCTTGAGGAGGAGAGCATTCGTGACAACTTTGTAACAGTGTACGAGTTGATGGACGAAGTGATGGACTTTGGATTCCCCCAGACAACCGAGAGCAAAGTCCTACAAGAGTAAGAGAAGCACCATGCCACTATTGATGGCCATTTATGCAATAAAGGACAATTGCACCTATTTTTAAGTGCAAAAGCATATTCACTCAGGATAGATAGTACTTTAGAAATGAGAATGAGTGTCTAATGTTGACAAGAGTTCAACCAGAGCTCCCTTCTTTTCGTCTCTTCATAATCGTTTTTACATTCAAAAACCTCGGCACAGTTCGCACTGTGGTTTGGCATTCAGGCTGATGAGCAGATGAGGTTAAAGTTTCAAACTCTCAAAAGCAATAAGTGCTGCTCTTCAGTCTGTTTTTAATGCAACTACGTTTGATCAAGTGGTTCTTTTACCATCCATGAAAGAAAGAGCTTTTCAGTCACATAATGGTTTGGATTTTATTCTGTAAGTCAGCAGGAGAGGGGGAATAAAAGCCCCTTAATGGTTGGGTTTCAAGTGAAATTGGCCCTTTCCCCCCCACCAACAGAATTTAACTTGCAGCTAGAATTGAAATGAATGACAGGGCTTTTCTCAGTGGGATGAATTTAAGCAACGACTACATTTGGCTCCATTTGGTTCAAGTTGCATGCAGTTATTTAGCATTTAACCCTCCTCAGAGATGCATTTCTCCGCACAAAAAGAAAGGTAGAGTTCTCTCTAACACAGTAGCAAGGATTCACTATGTAGTTTTCTTTTCATTAACGGTGAATTTCAATTCAGAAAGGTCGACATTTGCATCCTATATTGTTCGCTGTCTCTTTGTCTCAAGTGGGATCAGGCTTCTTTCTGGTAATATGTGATTGATGTTCTGCTGTTTGTTTGTACTGAGGCTAAGCTTTGGTTCTGTATGTTTGTGTGTGTGTTTGTGTGTGTGTGTCAGTCTGTGTGCTTGCCATCTGAATAGTGCTGATAATTACCAGGCTCCTATTGGCACTTGAGCACAATGACACCGTCAGCCGGACACACTTAAGACTCTGACAGAGAAAAGCCCTGCTCTTCTCCTCTATAAGGAAACACACATACATTCAGTCTCTCTCTCTCTCTTTCTCTCTCTCTCTCTGGAGGCTGCTTCTGTCACCTAACCTTTTTATGACCCAACCATGTTGCATATTCTCACGAATTAGTGCCATTTACTATAAAACTACATTGATCTGAAATGAGCATATTTGAAATGAAACATTAAAGTAATGAAATAGTTCGAGTGACTGTTATCTTGATATGTGACTATTTTGCTTGAGCTTGCACCTCATAGTAACACATTATTACTAGCACAAGGTGATGGTAATGTTTGCCAGCTGCCACAGAAATAGCAATAGATGAACGCTTCACTGCTTGGAGGTCCCAGTAAATTTTGTGTGGCACTGTGAGATTAGATGTTACTGGAGCGCAAGGAAGATAAACATGCAAAGTCAAAAAGCGCAGCTTTCAAAAAGTCGAGTGGAACTCCTTAGAAAATAAACAAAAATTGAGGTCAAGTGCAAGCTCTGCCAAGTAAAACTCAGAATATCCTAAATCTGCGCCGTCATTAGAGTGTGAAACACCCCCGACGTTAGCAGTTCTGGTGAATCTGCATACATCAAATCCTTCCTGCATCTGAGGCACAAACACACGAGCTTCAGAAGTGATGAAGGAGAGCTTGCTGAGCAAGAAGAAGAGAAAAAAAAACACAAAAACAAAAACACAATCTCCTGTCAAGCTGTTCAAAGACATGGACGACCAGACAAAGCTGAGCTACCGATCATTTGTGCTACTCAAATTTGTGGTAATAAAACTCAATTAAGCTCATTGTTGGTACACTGACAACATTTAAGATATTAATTATAATATTAGCTCCCTAAGTTATGAGATAGAAGAGTAAACAACCTATGCACAAAGTCTCTCACTCTCAGTGTGAGTTTAGAAAAGTATTCTTCCTTGAAATGCCCTTCCTTTTTTCTTTTTTTTCTAGCACCAAGTCAGAAGTCATGAGGGGGATCTGAACTTACTGAGGTCAAGACTGAACAATATTACACAGAAAAGCCAGTAATTGTGTGCGCGTTTCTAATGACTGCTTTTGTTATGCTAATGCCTCTGTTTGCTGCCAAACCCACTTTCAAATCCCTTCATTAGCATTTCTGAGGAGAATCAGGGCAAGTAAGAAAAACAGCAGAGCAACAAAACAACAGAGCGTCGAACCCAAGCCCACTTGTCACCGCCTTTCATCTCTCAGCTCCTGCAGACTTTACTACATGTCAGAAGGCATTAAAGACCGCGTAAGTGGGAGGAACTGGGACAGAAAACAAGGGAAAATCTCTGACCTTTATCCGTCAGTCAATCTTAAAGATGTTTGTTTAGCATTCTTTTTTTGTTCTTGTTGTTGATTTGCAAAAATAATTGAATATTTGAGGTGAAATAAGACTTTTTGGTTTCATATTTTCTCCTTGTTCAGTAGGATCTGATAGCTTTCATGGGTCATGACACTTGCACGTACTCTGAAAGGTGCTTTTCAGAGCAGCTGTAGTTTTGATAATGAGTATATATCAAATGACAGCACTGAGGTATCACACAAATCTGCAATTCATGATGACTCTGAAGAGTTGACAGCAGGATGTAACTCACTGTTTTAACAGTCCGGCTGGAAGTTGATTTGTTTGCTGTCACCACTCAGTGTCATTGTCTGTGCAGACGAATACCGTACACCAACTGAGATCTGCTCAGTGGCCAAAAAAAGGAAACAAATCTCATGAAGGGCTTTTCAGGCTAATGTTGCCGGATGCTTTAAGTATTGTTTACTAAAAGGTGAGCAGTATTGTCATTACAGTGACCAGTCCACACGCAGCTTGAGATATTTCCATCGTACTCTTGTGTTGGAATACCCACATTTCTCAGAATGACTCAATGCTTACAGGCGTGCAGTGTTAAACCCCCGTTGAACTATTTGCGCTCCTACAAAAATACTCCAAACATGACTAAAACCTAAAGTGTGGGCTCGGCCTCCGAACTCCCCGGATCCCAATCCAATTGAGCATCTGCAGGATGAACCAGCTCAACAGAAGTCTCACGTCACAACCCTCGTGACCCAAAGGATCTGCAACAAATGCCCTGTTGCCAGGCAACCACCGAATATCCCCCAGAAGTTCTGTGATCGTTCCCCAATGGGTTGGATCGGTTTCGTCATACGAGGTGAATTTAAATAATGTTCGGCAGGTGGTACATTGAGATTAGTTCTTTCCAGACAACATGTGCATAAATACATAATACATTAATGGCTCCATCAGTCTGAGGAAGAGATGGCTGCTTTTTCATGGATGCTCCTCATGGCTTCAATCAGCTGAACCAAGTAAAAAATAAAATAAAATAAAATACAACAATTAATGACAAATGAGGTTGATTAAAAAGGTGTGTGTAAAGTCACAGCTTTCCCACAATATTATCATAAACATGTCATTACAGTTCATACTATCATGCTGGCAACTGAAAATGTCAGATGTTACACTTCATTTGCATGACTATAACAGTGTAGTTGTCAGTTTTACTTCAGCAGACTATAACTTGTCAACATTCACCGCTGCATGACAAGCTGCTCCACACAAAACTCGTGTTAAACAAAACAGCTGTGGAGAAGAGCCGTTGAAAACGTCAGAATACTGTAAAGTCAGACAGAGAGCAGAAAGTGCAGGTGAAGCTCAGAGAGAAAAAGGACACTCATGCTCCAATAACTGACATGTTTTTGAGGTTGGAAGTTGTTGCTTTTTGCAGCACTGCCAGTTTTCTTTTTTAATAATTCTTCTGAACGGCTGGCCAGAAGCTACATTTACACCACTGAGTGCATCTGTTAGTGTCACTGCAGCTCTGCAGGCTTCTGGTGAGCTAAAAGTGACAGCTGTGTGTGACATGGTCTGACCAAGAAAGATTTCTAAAGCACAGTGATACGATAAGACACCAGAGGTCTCATTCAGACACAATAATGACATTTGACTTAATAAAAAGGAGTGTATGCCTGCAAGAGGATTATGTGGCTGAAATGGGTATACTACTAATAGTTCAGGTTGCAATACATTAAATTGTTATTGGTAACTCTACCACGTTTTTGTTCTTCTTTTTTTTTGACATGTCAGGGGAGAACGCAAAGGCCAGAGAAGAAGAAAAAAGTGAGGAACAAGTGAAAGTAGCAGATAAAAGGGGGATGAAGAGGTTAGCAGAATAAGAGGAAGGATATGGCTGCTCAAAAAGAGCAATTTCACTGTCTTTTTAGCATGCAAGCCAGCATTTGAAATTCACGGAGTACAATTCAGGCAGATCGAAAGCATGTGGCTGCACATCATCTATATCAAATCCTTTGGTGAACATTAGCCAGTTCTCCAAGTTCAAGTGCAGGTCAACAGCACCAGTTCTGGATGTTTATAATGAAGTGAGTGAAGCAACGTTTGTGTTCTGGGAACGTCTCAACAGCTCACCGCACTCGTCAGTAATTTGCTGAATGACGACATACTGTTTGTGCTGTTAATGATAAAAACGTGTATCAGTCAAATGCCAAAAAGCTTTATTATAATGTTAATCAGCCATTAAAAACTGTACTTGGTTGCATACATTAAAGTTTGAAAGTGCATTTTATATTTTACAACAGAGAAAAGAATATATATAAAAAAAGAAGAAAATAAATGTAATACTGTAACCTGTATATTACAATATATGGCAGAGAAATAACAATGTAAGGCCTTCTGAAGGTTTTGTCTTTAGCAGAGTGAAGGACTAGTTAGCAGAGGAAACAAGGTAAGAGAGAAGTGAATACCTGGGAGAGCAGGTGTTTGGGTAAAAATGGGCCTCGTCACATGTTGTTTATCTAAGCAGAGCTTCTTTTTATTCTCATGACAAATCCTTATGCCTCCCTCAGAGAGCTGAGAGCTGGTGCTCAGTCTTAGAAAGACGGATAGATCCAGAAACAAAAGAAAAAGACTGCTCTCCCTGATATAGATGGAATAAACACATTTATCTTTGTCACGGTGAAGGCAAGACTTTATTAAGTTAAGCATAGTTCATTATGTTAGTAAGTAAGCTCTATTTATATAGTCATTTTCACAGATAAAAATCAGTATAAAACTGTATAAAAATTGTATGAAATGACAAAAAATCATGGTTTAAAAAAACAGAACAGACGTAAAAGACTGATTAAAAGATGTTAAGGAACAAGGATGTCAAAAGATATCAGTAACTAAAAGCTTAGTCCTCAGCTGTGTTTTAAAAACATAAAATGAATTTGATGCATCATTTAAACTTTGATTGGACGTTCCACAAAAGGTCCAGTCCTCTCAGGTCTTAAAAGCAGGTATGGGGCTTCACTAAAAGCTTCTGGCTCGATGACCTCAGCTTTGAACAAGAAGAATATCGGTGAAACACATCTGATTTATTTATTTAATTATTTTTTAAGACCAGTAAAAAGTAAATTGTACTCATCTAAATGAGAAGATATAAAAGGATGGATAATCGCTCAAAGCTGGACCTTTGCCACAAGATTTCTTCATTTCACAATGTTCCTCAAGTGGAAAAAGCTATTTTGGAAAAGCAGATTCAAGTGACTGCCGAAGGGCATCGATCGGTCGAAAACAACATCTTAATTTGTCAGGGCCTGGCTGGACAGATGGTTTTCTGTGGAATTTCATGACCAGACTCTGTCTTATCAGACTTTAAATGAAAGCCGTTCGGTAACAGTCATCAGATGTGGCTGTTTATGAAATCCAGAATCCTTAAAGGAACAGCGCAGCTGAATTTCATAAGAAAAGGAGTGACATAAGATTTTGCTGAAATGTCTAACTGACTAACTGAGACAGAACACGACAGACCAGTGGAACAAACTCAAAGACTCATGATTCACTTATAGCCACTAAATATCGCTGGTTAACTTGGACCCACTTTTGACGCTGACAAAGAATCTATTGTGTCACATATTTGCATGAGGATCACAACATGTTTCAATGTTAGCTAATCAGCCTGTGTCTTTGCGGATTTAACATTAACATTTCTGGATTTATTCTAGCATTAAATAAAACAAATATATATATGTATAAAAAAAACCAAACAAGTTCTCTCCTGTGTTAGCATGTAGATCTTAAGCTTCTTTCTTTACTTTCATGGCAAATGATGTTTGATGGCGAGAGAGATTCTGTTCTAGGCTCATGTTGGTTATTACTTCTTTAGCGCTGTAGCGCTGAGAACAGGTCTTCTCTGAGTAGTTTGACTGCCACCAAATGAACAACAGTGTTCTTTAGTTCCAACCTTCCTTTGCACTTTTATTTCCAAAAATTCAAGATGACTGGTAAATGAGGAAATTGAGGCTTTGATTAGTTGTGTCTGTGAGAGACATGCTAACCTTGGATTCCTGCTATTATTGAATAACAGGGATGCATCGGCTTTGCATGCTCCTTACAAAGACACCTGCCTGTGATGTATGAACTCTGTGTATTGGATGTGGCAGACAATCCTTACGGCGTCTTCGAGGATGATGGATCAGATTAATCACACCTCGTTAAATTTCAGGCTTTGTACCATTTGTACTTGGTGTAGTACCAGAATTTTACTGAGCTATATGGTGTTTGTCATTCAATTAAAGATTGGAAATATTCCAATATTTTTTCATGGTCAACTGCTCTCAAGCAGACTTCTTTGGTTTATTTACTTATTAACCAAACAAATGCATCTGACATTACTATCCATGACTTAGATTGTCACAATGAATTTATGTAAATCTCTGTTTTCCAATTACACCCATGAATAGTCTCAACACACAAGAATACAAAGCTCCTTGAATTTATTTACGCTAGAGTAGCTAATTTATTTTTAGTCATGAGTTGGTGATTAATGTGAAGTATAAAAGCCTTCCTCAGGAGAGACTGGGTTCATGTCGCCAGATAAACACACATCCTCTTTGTTACCATCTCTTATTTGATGACGCTAAGGAACCTTGTTGCGTATTCAGGCCTATACCGTTGAAGAGATTGAGTTATAATGCAACACTGGAGCCGTTTGTCACTGTTCGTCTGCAAAGTGAGGAAGATCTATCTCTTTAAAGAGCTTAAACGTGGCCATGACCATTACTTTTGCACAGGTGTGATGAATGTACTCGAGTGATTTTCAGGTGTCCCACTCAGCAGGACTGTGGGTTGACATTGGACACAGCTGGAGCTGTTTTACACCTTTTCTCTGTCTTTGCCTCTTTCAGGTACATAACTCAGCAGGGCCATAAACTAGAGATGGGGGCACCTCGGCCACCTGCTACTGTCACCAATGCTGTTTCTTGGCGCTCAGAAGGCATCAAGTACAGAAAGAATGAGGTCTTCATGGATGTCATTGAGTCTGTAAATCTTCTGGTGAGAGCACTTGCATCATCAATAGTGAAATCACTCCAAAAATACCCATCCACTCGGGGGTTGGGGGGTCACAAGCTAGTGTTCGTACAGTGCTGGTACCAAGCCTGGATAAATCAGAAGGGTTGTATAGGAACCCCCTTGGAATGGACCAGTCTTCTGCATTACTTTACCATGAAATTTGAGTTGATCTTCATATTAGTCAGAATCATAGACAACAGAGGTGTGGATTCAAGTCACATGACTGGGACTTGAGTCGTTAATTTGATGGCTTTAGACTAGACAAAATGCAAAAAAACTTGTAACGCCACTTGAACTTTTACAACAATGAATTGTGAGTTTACTTGGACTTGAACCTATTGACTTGAAAGCACTTGATATTTTACCAAAAATAACAATATTTATAAGTAAATTTACAGAAAGACAAGCAAGTCAAACTCACTTATGATAATCCAACATGGCAGCCAAGGTCATCGTGTTTACTGTGTGGAGTAAGCTAACTGTCAGATGGAGCTGTCGAACATATATTATCACTACAAACGTCATGGCAGAGACAGCGAAGAGGTTTTTTTTTCAGAAAAGGAATGAAAAAGAGAGATCTCTTACACGAGTCATTATTGGACCTACATATACTAGTATGCTAGTCAGTTAGCACACCCAAAGCTTTTGCTGCTATTGGATTAATGAGTCATATGTTTTTGCTTTCCATGTCCTGTGCATTTGAATTTGTTTGATATTAAACTGAATTACTAAAGTTCTTAGTTTGGCCACTGGTTCATAGTTTATTTCATAATTGAAGCCGGGAGATGAGGCAACAAGATTTACAATGGCAGAAACAGACAAGTGCGCTTCTCAACCATAGAGGGCACAAGAGAGTATAATCTTACGTGGAGTCACTGTGTGATATGACAGGTTGTCTACTAACAAAAATGGACTTTTTCATTCAAAAGTATGACTTTACTAATTAGTAATTGCCTCCATCAACAAATCACAGTGTTCTTGTAGGTCTTGAATTTGTCATTTATATATACATTTGTTGGTGTAATTAATGATGATCGCCATGTTGTGCCGCCATCTTGACACTACGGTCCATGGCAAGAGCATCCAGGAAAATACAGCTTCGCGTTTTGCGTTTGCGCTACCGGTAGTTGGCTACAAACTCTCGCCCAGCTCCGACCGATCTGCTGCCCCTTCCTTGTGATACTTTCTGTTTTGTTTTGATAATTAGCGCAGACCGGTCGGGACGCCTGGTTGTGGCGCTTGGGCCTGCTCTGCACCCCTTCTGCTTCCCAGCGCTCTCTCTCCTTCCCAGTCCTGGTCGGGTTGGAGGAGGGCGCCATCTCCGTGGCAGCTGCCGGTGAACTCTCATGTCTCCATGCTGACCGTGTTACATGTGCCTCTGGCTGGTGGTATCTGGCAGTGGTGGGTGGCCCTGGGGGATTAGAGCGGGGTTGAGTCGGTCCGCGGGGGGTTCTTGCCGGGTGCCTGTGCTCGTCTCTTGCTGCCCAACCTTGGGGAACCTGCCGCCTCCCGAGCTCCGTGAGCCTCTACCCGCACTATAAATATAATATAATGGCTGTAGATCAGTAGCTATAGCACTAAAGTAGCTAGTCTTCATTTTCAGTTGTTGCTGGCTGATATTAGCATTAAAGTAATCATCTAATATAAAGACAACATTATAAGTTGTCTTGTTCATATATGACATTTTTTGGCCTAAATTACTAAATGAAAACAATTATTTCACAAAGGTAACTTCATCAACAGAGCGAATTCTATGAGAAGTTGGTCGACGACTTCTCTGTTTCCCGGATCAGTGACATTTCTCCGCCATCATAGATGGAAATGAGTCCTGGGAAAAGGAGCTGGATCAATAATGGCTGCAGTATACGACCCCACCAGAAA
Source organism: Arrhamphus sclerolepis (assembly GCA_037176975.1). NCBI lineage: Eukaryota > Metazoa > Chordata > Actinopteri > Beloniformes > Hemiramphidae > Arrhamphus > Arrhamphus sclerolepis. The sequence goes on along the minus strand of JBAMYA010000019.1, from coordinate 9,847,738 downwards.
ATGGGAGAAAATCTTACACAGTGTCCCTTTAAGTTACGCAGACTGGCAGACATGAAAGGGCCTGTAGTCTGACAGCAGTACAAGACCCTCCACCAGCAGATCCAGTTAACTGTAATTCCTGATACATTCAGGCAGTCATGTGACTTAGGTTGAGGTTGAAATAGATGAAACAAAAATTTATGTTGTTGAAGAATGCTTGGCACTATGTGAGGTGCAAAAATGGCACAGGTTACCAGCATCAACCCATGGTGAAATTAAGATCTCTGGTTGTGCAGAGAGGAAAATGTCAGGATGGCTGGACACCAGCTGTAGTTCAGAAGAGGGTGGATCATGCAACAGGACAATCACCCACTTGCACTGGTCTGGTACATTAGCAGAAGCTCATTGTATTTGTCTAATATTGTGACTTAAATGAAGATCAGATCACATTTCATGACAGAACAATGTAGAGAAGTGCCAGAGGGTTCATAGACTTTTTTTTTTTTTTATTGTCAGTTTATGTTTCATAACTTGGAGAAAAAAAAAGGAACAAAGTTAAAAAACATACTTGAGGAAATGCTTGTAAATCAGGCTGTATTCCTTTCAAGTATCCGTATTATATTTCCATCCATCCATCATCCTTTATTTTATATAACTGCTGACATTTCTCACAGTCCTGCTTTAAAGGGGTTTTTCATGATGCTGTTGAAATCACTCATGTCCAATCCCTGCCTTGTTTTGACTCCTCCACAGTTCTCCTCTTTCCTTGAATTGAATTTCTGAGGAAGTGGCCTCTAATGTCAATATTGCTTCGTTCTGTTTTGTTGTGATATTTGCTTTCATTTTTTTTCTTTGCACGGCGGTCTCATTTTCAAGGCTGGCCACTAAATAAAGATTAGCGCAGGAACACAATGCCTTTTTCAAGTCATAACATTGAATATTTCTTATCTCTCTAGTTTTACTATGCAACTATGCTGCAGTGTGGTAATGTTGTGTTATTAAGCTACGCAGCAGACCCTCTGCAGAGTAATTATATAATTTCTTTGAGGTCTAACACTTCCTGCAGTGAACACGCTGAAGAGAACCGTCTCTCTTCTCTAACGCTGTCTCCTTCAAGGGACATGTCAGGGACAGCTCAACATGCAGCTGCAGGTTTTCATCAGTCAAGAGGAAACTAGTGAGGGGAAGATATTTAACCACTGCTGTAAAGCTACAGTCACAACTTCCTTTTATGTGCACATGAAGTTTTTTCTAAATGTCACCAGTTACTCATTGGAAAATAGATCTTTGCCTTAATCACCCTCAATACACCTTTCTTCAGTTCTTCTGTCTGTATGTTTGCATTAAGAGTCACTGATTTTGTGTTTTTTCTTTAGGTCAGTGCCACTGGAAGCGTCCTGCGCAGTGAAATAGTGGGAAGCATCAAGCTCAAAGTGGTTTTATCGGGGATGCCTGAACTCAGACTGGGCCTCAACGACAAAGTGTTGTTTGAGATCACAGGCAGTAAGTAGTATTGTGATTCAGACCGACAACCACTCGAACATCTGGAAGCTTTCACAACACAGTACAACAACAGCATAGCTGGTGTTGATTAAAAAACAAGCAGAGCAAAACTCACTCATCTTGTAGTCAGAGTTCGACCGGATTCTCTCTAAATGATAGAAGTTATTCACATCAGCAGAGCCGGACCTTCTGTGTGCAGGAAAAAAAGGAAACCGTTTCATGTTATTTTGGTCTTTTTACTGATGCTTTTGTTCTCATCGTGCTGTAGATGTAATAATCTTATTCATCCCTCTGCACCACCCACATTCTCAAAAAACAAAGACTAAAGACAATGTTTTAAAGAAATTAAACTACAAATTATCGAAGAAAAGAGAAAAGATTGGGAGTGATTTTCATTTCAATGTATAATAAACGCTTTAAGTTAGAATAAAAGAATAACAGGATTACTGAGCTGCAAAATGTCTTATATATGAGAACTTGTGCACGAATGACACAAACTTAGTTTTTCACATCTTTTTACCCATCCTAAAAATAATAATGCTACACTTGAGCGAGCGGTGACACAGCATCGTGACTAACTGACATGAGTTGATCTGCAGCTGACAAAACTTGACAAAGAGCCTGCAAACCGTCACCAGCATGTTCCTGCGTTTTGAACGAAAAAATAATTCACGTCAAATCTGAATTTCCGTCGTCTTCGACTGGAAAGGCTTTCTGGTTGGCTGCTCCCTCTCACCTTGAACTCGCCCTCGTGCTTCGACTTCCTCTCTCTGTCTGATTCCCATGTGCAGCTCTCATCCCGCCTCCACCTCCCCGTCTCCACCAGTGTTTCCCTCAGCTACATCTTCCCTTTCCTTTCCTCGCACATCTTCCTTCTCCATCTCTTCTCATTTCTCTCATTAGCCTGTACCTCTTCAACCCCCCCAACACACACCAACACACAACTGCTCCTCACTGAAGGGGAAAGGCTCCATCACTGTCTAGCCTCTCTTCCTGTGAGTTAATCCTCACCCCAGGCTACGGTCCTGCAGATGAAAGGTGAGGGTATGTGACTATTCTGTGTTTGCAGCCCACAACCCCCCTGCTGGGTGTAGCTGTGTGGGAAATAACATCTTCCCAGAAATGCTGATCACACATAATGATCAACAAACACGCGGGCAGATACTCACACACACACACTCGCACCGAATATTAATGCAAATATTAAAATCTCTCTCATCTTAAGTAGTTTTTTTTTCTTCTTTTTACATATCATTTCCCGGTAATTTTTAATTATTAAACTTGCACGGCTGGTACCTTTATCCCAGCTGGATTCTGCTCACACCAGAGGGGGAATATAAATCATTTAATGCTGCCCTCCACTGGCAGAAGGTCAGAATTGTCACTACAGGGAGCTGGTATAAATAACATGCAGGGGACCGTTCACCGTATTTACTCTTTCAAATCTGTGGCCTCGGAGAGGTGATTCCAGTCAGATAATGTCATATTCAATCTTATGGTCATTTGCAACTCTTGACTGTCTATTGCTGCTTTCTGAGATGAGACAAAATTCATCATCTGTAGCTTTCTCCTTTCATTTTAATCAGGTTACTATGAGCTTTTTTTAATATTCTAATTATGTTATTTTAGATAGATATGACAGTAATACAGTTTTTAATTATTTTAATATGATGATACATGCTGCTTTTTCTTAATCATCTCGAGCATTAAACGGTACAGACTGACATTTATAGCGACAAAATAAATGTGTAGATATGTTGTTCACAATCACGTTAAACGAAGAAAAGCAGCAACTGTTCATATTAAGGAAGATCAAAAGGTCCATTAGCGAACATAAAGAACTGCAAGATGTGTTGGGAATTTACCAGATGTCATTTTAAACTGGTTTCTTGTGTCAGAGAGAACAGATTAGGTTTTAGCGTTCTGCTGCTGTGCTTCAGTGCATGGAAGCTGGTTTTAGTTTTCTTTAAGGTGAACCACAGGGGCTTTTGCTGCACCTTCAGTCCTGTTCTGACATGAACATGCTTACGTGTCCCCCTCCTCCGGTCCCTGAGGTCCGAGCAGTGACAAAGAGTCTTCTGCATGACCTTTCCTGTATGTGTTGTGTTCACAATACTGCATGCTCGTGTTAGTGTTTGTGTGTGAATGTTACTTAATTAAAACACGCTCTGGTGTGTGTGTGTGTGTTTGTGTGTCTGTGTGTGTGCACCAGCACCGACATGACCAAAATCAATAGAGAAACAAGAACGTTTTCCACTTGTACAATCCCAGGCATGCATGAAGCTTTGCACGTACATAAACTCAAGGGAACGATGAACAAGGAAGCTGCATACACAAATAAGTGCACACACACTTTGATACAACCTCTGTGACGGGTCCAGGGTTGCATTCAGAGCAGGTAAAGCAAGCTTTAGCTGACTGTGGGAGGATCTAGCGGAGGACCCACGGGCCCACAGTCGTTAGAGTCATTTTTCACCACTCAGCACCCTCGATTAGCCACGGTTGGAGTGCAAACTGGGCTTTCACCAGCGCACCACAGTTGTGGTCACTGAAGAAGTCACTTTTGTTACCAACCTCAGTAGTGCTGCGTTCTTACTCCAGATCGTTTAAAGAACCCCAATCCATCCTTTTTTCTTCTTTTTTTTGTACCTTTCTTTTATATTACATCATTTTCAGGGTAGAGGGGGAGCTGGAGCTTATCCCTGTTGTCATTATAAATGTAACAATCTCTCAAACAACTCTAATGGTTGTATTTGGCATTAATTTATCATTAAGTTTGTGCTGTGGGCGTCGGTGCAGGTGTGACTGTGATTGTGAGACGGCTGATTGGGCTCCAGTGGAGGAGAAGATGATGGCACCAGGTACTGAGGGCAAATCATGTGCATGCTTGTGTTTGACAGCAAAGTAATTGTTCAGCTGGGAACAAGAGGAGGGCAGATGGATGTGGCCGCATACTGCTTGTACAGTGCACGTGAGCGTGTGAGACTCAGTGAATTGTTTGTCAGTGATTATTACCTTGACCTTGATTTCCCTCAAGGCCACACAGGACGCTCTCAATCTTTCCTTGTGTGTGTCTCTGCGTGTGCCAGGAGAGAAGAGCAAGACAGTGGAGCTGGAGGACGTGAAGTTCCATCAGTGCGTCCGTCTGTCACGCTTCGAGAACGACCGCACCATCTCTTTCATCCCCCCCGATGGCGAGAGCGAGCTCATGTCGTACCGCCTCAACACGACGGTGAGCAGGACTCTTTACCGTGAAGGAGCACGCACACACCTGCGCCACCTGCATACCTCAGAGCTCCAGGAAAACATGACTTATTTGTCCCGTAACCAAGTCTCACCTGCATCACAACCTCAAATGTTTATCCTTAAATATTTTTATTTTGATCAGCAGTTAAGAAGTGCGTTACACCCTGAACCAGTCACCCGTTCATCACGGGGCCTTTCTACAAATTTTAAATGCTTTGCTCCCTTACACGATTCAGGTAGTTTGAGGGTGCGTAGATCATATCCTCTGGACTCCAGCATCACTAAATCTGTGATGAGTTTATTGGCAGAGATTGCAGCATACTCTGGTGGCCCCTTTCCTGAGGAAAAAGTAATTTATCTCCCTCGACCACATACATCAAACTCGAGGCCCGTGGGCCACATCTGGCCCCCTGCTTCATTTAATGGCACACAAGACCAGGCGAAGACAATCATATACTTATAACAATAGTTTTAGAGCCACACATTGACCACAGCTACATGCCTACATGTCCCACAATGCATCACGGTCTTTGCTACCTGTTTCTGATGGTGTCTCCTGACTGGATCTCACATTAAGCTATTAACAGCTTTGTGGCTGATTCATGGAATCAGAATGAAAATGTCCAAGAAAAGAAAAGCTTACAAAGAGGAAGGACAATTTAAAAAGAGTTGGGAAGCAAAAGCATGTTTTTGTTTGACAACACAACCATGTCTTCTTTGCTGTGGGACGGTGGAAGTGCCCAAAGAAATCACAATCCTCTGAGGGTTTATGAGTGTTTTAGTGCATAATAAGCATACACTGTATGAGCAGGTTTGACCTAACCTCAAACAGGCTCTTCATCATCATAATGTCAAGCTGCACCAGTGCAAACCGAATCCAGGAACCAGCGCCTGAGACAGCAGAAGTATAACCGGTCCTTTGACAGTAACCAAAACGCTGATGTGAGATGAAATAGAGTCCGACTCCCCTGCTCTGAACATTCCAGTAAACATATAGCATACAGCTGTTTGGTGCACCACCACCAGTCCCAGAACACCCACAAATACATGATAGTGCTCTCAGGAGGGTCGCTTCTCAATAAGTTTGTGATACACGGGCAGTTTCCAGTATAAGAAGCTACTTTGTGAAAGTACAGTAAGCAGTAAAACAAATTTTTCTGTCCCGTATAACTCATTAGAATATATTCTGTTTGTAATTATAACTAGTCTGTGTTTTTTTTCTCTTTATTTTCTTGTATTTGAGAGAATATATATGAATTACATTAAGTCTTTGGAGGAATGAGGTCTTTTCAACATAAGTAATCGCTCCTGGATCCACTTTTAAACTGAAGTTTGATGCAGCAGTGTGGATTATAAATGCTTAGATGGTGAGCAGCAGGAACCTGAGGAGCACATCAGACTAGAGCAGAGGTTACGGCAGGGAGGAAGGGGGAAGCAGCTGGGGAAGGCATGCGTTCATCATTCAGCCTAGAAGCATCAATCATATTGATCGTGGTATGTCAGCATTACCACACAGCAAAGACATAAACATGGAAATGTGTCGGGCATGGTGACACAAAAAACATCATCCCAACGTGTCACAGAGGAAACGTACCAATGCTTCATCGAAGACCAAATTGATTTTTTTCTTTAATGTAGCCTTAAATGTTCCATAATAAGCTTTTCCTGACTTTAAAAGATTCAGAGTTGACTTACACTGTAAAATATTAGGTTGTACAATGTTTAGCTGTCTTTTTTAAGTGCATTAGGCAGTAAATAAAAGCTTTAAAGACCACAGTAGCAGATCAGAGGAACTAAACCTTCCTCTTTACAGGCACAACATCCTGTTTTCTCATTGGTCCACTCTGTTGCTGCAGTGATGCGAGTTCATGACTGACCTTGTCCACTTTTCTGACAGGTGAAACCTCTCATATGGATCGAGAGTGTGATTGAAAAGTTCTCTCACAGTCGAGTGGAGATTAAAGTGAAGGTTAGAAAGCTTCTGTGTCTTTGAAACATATTTAAGTATTTATTACGCATGCATCTCAAGTGGATTGCTGTTTACCATCTGTTTGGTGCCTTAACGATCACACAGACTCAAAATTGCAAACTACCCTGTGCATAATTATTCGCATATCTTCTTGTCCCTTTATTTTGAAAATCCTGAATGACATCTGAACTCTGTCACGTCCTGCAGGCCCGAAGTCAGTTTAAGAGCCGCTCCACTGCCAACAATGTGTCCATTCTGGTGCCAGTGCCCAGTGATGCTGACTCACCCAAGTTCAAGACGAGCACAGGCAGCGCCAAGTGGGTACCCGAGAAGAGCGTGGTGCAGTGGAACATCAAATCTTTCCCTGTGAGTGCAGCGTCGAAGCAGACCAGCACTGCTTATAAACAAACAAAAAGAATCCAGCCAGATGTTGCTTTGCAGCCTCCTTATCTTGTTCTACCAGCATCCAAACAAGGTCAGATAAAATCATTTGGAAAGATGTGTCAAACAGAAAATATCCTCCAGTTTAAAAAAATAAAAATACTGCATTGTGTGGCTCTCTGAGAGTTTTTAAAAGCAGAGAAGTGTCACACTGATGCACATTTACATAAGCTTGACAAAATGTACGTGACAAACTGAACTTGTGTTGTGATAAATGTTAGTCAGCAAGCATTTATCATATTGTGACTGGCCTCCCCACCCACATAAGTATCCATCGCAATTCTGTTTCCTCTGCTTTTTTTTCCCTACTTTCAGGGAAAGACTGAGCTCTAAAGACTAAAACAGAGGTTTGAATGTTTTAAAAAGGAAAAAAAAAATCTTTACACATTCATTGAGTCACGGGTCCTTTTAAAGTACCTGTCAAGTTCTGATATCACCTCAGTAGTTCATTACACCTTCTGACTGTCAAGCCTGGTTAAAAATTGCTCATGACATTTTGCTGTCCGGCTAATTTGTAACTGCAGATTTTTCCTCGTCTCTGCCCGTCTTCGACCACCGTAAATGACATAGGCAAGGCAAGTTTGTTTGTGGAGCACGATTCATGTACAAGACAAAAAATAAAAAATAAAAGTAGAGCAGAGTTTCAGCAGCCCAGATGCATTCTGGGAGTTTGTTGTACAGGGGAGGATCATAAAAGCTGAAAGTTGCCTGATCGTGTTTGGTTCAGGTCTGGGTCCAGAGAGCAGGTGTGACCCTGATGACATGAGGGTTCTGATTGGTTCATAATGGAGCAGGAGATCATCAGTCTGTTCAGAGATTTTTGAACCAACAGCAGGACATAATCTTAGTGAATCAAAGTTTACATTTAATTCATGACAAAGTGTAAGGACAGATAAACATCACAGTCCACAAGCCTGTATTCTGTTCACTTTTAAAGAATTTGTAAAGATTACCCTCCCATGGCTGGAAAACTTAGTGAAGCTCAGTTAAAACTGTCTCTCTTTTAATCAGAGTCTTTCTGTGGAAGATGAATGCATGAATACAGAATGATTCTGCTTAATTTAGAGGCGTTTCAGAGATGGAGGAACACTGGGCACAGATATTTTATACTGAAAGAGAAATACTTGATCGGGCAGAATATAAAGTCAAAACTGACAGTAACTGATTTCCAGAAGATTAAACCAAAGTACAAACATATAGATTTGATGCTCAGATGATTAACCTGTTCGTGTCTTCTCTGAGGAGTTATGTTGAGCAGACTCGATTGATTGATCCACTTTATTTCTTGTTGCCATGGATATAGAGCTTGATTTGCTTCCAGATAAATGACCACAGTATAAACTGAAGTTGGACATTAACTAAAGGCTTTTCTTGGCCTTCATGCTGACTTTAATGGTTCACCAGATCCAGGAACAGCTTTGAGGCCTTCCCTCTGCTCTGTTCGCAGGGGGGTAAGGAGTACGTGATGCGGGCGCACTTCGGGCTACCCAGCGTGGAGAGTGACGAGCTGGAGGCAAAGAGACCAGTCACGGTTAATTTTGAGATCCCTTATTTCACCGTGTCTGGGATTCAGGTACAGTTGTTTATGAACATCCATTTTATGGTCTTTTGCTTGGTTCTACTTTGTTGTGCAACTGCAGAGTCAACACTTTACTGCTTGACATTCACACATGAGTGAACTGTGATGAGATTGCAAATACTTGAGCTACTGCATAATGCAAGTCTTCTCACAATTCCATGAACTTTGTGAATGAGATTTCATCATTTCCATTATTGGACGGGGGGGGGGACTTACCGAGCTATCACTCCATAGCACCTGGTGGCAGCAGTGTACCCCTTTCGTGAGCGGAGGTGTGGAGACAGTTGAACAGTGTCACCTGCCGAAAGCGTCCCAATTATCACTGGTTCTGTGGTTTGCAGTTCTGTGGTTTGCAGTTCTGTGGTTTGCAGTTCTGTGGTTTGCAGTTCTGTCTCAGATCTTCTCAAAGTCATCGAGGCTCTGGAGGGCGCTACTGATTTTGAAGTATTAGCCCACTTTACTTTTTGTTTTGTTTTATGTTTTGCTTTTTTCATTTCTTTTTAAGCCAGAGTAGCACCTCGTTGGCATCGTGTGGGCAGTCTTCCCAACATTCAGTGGAGCAAACAGATTTATTTTTTTGGTTATTTCTGTTTTTTTTCTATTCAGGATTTAAAACAGATAAGCTCTTCAACTTCATTCTTTTTTTTCTCTTCCCTTTTATCCTCATACATTATTCTCAAAGAAGAAAAGTTGACTTTGTTCTGAAACATAAAAAAACCAAAGAAGGAACAACACAGGGATGACGTATCCACACTTATAGCCGATTCACTGTGTAACTTACAGCTTTTTGTCACTTACCATCATGAGAAAAACAACCGTTTTCACTTCAGATCAACTGCTGTTTTTGATCCGAGTGGACTGATAAACTGAAGGACAAACAGTTTGATCCTGTCAAGGAGAAAGGAAATATTCAGCGCCACGAAAAATTCAAAACTGAAAGTTGAACATACATGAGCTGACGGAAACACTGCCGATGACGCAACACGTGCAATCAACGTCGGGACAAATAGCATGAAGATTCATAACTAACAAATGTTTAAAGTGCGTGAGACTGAACAAACTATTATTATTTTTAGGATTTATTTTATTTTTTTTACCATGCTGATGTTCCGTAGGTACGCTACCTGAAGATCATAGAGAAGAGCGGCTACCAGGCGTTGCCATGGGTGCGCTACATCACACAAAGTGGAGGTGAGAGAACAAGTCACTTAAAAGCATCTTTCAGTGAAAAAAAACACACACATTGAACTTTGGGACTGGTTTTTAAATAATTAATGTTACATCCCTCCAGATCAATTTTGGGCACAGATATCAAACTTTTTTTTTTTTTTTAAAATATGCTAATACAGAATTTTAAAACATGTTGTTTCTGTGATATGAGTCGTTCTCCTGTAGGTTATGTAATCCAGTGATTAATAGTAAAGAATTTTAATAATAAAACCGTAGGACGAGCGATGACATAGTGTGGATGTTTTACATTAAATATGTTTGTTTTTGCCTTAAAACCTCATTTTAAATTCATGTTTCTCTCAAAGAGTGAATCCTCATGAAAAATCATCCTCGTGTTAGTTCATTAATAGTTAAAGACTGTTTCAGCAGGACTGTGTGGGCGTGTTTTGGTCACATTTCCACCTCCATCAGAGTAAAAACAGTTCAGATACCTTTAAAAAAAAAAAAAAAAGATAAAAAGCCGTCATATAATAATAAAATGAATTACAGCTAATACAGTTTTTAAGTCCAGCCTGTTAGTGGTGTCAAATAGGATGTTTCCCTCAGAGATGAGTCTTTTTACATCAATATTCACTGCACACCCCTTGAAAGAAGCTAGCTGTGCAGCATCCATCATATCTATTACCTGCTTCCATCACGGTCGCCGTGGCATCACGGTCCAGAGCGAGTCAGTGCAGGTAGCCAAGGATAGAAACTTTATAAGCTGTCTGGCTTTGTGCAGGCTTGGTTAAATGTTTCACAGTGGTCTGTGTTTGAACAGAAATGGCAGGTAAATTTGTGCAGCGACGCTCCAACCTGGGATCTGGGGATTCAGTTGCTGCCCTGAGAATGAACCCATATCTGTCAACCTCAAGGGTGACGCCAAGGACAGCCAGAAATATTTGTCAGCTTTGCGCTCGCATCATCGCAGTAACGTCAGACGTTATCTTTACGGCCTTTTGAAATATGTAGCAGCAGTTTTACCAGCATCGTGAGTTCGATTTTTGAGCACATCAAGTCATTTCAGATGGCCACTTTTAAAGTACAGCATATTGATGACACTGCAGCAGAGTCCTCCTCACTACTGTCAATGAAATGGAAATGATACGGAGATGGAGACTCGATCCCTCTGCTGGCCCGCTGCCAGACAGTCCTCGAGTTTCGTAGCTGCCGTCCACAGGAATGAACCCGACTCAGTTTCATCAATCATGTCCGTTACCTGGCTTTGTCAGGTGTGGGTCGGGTGCTGCAGAGGTTGAACGCTACCAGCAAGTGTGAGAGGACTCCCAGGGCGGCGCTCTGTAAATGCCAAGGCCCTTCTCTCTGCTTGATGTAATGTCAGCAAGGAAGCAAAGAGCAAAAGAGAGAGAGCGATGGAGAGGAAGAGTACAGGTTGAAGTAAGAAGAGGGATGAAATTAGGTGACTGGGGAGAGGGAGACGGTCTGGATCTAATTTCACTTAACAGTACTTTTGTGCTGATTAAATGATATCCTGATACTGCAGCCTGGAGGTTCTGACTTATTAATGACTGATGAATAGGCTTTAAGTTGTTGTGCTCTGTAGCAGTTTGTGATGACATCACTAACGTTGAATATCTATCACGAATATCTGCTCAGAACATGAGACACTGATACACATCAGTTGGATGCTTAACGTGGCTCATCACCAACACTGGTGGTCCTCATTGCTCTTCAATCTGATGTTGTTTTGCACATTTCCTTTGAATAATATTAATTTTTGTTTTTTTTTGTTAAACCATGAAGTTTTTCTTTTGAGTCAGATGGATAAATCAGTACAGGCCTAGACGTACAGTAGCTGGTGCGAGTTGATTTGAATAAATTACTTCATCAGTCTGTGAAGTTGTTGGCTTCTTCTTCTTCAGTTTCAGAGGTGTTTCATTAAGTTAACTTGGTAGCTCGCAGACCAGTCGACATTTTTCACACAGAAGTGGAGCTGTGGGGAGCCGAAGTGACGACCGTCACGTCCAGGCGAGCCTCCGTCTCAGTTGCTTCTAACGTAGCTCGAACTGGAAAACAGCATGAAATCTATACCCAGTACCGTTTCTGAGCTGGGCAACCCCCACAGACCTGTATCTCCTATTTGGATGATGTTTCCTATGAGGATCTACAGTTTATTTGGTTTTTTTTTTGGAGATAAGTTGCCCCAAAAGTTCATGCTCATATGTATGTGCACATAGATGCGGGTTGATTATCGTGGAACAGAACCTGATTGATTTTGTGAGGGAGCACAAAACAACAAATGAAAAGAAAAATAACTGAAATATAAATGCTATTCTGATAGAAAATCATTGTTTTTGTGAACTTTACTGCTTTATAGTTGGTTTGAAGACACCCAACAGCACAGCAGCTGGCGTCTGTGATGATTGTGCTGATAAGATTTTAGGAGGTGAAACAATGCGGCTGACGCAGGATGACATCATTGTTTTCATATAAAACCCTTCTGTTCCTCCTGATAAAGAACTTCAAAGTCATGATAGTTTACTTCTTTTGTTTTTTTCACTTTTAGATCTGTCATGGTATTACTAATCTCTGAGCTGCAGATTGAACTGATCATCCTCTTCTTCTGTTCGCACCACGGCCATAAATGCAGGACACAGAAAACTGAAAAAAACAAAAATTTCAGGTCATTGTCATCAAGAGTTTGGCTGAAATCTTTTCACACAATTTCTTCTTGCCGTGCCACAAAACATGTGTTTGATGTGGAGGAAATATTGTGAATTACTTTGACATTTCGATTTTATTTTGGAAACAACTTTCAGTATATATTGTCATAATTATGAGCAGTTTTAGTAATCAGAATATCACCGCTGAGGGACTGAACGCTGCCTCTGATGGCGCTGACGTGACGTCCGTTGGCGATGACGGCGAGAAAAACTGTGCGCTAATGCTCCACTGTTACATTTCTGGCAGATTACCAGCTCCGGACAAACTAAAGGGCACAGATGCTACCAGACAAAAGGATAGTTTCTCCCTCTGTCTTCGTCTCAACTCTCTCCAGCTCCTCAGCTCCTTGTCTCCTCGTGCAGGAGGACGTTTGACATTCATCCCTGCTGTGAGTGGAAGCTGGACATCATCTCTTCCTCCGTAACTAAACTCTGAGGGGAAGGAGTGTTGCATCACCCCTTGACCTGTCTGCTTTTGTTTTTTCTTTTTATCTTAAGACGAATAATGAACGGACGACTCTTTAACTTTTAATGTTACATCCCTCCAGATCAATTTCGGGCACAGTTATCAAACTTTGTTTTATTTTTTTATACGCTAATGCTAATTTAAAACATGATGTTTCTGTGATATGAGGTGTTCTCCTGTAGGATATGTAATCCAGTGGATTATATAGTGCCAACATACAGTAACTGTAATAGATTATTAAAGGTTCTTGTTTCCAGAAGAGCCATAAAAATGTTCTATGTTCTAAATTCTATGTACACCACTTTTTTTTTCTCCATTTCTTTTTCTATATAACAGCTTCATGCATGGATCAAATCTGCTCCTTTAAAAAGGTCAGATCTTAAAGGGTCATGGTGTTCATGACGCAAATCACCTTCCAGTCGTTTAACTTAACTTAACATCCCTCTCAAAGACGACGGTTTTGTTAGAACCTGTGAAATAATTTCAGTGCCCTGAAACAAAACGGCACCTTCAGCACTGTGAACAGAATCCCCCGTGAACTGAAACCAACACCAGCAAGCAAGTCAATGATTTATAAGGAGCAATATTGTCAGCGGCATTGACAGTGCAACATGTTAACAAACACCCACGGGGCTCGTAACCTTGTCCTTTTTCTCAAAATCGACTTTGCAGCTTTGAGGCAGAGACTCAAGGAATGATCAAGCTGCAGATTTTTTATTTTTTCATCTGTTGTTCCCTGTGGAGCAAAGCTTCAAAAGACCACAAAGGAGGTTGAGGACAGTGGGGGGTGGGGGTGGGTCTTCAAATATTGAATATTGATGATCTGTTGAAGGTGGCTCCGTCAGGCCACCGTAGTTTCCCAGTACTGTTTGTGGCACACTCACCGCCTCTCTTGTGCATGAACCACATGTCATCAGCTCAGCAGAAGAGCTGATTCCAAACCAGTCTTTGATTTTTACGACCTCATGTGCTGCTAAAACTCAGAAACAAAATCATTCCATCGTCTCATACGAGGACCAGAACACACGCCAGAGGGGATTTCTTTTTTAAATGTGTGATTTCATGTGTTCTTATTAATTTATCATCCTGTTTCTTTGTAGCAAACTGAGCAAATAAAGGGATATATTTGGGAATAAAAACATTTTTTGTAACTCGTGATGGCATATTATTATTTATCTTCTTTTTTTTTTTTTAATTGGGTTGCATATTCTGCATTTAGCTTTGAAAAATACTTAGAAACAGCCAGAAATTGACTTTCTTCAAGTATTTCTCTGGATTCATCTTTCTCTCAATCTGACCTGTCACCACAGCATGATTCTTCCACCACCGAGCTTCATCATAGGGGTGTTATTGAGCAGAATGACTGACAGAATTGTTCTATTCAAAGTGTGTTGAGGGTTTTTTTGTTTGTTTTTTTCTCCCTTCCTGCTCTCACTGAAGCTGATTGACGCTACGCCGACATCCAAAGCCTCTTTGACACTTGGATGAGACTTTAGTGTTTTTGAATTTGTGAGTCGTGGAGTCTAAACTCTGTCCAGTTTATTCTTTTTTTTTTTCCACCAGTGAAACTCAAAATCCAAAATCCCACATTTATTTATAGAGCATATAATTGTGACATAATGTATTAGTTAAACCTATATCACATAAAGTGCAAAGAGAGAAGGAGCTTCAGTAATATTAATCTAGTAAATAAAAGAACATCTTTTAACGTGTTTATTTCAAATATCTCCTCATTTTGAACTGATGGAGAACGAGGCCACTCTTGCTGCAGGGTGCACTCTAGGGCAAAATGTACATTTATTTAAGTGAAGATAAAAGGGTCTATGCTTTTTCAAATGCCGCATGAGCCACGCTCTTCTGTTTGTGTGTCAGGACAATAAAAAGCGGTGCTAGCCTACACCAGGCCCCAAAGATTGCTGCCTTGTGCATTGTCCCTTCAGCTTGCCGTCCGTCACCCACGCCTACAATGGATAACTGTGTGGCCCCTTTTGTCTCACAGCAGAAGGCTGTGTGTATGTGCAGGAAGATAAGAGGAGTGATTTACAAACGCACTGGAATGAAAACACAATGCATAACTTTTCCTTTGTTTTTCTTTGTTTTTTCTTTTTTTTTCTGTTAGATGATCTGAGACATGAAGCTTGAAAGTTTCTGGAAACATTGCAGAAATGTAAATGATAGTTTTCTCAAATCTAAGCTTTAACATTTTTGGAAACAAGTGACATTTAATATAGCACCACTATGCACCACTGAAACCAGTGAAAATGTGACGATGAGCATTTTGACAACACACTTCAACCACAAGCACATGTACTGAAATTCTGAATGGAAATGTTGGTTCAACAGTGACTGGAGGACTGTATAGATGTAACAGCACGGCCCCTAAATTACTTATTTATGCTTTTTAAATCACTGCTTTTTTTAAAGAAAGCAAAAGTTTGTAGTAAAATTGAGAAATTTGCAACATCGCACTTTCGTTTGCTGTAAAAATTTTCAGTTTTGCAAAATCACAACTTTTTAACGTGAAATGGCAACGTATGCTGTAAAAAAGTCTTTGATATTAAAAAAACAACTTTTAAACGTAAAATTGTGACTTTATACCCTAAATTCCAAATTTAATATCACTCCTTTGTCATAAAATTGTAGACTTTTTGATTTAAAATCATGAATTTATGTTCTAAAAAAATTGCAAATTGGCAGCATTACAACTTTGTGATAAAAACTTAACCTGTCAATTTCTAAAATAAAAAATAAAATTCCCACATAAGTCATGCTTCATGTAGAATTTGCATGTTTTGATCCTAAAAATCACACTGTAACTTTTTAACTTTAACTAACATTTTTTTCTGTTGCCACATATTGACTTTTGCAAAAGTGAAAGGTTGTGAGTTTCAGTTTATGCTACGAAGAGCACAACACATTTATTTTAAGACAATCCTACGCCCTTCAGGTTCTCAGGGGGACCACATGACTTGAGTTTGATAGATGTGTTTTAGATGTTCCTCTCCTCCGTCACACCTGGCTGGATGACCATCAGCTGGTCTTGAAGATCTACACAAGTTTGTCACTGACCTGCTAATTAGAGCCAGGTGTGTTTGATCAGGGAAACCATTAAAACATGTGGGACGGTGGTTTCCTGAGGATCATGGTGGGAGAACACTGATTTAACATATTTTCTCTGCTTTGATTCTCTGAGACAAAACAATTACACAGCCGCATCTATGGTTAAAGTAAAAATACATCATTTAGGGCAACACAACCCCAGTAAGAGTGCAGTCACAGTTAATAATAATGCTTTAGCTTTGCATTTCTTTTATGTGCTTCTTGTTTCAAATCCGACACAGTGACATTCAACAATATTTTTGAATTTCTGGATAGAAATGAGGACAATGTCACAGTTAAAGCCAAATCATCTGAAGCACCTGCAGTCGCAGTCACTGCAGGGAATAGAAAAGGGGCGTGCATGCTTTTTTAAATGTAAATGATCTGATTGGCTTTGCTCAGTGGATGATGCTGCAACAGACCGAATTTCCTTTTAGTGCCATCAAGCTTTTAATGAATTAATGTTGCTTAAATTCAAATGTTGTTTCTTGTTCATGATGAAATGAGCCCACTTGTCCATAAGCTAGATCTATCCTGTGCAATTTATTATTAATTCTTTATTAAATGGTTCACAGCTGCATATTAAAGTTATTTAAATTCAGGAAGCTGAATGCCAA
Organism: Arrhamphus sclerolepis; assembly: GCA_037176975.1. Lineage (NCBI taxonomy): Eukaryota > Metazoa > Chordata > Actinopteri > Beloniformes > Hemiramphidae > Arrhamphus > Arrhamphus sclerolepis. The sequence goes on along the minus strand of JBAMYA010000019.1, from coordinate 9,830,946 downwards.
AAAAAAACCCCAAAGTGAATAGTGTCCAAGTGGGGAAAAATGAAAATCCGTTAATTCTTTTATTTGTTTTGACTTTATTTCATTCCAGTATTGACCCAAGGACATCATGTTTGTCGTGTTGACGTCATTTGTTCTTCTTCCGTTAATGTACCTTCATTCTAACATTTTCAGGGCTGCAATGAAGCTGGTGCAGGGCATCTCGAGGCTCGTAATGAGTTTGAAAATTCAGATGATGATGATGATGATGATTTTGTACAAAAAGAGTATCAATAAAAAGCTGAGGGTTTTTTTAAAGAGGGAAGCGGATGATCTCCAGTCTGTCAGTGACCTCATGTGCAGCATCAGCAGGTAACTCAGGTGAACTCTTGGTCGATGACACAGATGGAAACTCACAACCAGCAGCTGAATATCCAGGATGCAGCTGTTTCTGATGGATGGATGAAATATCCTGGCTTTCTGCAAAAACGTCAGCGTGAATGTAGGAGTCACTGCTTTTTATTAATTAATTTATTTAGAATTTCCATTCTCCAGGTCATCCCAACTTTTTCTGAGCTGGGTTCTGCAAACAGCTTTACAGTGTGCCTCCATTCATACAAATACCTGATCACATATGTGCGGCGCTCTCGTCTCTACCATCTCACACTAATGAACATGTGGGGGGGTCCTTGTCGGGTTCAGACACCTGCCTGAGTTTACTGAGATACATGTGAGGGAACAGAGACACCTGAGCAGTGACATTTCCCTTTTCTGCCCCTTAAACCTCCCTGTATGTCTTGCATGTTGACGTTGGGGCCGCGGTGTCCCACTTATCCGTGGATGAAATGAGACCTTCACACACTCCAAACTTCAGGGTTTACAAATAAAACCCCACTACAGGGCAACATGGCTGCACTAGGAAGCACAGAAAGCCATAGATGGGATCATTCAACAGCATTAGTAAGGATTGTAAAATGATGAAAACCAGTGTTTTATGTTATATTCAGTCTTGTGCCCAGATATTTACGGACATGAACAACCTTCACAAGAAAATAAAAGGAGAAAAAAACTTCAAATGATAATTTTAACATCATGACTACTGATTTGCACACCTGTCTTTCATATTTAAACGTCTAATAAATGTTGATCTGATGTATATTCCATTTGTGCACCATGAACTCATCCACCAGCATTCCTGAGCAGAAAAGAAACCCTCTCTTTTGATTCTTACGTCTTTCCATTGACAAACAAATGCCTACAATAACAATCAGCCATCATGTGGATCACGCTGATGATGACACAAGGATTCGTTTGGGATTATTTTTACCAACCAAATACAGGAAAAAAAAGCGTAACGCTCTAGCTGACCATATTTTTGGTCTCAGACTGGATTATCTGGGGACAGTGACTGAGAGAAGGATGAAGGACAAAATCAAAGCCATCCTGGACAACCCCTCACCCACGAGCAGATGTGCAGCTCATTCAGTCACCTCCTCCACTCTGAAGCAAAACTGAGAACTTCACTATCTCTTTTCTGCCATCAGAGCAGCTGTTTTGAACTAAAATAGCATCCTCAGTTACAATTTTTTAAAAAAGAGGGAATTTTACTGCCCAGCCACTTTTTTCTGATTGGCTCTCACCAGATCCAGATGTTATTATTCGGATCTTTAGCTCAGGTCAAACTGCAGCTTCGGTGCATTTATCCAGACTTTAATGCTGATACGGAAGATGAAAACAAGACTATTGCATATAGTTTTTTACTTCCACGCGATAGCTGATCATTGTACTTGAGGGAAATTTGATTTAGTGATGGCATTTTTTAAATAAAAAGTAGAATAACACCAGTTTCAGGAAAAGAAGGTGCTACGTGATCCACAGTTTGGACAATACTGCATCAACGAACAAAAAGGAGCACAAACACAAATCATCCATACATTCTCTGTTGTGATAAAGATTAAGATTTTGTTTTATGCCTATAATTGTACTGCATGAATTAATTACAGTTATTAACTCAGTAAAAAGTGGTTTTGGTCATCAATTTATCAAAGTACCCCTGATCAACTGATCATGTTCATATCTTTGTGTAAACATGGACTAAGAGGTGGGACACAGGTTACAATGATTACTTGAAAGACTGTTGTTTCTGTTTCTTTCTTTTTTTTTTTAAATCTCATAAGCTTTTCAGTCTGTTGCTCATTCTGCCGACACTTTACGAGCAGGCGGTTGTCAAGGAGGTCCAAGGTTCTGTGACCTTCAAAAAACAAACGTACATGGCCTTGTATCTGCCAAACCCTAAAAGTCCCCGAGCTTCTGATTTTTAGTTTAATTATTGATGGATGAGAATTACACAGTCACAGGATTGGCTCTCATCACAATTAGATTTTTTTTTTTTTTTTTTTGAAAGTGATGAACTATATCTGAGATAAAGAACAAAACTGTGCTTTTAATTTCTGACTATTCTAAATTACCTTAAATACCACTTAAATGTACTTTTTCTTTCTCTGTGCTTTGATGTCGATGCTCATTATACAACAGTAACATGGCTTCCCACCAGATGGGGAAGGATATACCAGTCATGAATAAAGTGCTGGTCACTTGGAGTGAAAAAAAGAGGAAATATCACAATTTAAGGGATTTAAAGTCTTATTGTTGAATTTTTGCATTCGTACTCTGTGACCAACACGCAGCTGCAGAAAATGATCCAGATTCAGCTCACTGTGTCTCATGCACAGGTGGACCAGAAGGTATCAATCTTGTTTTAATCACTTTTCTTGAAATATTTGGACAGTCTGCTGAAATTAAGATTAGCCAGGGCCCAAAATATACTTCTTTTATATAAGATTGGCCAAGCTGGAGGCAGTCTCTCTGCGAGCTTGATGGTCCATGCGTCCTGATACAGTGAAGATATTCAAAACCCGGTCCACGAGCCTCCGTCCATGCCTTGTCCTTTGAAGCAGGAAAACCACAACAGCGTATATTCCAACCCCGAGAACCGCTGCTCCTCCTCCGGCCAGCAAAACCACCCCAGAGATGTACATGTCATTGAGGGCCTGTCCAGGCTTTGGCATGTGGTTAGCCAGCGCCAGATGCAGGAGAACGCCTCCACAAATTAACAGCGACAGTCCCGTAACCAAAACCACCAGAAGGTCAGACAAACCGCCACTCTTCAGCATGTCGATCCGCCGTCGGGTTCGGACGCAGTTCATGTCCTGCACGGCTGAGCTGAGCAGCTGCTTGAGCAGGACCCCCAGGGCCAGCAGGCAGAGGGCCGTACCTGCGCCCAGCCGCCATTCGCTCGATACGCTGGTGGTGGTGGAGAGAAGGCCGACACCACCCAGTCCGCAGCCCAGGATTAGAAGCACAGCGACGCAGTAGCAGAGCACAGACCTCCCAGGATCTCTGAACCACCACAGCTCCACCTGCTCCTCCAGGATGCTGTGCTGGATCTGGACTGGGTCTGCTGGACCATTCAAGCCCAGATCCGGGTCTCTGGCTCCATTCAGGGGGGGGAAGTTGTCTAGCTCTGGCATCTTGCTGCTTCTCCCAGGCTGCTGAATGAAGATTATCCACAGAATAACCTCAGTCAATCATCCGCTGATGGAGGGGGGCAGATTCCTCAAATGTTGAGGGAGACCCTCAATATTCTTAATCACAAATAAGCCCAGAACAAATAACTATTATTCCCAAGGTCTTCAAAGACTTGTCTGAGCCAAGTGTTGAGTTCTGGTGCGTCAGCTGAGGACTAATGCCAAACAGCTCCTTACTTCATCTTTATTCAAAGCAGAGTCTCCAAGCAGCGGCAAAATGTCCAGTTTGAGTTTTCAACATGGCAGCAGTCACCTGGAAGACAAGACAGACACATTCAGCCGTGCAGGTTTATTTTCTCGGGGACCCTCTCTGCCACCGGATCTGAGATGACTGTGGTTGGAGAACTGCGTTGACTGACTGGTGCATTTACTCTGTTCCCAACCCTCAGTTGGTCAGAGCGCAGAAGTAAATGCAGAACTTCCATCTGACTTTGGCCTAACAGAGAGATGACGGATGGCTTAACTTTACACTTGTAAGCAAAAAAAAAGAAAGCTGTTTCAGTTTTAAATATTTTATTATACTTTTATGTTTTAATTTCCCTTTTGGGAGTTAATAAAGTATTTTTTTTAAATTGAATTAAGGCTTCCAGCTTGGTCTTGGTAAATCATGACAGAAACACAAAATAAAAGTGATATTGGCCATTTTTTCTTCCTGTTTTTGTTTTATGTGTTTCTATTTCAAGGTAACTCCTAGCCTTCATCGAGAAGCTGTTAAAGGAACACAGAAGTGCGTTTCCACTGGTTGGGGTTCCAGCTACTTTTTCAGGGAATGAATTGTTGATGCATGGCTCCAGAAACGGCCCTGAAAAGAGGCTTTTAGGAACCTTTGCGGGGTGAAAAACATTCCTGTGGTATGAGAGGTACTCCAACGGCCCTGGTAAACTGCTGGGGGGGGGGTTGACTCGGCTGATAGGGTACGCTGTGGACAGGCGATGACATCATTCAGCTGCGCAATGTCCACTTCATGTACGAGTCATCTTTCCTCACTTAGCCCCACTAGTCTGGTCCTCACCAGACTCTTTCGCTCCATTCCATTCCCTTTCACCAGGGAATTATAAGCTCTGCTTTCTTTATTCTGGGACAAAATAAGCAAATCAAGGAACAGAAGGCGTGACTGAGATCCACGACCTAGCTGCTGCGCTGAGTTAGACATTGCAGTCCAGTTTATTCCTATGAAATCATCAATGGCAGCAGACACGGACACGCAAGAAGCCATTCGCTCTGTTGTGGAGAAGACCCCGGTATCAGCGACTTAAAGCCACAACAAGAGGAGTGTTTGGTTAGTTTTTTGAAGGGAAATGATGTGGTAGCCCTGAACTGAATATCCTCTGGTATGGAGGACTGTGTTTGCAGCAGAAGCTCGAGGCAGCTGCTCTGGTGCATAACATATGTCATCTCCAGATGATTGGTTTATGGCTACACCAATGATTTTCAACTTCAGACAAGTGTCCACCTACCAGGAACTAAATGTTTGCCAATTGCAACTGGCCAGACTCTTAACATGAATGAAATGAAGTGCAACAGTCTGTTGAGGACCAAGCTCGAGCACCACCATTACACAACATACAAACAGTTGACTCTGCCATGATGTCCACTGTAGCTCTCTGGGATGGCTCAGATGTTCAGTGTTTTAAATTGATATGCAAAGATGACCAGGACAGATGTCTGAAGGACCAGAGACTGAAAGAGCAAAACAAAACTTCCTAAGAACATTCAAATACTCCTTTAAATGAAACTGAAACTGATATTTTAATCCGCAAAAAATAATAAAATAATGCTTTAATTCTGTGGTCAAACCACAAGTGTGATACACGTGAACCGAAGCAAAGGGAAAGAAAGGTTAAAGTAAAATAACGCTTGCAGTTTTTTGTCATTGGTTAATAAATTATCTATCATATATAATAGGCTACATTATATATGACAGGAGCCAATCAGCTATTCCAGTAACTTTCAGTGAGTTCAGCAACATTGACAACTAGTCGGTACTAAAGTGCTTGGATGGTGTCGCTTCTGGGTTGATAACGTTGAACTGATGATGCTGTAAATGCAGATTAAAGCGCAGAGGAGATTCTTCACGGCTGTTTGTCTTCCTTTTAACAGCCCAAGTGAACTCAAGCATTCCTTCTGGTGGTGTTATTTACCGTTTAAACTATATAACACACTGACATGTTTGAAAAAAAAGAAACACAAATACCAAAATTAAAAACACAGATCTTCACCTATTGAATGAATATCTGGATATCTGAAGATCCAGATCCAGTCCTTGTTTGTTTGTTTTGGGGGTTTTTTTGGAGATGAAAAAAAGAGAAATTCACATCACAATTACGCAATTTTTCTTTTCTTTCTTTTTTTTCTTTCAGACAGTTTTACAAACTGCTGTAAGACTGAATTTCAGCTTGGTTTAAGTCCCCCAGCTGCTGCTCAGAAGCAAAGTTTCGTCTCATCTCCCCTCCATGCTGAATGTGACCTGAGGTCCCACAGACTGTAAACCAGGATGGGTCAGTGAAACGGTCCCGGCTGTTCATCTAAATCCCAGGTCTGTCTGTCTTTGTAGCACGCAGAGGATAAAAACCCACCCAGTTAAAGATGCCCACAGCCGTAAACTCACACAGCTTGTCTGAACATTCAAACTTGCCGTTCTGGCTGCGTGAGAGAAACCAGTGCCGACACTGGCAACCTTTTCTATCTCTCATTATCGCTATGGTAATAAGCTGCCACGACAGCAGCGGCTGGTTCAAAGAAGCATCAGCTGTTGATAGAATAAAAAAATTCCCATCTAAGCACAAATGCACAAAATCCAAAAGCTAAAGCATGAATGCATTTTTTTCCTTTTATCCTTCCAAACAGACACCCACACAAACCCATTCAGCACATCCTCACATCTGTAGTCCAGCTCTGCAGATTGTTAATGTGTCTTTATGTTTTAGCGCGTATCAGGTAGAGGCTCATTATACGTGACACGCGTTCGATCCCTCCTCTCCTCTTTTTTTTGCTCTTTTTCGTTTCTCAGCAGGTTCAGTCTCCATGCCATAGTTTGCAACCTCATCACACACCCTTAACACAATCATGCAAACACATAAAGCACACACACACACACACACACACACACACACGAACACGCACACACACATACATCCACAAGGTTATGGCAGTCGACAGCTTGTCTTTTAAAAGCTGTCAGCTGCTTTATGTCAGAAGTGCCCTGACAGATGCTGACAGGAGTTACAGTTTGTCCTCACCAACCGTGGATTTTGCTTTGACAAAAAGAAAACAAACAAACAAAACAACAAAAATGATCTGGCAAATAACACAATAAGATGATTTTGTATTCAGGCTATTTTTTACTTTTTTCTTCTGAATTATTGCGTCTTTGGAAGTAATTTCAAAATCAATAAACAGAAAATTTGCCATCAAAAAATAAATGCAGTGTTGTGCAACCACCACATTTATTTGTCGACTCGCAGCTTTGTGTCTAGAATGCTGGTTGGACATGAGTTTCTAGGATTTTTTTCTTCCTTGCTTGGGCCAGTATGAAAAAGCCACTGGGGTAAAACTGGACGTACACTTTTAACCTTTAAATGTTACAGAATATTTTTTATGCCTGGGTTCTTTTAATACAATTCAGCCACACTTTTTGGTCCCCAAGTTAGCTGACATCCAGATCATTAAATGGTTTTATTCTCTCCGAACCAAGAGGTCACAGCAGTTCAAGGCTAACAGCCAGCGTATCACAGGAGTGCTTCAGGGTGGTGAGAGTTCACCTCTCCTCTTTACTACGACTGCGACACATCGATGACTGCTAAAGCAAGAATAAAAACAAACATATCATCAAATGTTCTGAGCTTGCTGCATCGACTTCACCACGAGGAAATCTTCTTCAAATCCCAATGTGACATTCATCACCTCATTTAAAAAACACTAAAAAAAACAAACAAAAAAAATGTTATTTGATTCTAAAGGGCTACTAAACCATGACACTGGTTTTATTGATAACTTTGTGTGGTTGCATGAATATTTAGGTGTAATTACTAGACGAGAAACTAAAATGGTGTGGACGTGTCGAGCTGGCCCAGAGGGTTCATTTTCTCAGGAGGCTGAGACTGAGCTAGCGAGTTGAATGTGTTGTTGTTTTTCCACGCTGTCCTCGAGAGCGACATTAGTTCAGTACGGTGTGGGACCTCAACAACGATCCAGTCAGAAAAAAACAAATAAATAAATAAAACGGTTAGCCATCTCTCTAATACACCTGTGATGCGAAAGCGATCAAACAGGCCCAGAGAATCCTCAACGACTCAACACCCATCCTCAACTCAGAACATGAACTCCTCCCATGAACTCCTCCCATCAGGACGCTGCAAAGCCAGCAGATGCAAAGCTAACCTCTTTAAACTCTCCTGCGTCTCCTCATCCATCACACTCTTGAACGATAAAAAGCCATAGCTTATCTTAACTCTAATTATCAGACACATTTTATCAGCATTCTGCATGATTAGTATTCATTGCCTCTGGTTTTAGAATTTTATGTACTCATTTATATATTAATTAATGTAGTTAACTTTATTATTTTTAACTGGACTACTTCAACAGTTTCGACGGTGTAGCCAGCAAGAAGGTTCTGGCTTTGATTCCCGGGTGACGGGGGGGGGGGACTGGGGGCTTTCTGCATGGAGTTTGCATGTTCTCCCTGAGTCTGCATGAGGGCTGGGCAGGAGGATTACTGTACCCAAAAAAACTCAGAATCCATTAAACCAAATCAAATCCATTAAACCTCATCCTATAAAACCATGTAATTCTTTTAGATATAATAATGCTAAAAGAAAGAGAGAAATAAATATGACATTACCATGCATACCAAGCATAGTCATAGTAATAATTTATTTATTTATTTTATCATCCATATCATCTCGTCTGTGTGGGCTTTCTCTGGCTGCTCCGGCGTCCCCCACAGTTCAAAATCATCACTTGGAGGTTATATGTGGTGGCGTGCAGAGGCAATGACAAATAAAGGCTTCATCTTCATCTTAGACAGAGGTTAAAGACAATAATATTAGAAAAAAATCAATATATAGATAAATAAAAACGCAGGGCCGTGCTTGTTGTTGGTGTGGACAGGTGTAGCCATGCAGCGAGGTTAGAAACTAGCGCCCTGACAATATGGAGCACATAGAGGAGGTGTGAAAGGAAGACTGAGGTAATTAAAGCAGAGGAGGAGGGTGTTTATTGGCAACAAGCTGCTCTGGAAGCTTTTCATATTCTTAGTCTGATGAAAGGACCAGGAGAGTGTGTGCACGGGAGTGTACGCTTCTGCGTGTTTACAAGACAGAACAGTTGTAAATGAGTAATAAAAAGGTGAAGACACTTCCAGTGTATGTTTCTAACAGAAAGCAAGACATGAAGGTACATGTGGTGTGTGCATGTGCACTATGTGTGTAAGTGTGTGTGTGTGTGTGTGTGTTATGGAGTCACTAATTAATCCCAGCAGGTTTCAGCTCGGTGTCACTGACAGGTATGGACACAGAAATAGCACAGTAATTGAGGCATGCTTGTATGCTGTTCAGGTGTCTGAGCGGTCGAAACACCAAAAGTGCTAATGCGACAGCGATGATCGTTAAGACTGCAGCACCACCTAAATCTTAGTCTCATTTAAGTTTTGGATTAACCCTTATTAATTTGTGCAGTTCTTTGTCATAAAATACTGTTTCGGTTTCATGTAAAAGCTAAAAGAAAAGTGAAGAAGAAAGATCAAACCGGAGCCAACGGCAACCAGCAAAGATGGAGATGAAATCGAACCCTTAATGACACTGCTATGTCTTACGTCAAGCTGTGTTTGTCAAACTCCGATCTGCACACACGTAGACAGAGACAGGACTGCTGGACTGTGTCTGCCTTTCTACTTTAACCACTTATATGGCCTCTAAAACTGTCATATCAGCTGAGTCATATTCCTCACAATTATCTCTTGAAAAGCACTGAACCTCTGTTTCACTCTCCACTGGTCCCCTTTAAATAACAGAAAACTGGAAGAAATGTACAAAACAAAATAAATGAACATGATGAATAATTCAGTTTTCTCCAAGGACCGCAGAGTTGCGCTCATCTGTAAGTAAACAGAGAAACAGTCTGACATGAGGGTGTTACTAGACCAGTCTCACAGTTAAAATTTACAGAAGAGCGTTGTTTAAATGGTGTCTTTAGAGGGAAAGAAACGTTCTAGTCTTTTATACCTGTGCAGTGAAGCCTTTACTACTTTATATTTTGCCAGTCAGAGCTTTTTTTCACGGCTCCTCGGAGATACAGACAAGGGGGAGGTTTGTCCTTAAAACTTGGGTTCAAGTCCTGATTTACACCTTTTTTTTTCTTTTTTTCCCCTCCCTCACTTGATGTTTGGTAACCTTGAAGAATCAGAACCACTTGGGGTCAGTTCTGGCCTAAAATGCAGGAATATAATAGGAAGGAGGGGGGAGTGTTGCCAACTCTGGTTCCACATGCATTTCTCTTCAAACCAGTTAGGTTTCTGCCTGCAGTGATTTCTGCTGGAAAAGTAATAACACAAATGTTATTTTAAAATGTATGCTGTGCAGACAGGTAAACGACTGTGCCATGACTTTTTTTTTTTTTAATCGGGTGATGTCTCTACAAGTGCTGGAATTATGAGATCATTTATCTTGTTGGAAATATACTTATGAATATGTCTTTTGTGGCTTAATTAACCAGCAGATCTTAAATTTATTGTTGAAATAAGCATCAAATTTCTCTTTCACCATGACAGTCCCATTTCAAATACGTAAACAAACTCTGCTAACATTAAGCAATGTCCACGTTCATTTATGAATTTATTTTCTCGCTCCGGGGTTTTTTATCAGCACCCCAGAGAGTCGAAAAGTCATTTCTAATGTTCAGTGTCTTTCAGTGGTTGGTGTGCTGAAGCTACTCTGTAAATTTGACATAAATTGTTTGTTTGTTTTTCTTCTTTTCTACCCGTTTCAAATCCTTGAACCAGATTTAAACTGGAAACAAAGTTTCTTTTAAAGTAACAATATCCTGCCTCATGGACGGATAATTTCACCCAGAATTTAATGTTTATTTCCTTTATTTCAGCTCATGTTTTGACGACTGTTGAACTCTTACTGACACTGCATCAAACTTTCTACAGCCGTTTATAATGTACCAGCACAGTCCTGGTTAGGATTACTGGTTTTGGTCTTGGTTTACTGGTGCTCTTTTTCTTTCCAGCTCCTACATGGTGACGAGCTCATTTTATTCATCTCCTCAGTTCTTAAGCCCTATGTGCACAGAACCAGTCTTACCTGCAGAAAAAACTGCACCCACAATAACTGTAAGAAGGTTTTCTTGATTTTCCAAGTTATCTGAATTTCACAACTTATAATTAAAATAATATGCAAATAAACTTTTAGCTGTGCTTTCACAGGTGAAGGTCTGGATTTTGAAGTACACTGCAAAAACAGCTCTTCTATAAATAAGCCTAATATTCCTAAGTTTTTATTTTCAAATTGCCTTTAATAAATAAAAAATCTACTAATCGGGTCAGAAAAACGCAGTTGGGTGGAATTCTTTTCTTTTTTTGAAAGAAAACTTTGTTAGAAATCAGTTCTTGTGCAATTATGAATCACCACTGTGATCAACATCAACAGATGCATTTGTAGTGTTTGAGATATACCGCAGCTGCTTTTATCCTGTCTGGTCCTGGAGGACGTGACACCTTTTGACATCTTAATCTGTTTCCAGCAATCAGCCCATCGCTGCAGTCTTTGGTGCTCAGTACAGGCCGGTTGTGAACTACAAGGTGACACCAAGTGGTCCTGACAAAGCCTGCACTCATCCAGCAATGAATCTTTACATATTGGCAAATTGGTCAAACAGCTAAACTTTATATCTTCAGATGTACCACTTTATCTGATCTTAAAGACAAACAAATGGGCAAACAGCCTTATTGATAATCCACTTTAGGCTTTCACTTGGACCAATAATCCCAGCTTCTGCTGTGGCCTATGGATTTAGCAGTTACTTATGAGCACATTAGTATATTCGGCAGAAGCAACAGAAAACCACACTGGTGATCATTAGCACAATTTATATAAAGACACAATGTCTGAAGATAGCATTCTGAATGGCTGTCTTTTAAGTGACAAGAATGATAAGTGTGGTGCAGACGCTCAGCTCTGCAGTGAGAAGTGAACAGACTTGAACAGGCCAAACGCTCTCTGTGAAGTTAATGCACCAAGAGTGATGATGAAAAATCCCAAAGACACTGTAATTGTAAACCTTGGACACAGCATCATCCTCTCTCTCCTTCTCTCTCTCTCTTTCGCTGCATCTGCCTGCTCTAAGTTTTCAGCCTGCAAGGTCACAAGAGGAGTTGTGCTTCAGGGTAAAAATTTGTAATACTGAAGCTACAATTACCTGGGAAGCTCTGGGATGCCGGTATTCCCCCCTCTGTTACGTTGGCCAGCTGAAGTCATTTCACCAGCTATTAGTGCCTCGTTTTATTGCTGGTTGTCTGAGATTATATGTTAATCAGAGTGCTGATCAGCAGCAGAGATTGCAAAAACGGCAACAAAATCCAAGGAAAGACAGTGTTCAAATCCTCCTTTCTGAAAGGACGTTTAGTCTGGAGAAAAAAACTGCAATCATGCAGTACACAGACGATAAATGCACACACAGGTTAGGTCTGAGGGGAGTTTCACAGGTATTTCCTTTATGCTCTTGTGGGTTTTTTTTAAACAGGCAGTTTCAGATTTTATGAATTCATCTGGATCTCAGAGGTTTGGATTCAGAGTAAAAGCCGGTGTTTGGGAGAAACTTCTGCATCTTTGGCTTCCTGTTTCTTCCAAAAAGTCTTTCCTGCATTTAATATTTTATTCACATCATGTCTTGAGAAAGTCATAGCGTTAGATATCTCCGCCAAATAATCAAAGCAAAGACATGTCAAGGGGAAAGCATGAGGACCTCCTGGTCCCGCTGATGAATCTCCCGCTGTGTTCGTTTTTATCAGAGAGCCCTCCGGTAAAGCTGAAGGGGGAGTCCACGGGAGTTTGCACGATGCGTTGCTGTGGTGACAAAGCAATGCTCTCCTTCTCCCCTTCCCCTCTCTTCTTTCCCGTCACGCTCGCCCCCTCCTCCCCTAGTCAGGCGGTGATTCTCTTGGCGTCCCGGCGGGTGAAGAGAGGGGTCAGGGTTGGCTCCATCTGTCTATGTGATGGGCACTGGTGCCAAGCGCTACAGGGGCTGGAGCAAGAGGAAAGCAGGCTCGTGTGGAGTGGGAGGGTAGTGGATGTTTCTGAGCTGTCATGCACGACTCCAAACAGGGCTGAAGCTAAAGCTGAAGCTGGGACAGGGGAATGGACTGATCAAGAGGGACAGGAATTAAGGGGTGAGAGCAAAAGGGGCTCAGGATGAAGGGAAAAGCTTCAAGCATTTGGATGCTGAATAGGTCTTTAGGCAGACAATCTGGATCTTTTTTTCTTCTCCAGTCACAATGGACAGCTGAGGCACTCGGGGAGGCTCACTCTGTCCGGAAACAGCGAAGAGACAATAGCAGAGTCAGTGTCCCTGTCCTCACGCTGTCAGGGAGCACAATGGAAAAACCTAAAACGGACAGAAATAAAGACTTTTACATCAGCTGCACACTCTGCATTGCAACGTTGCCTCTGTGGCTCATTTAAGCATCTTACATTAGCAAGAAAAAGTACATAAACCCTGCTGGAATTCATTAGTTTTCTACACTGATGTCCAATAAATGTTATATGATCATCAAAATCAATAAACACAATGTGGTTAACTTGATAATACCCATTATTGTTTTCTTGCCATATGTTTCAGGAACACATCCAACATTCAAAGCCCTGAAGGGAAAAGTAAGTGAACCCTTGGAATTAAAAGCTGGTTGGCAGCAGTGACTTGCACCATGTCCAGGGAAGTGATGGGATGTCTGGTGAGAACTGCACGAGAGCTGGTTCAATAGATCTCTCTGAAGGTCTGAGGTCTGACTGGGCCACTCCAAAAAGTAGATTTAGGTTTTTTCTGAACCCATTCTGTGGTGGATTTACTTAAAAAGGGACAAGGGAGTCCCACAAGGATCCATCCTCGGTCCTTTACTTTTCACCCTTTATAGAA
>JBAMYA010000019.1:9785349-9807738 GCA_037176975.1 Arrhamphus sclerolepis | reverse complement strand
AGACTGATCAAGTCTTTCTTAGTGGGTAAACCAACAAAATCAGCAAGGGATCAAATACTTGTTTTCCCCACTGTATGTATAACATTCCAATTCCTTTTTATTGACATTTTTTAACATAATTCCTCTGGTGTAGCAAATGATTACATTTGTTGGAAGGTAAACTCTTCTACACTACTCTTCTACTACCTCCTTAGTTTGGAAATGCTTTAAATATGTTCTCAGTCTTTTTCTGAACCAATGTTTACATTTCTTTTTTTTTTAGTTATTGAATTTCTGGTTTTGAGCAAACTTATAAATAGTTCCTCCTCTAGTTTGTCAGAAAAGTATAAGATTGAGTTACCTCCTGGCCTATTTTTCAGATTCAAACCTGGAGTGTCTTGGGAAGGCTGACATAAACCTTAAAGTGCTCATGACACGATTTTGACATTGCTTGCCATGTTTTATAAACCAAAAAGTAATTCCCAATTATCTATATAATAGTTACAAGTGCACCTGCACAACATTGTTATAATCAAAAAAACGCAGCCATTTCAGCTAATTTGACTGAACTGTGACGCCGCTCACCAGATGATGGAGGCAACGTAAGTCATGTAAATGCAAGATTGGTCACCTCTACTGGTCTGTCGTTTCTTCCCCTCCACATGATGGTGAGCTGGTGGTGGACAAGTGGAAGTATATCATATCCTAAACCAACACAAGGGCTGTTTATGCTAATATATAAACACATCCAGTAAATCCTATACGGCTATACAAGGGGTGGGCATTGGGGGGGTTAGCAGCCTGGTAAGTGACAGTAAACAGGCAGGTCTACTAGTATTACGTGCAGCCGTTGAATAATGGTTCATTCACAGTGGGGGCCGTGCATATCAGGGGCCGCCGGTGACCAGAATTACTGTGATGACTTTTAAACATACAACTTGTACGTTAGTAGCACATGTTTGGGCATGCATCTGTTATACACAAACCAATTCTAGATCATCAATTGTTCTGCAGTTGATGTCACAACGCGGCCAGGCTTTTTCCAGTCACTGACCCAACTGGTGTTGCGGCGCTATTTTCAACGTCAGATATTTACATGACAACAAGTTTGATTGAACCACCTATTTTGACATGTTGTGTATAAATCATTAATGGATGGATGGGTGGATATTAAACTGTGCCCATAGCTTTGAACCACAAGTACTGGAATGAGTTGATACAAAACAAAAACCTAAAGTCTACAGGATATACAAAATGTACAGAGCTCTAATTTATGTTGTTTTGGTGTGGTGTTACAGGTCATCCATAAAAGAACAAAGCAAACAAGCTGAAAGCAGGTACCACTTCTACCCACCATGGTGGATTTAGACATACTTTAATCAGTAAATCATTCCTCTTTCCATGCATGTGTATTGGATCGAAGAAAGGAGTCCAGCTCAATGGTCTAGTTAGAAAGTGTGTATGCAAACGTACTGAATGACTGTAAGGTACTCAGGTCCTGTGGCTGAGGAACAACCCCAAATCACCCTTTCCTGATGTGCACCACCAATTGCTTCTCTAAAGCCATTGCTTATGTCTTTACCGCTTAACATTGTGTTAACACATGTGACAGTTCCAGACTAGGAATCAACCAAACGTGTCTGCTTCTATAAAAGCTCTGCACACCCCATCAGGACTGATGATTAGCAGCACCTGGGTGCATCTTACTCTCTTAAATCTAATGGAAGCACTAAGGAGGGGTGGTGTGTGTGTGTGTGTGTGTGTGTGTGTGTGTGTGTGGGTGGGGAGTGATGCCCACTTGTTATGTTTTTCTTGCTCTCTTCATTTTGGAAACCAGTTATGTGTTGTTGTTTATCTGAGGCTGAACAGTGAGACTCAGTGTGGTCAGGTGACTTTCATTGCTCACACCTACAACACACACAAAATGAGACAAAAGAAAACAGGATTAAAAGAAGGGAGGTGCCAACCTTTGCACATGTAGTGTGTCTACTAGGAAATTAGTAAGAACAGTAGTCACCACGTTTTCTGACGTAATGATTGTGTATTGAGCAGCTGTTTTTGAAGCGTCCATAACAGCGTCCATAACAGCATCATGAGGTCGATATGTTTTTCCTCTGCTGCTAGTGATGCTGGATGATGCATAAGCTCCATTTAACCTGTGGCACAGATCTGTGTGTGACTGCTGATCCAGTCAGCACACTTGCTCAAAGGGGTGAAGGTGCTGCACCGCAGTTTATCAGTTCATTACATGAGCTTTCTATCATCCAGATACATGACCCCTAACTGCACTAAACTAAATATTTAATCCACTGAAATTCAGTGGGTTCCATCACATGGGGAGATACTGGTGCATTTAAAGAGAGTTACTGGTTCTTTCTCACTGCAGCATGTTTAGTTGATGTAAATTTAAAATTGAAAAGGTCAAGTTACTTTTGAAAGCGTAGACATATGCGGCAGCACTTTTGTACTTTCAGCATGTTTAGTACATTTCACTTTACAAAACAAAAGCAAAGTTCAATAACTAAAACCAACTTTTGCTAGATAATGTAATTTTTTTTTTACAGCACAAAGCTCCAGATGGTGTACGCTCCTTTTGATTCGCATGTAGAACATTTATTTGTGTGTTCAGTGCTTGTATAAGAGTAAAACACTAACGATGAATTACAATAAATATTTCAACTGTTAAAAAGTGCTGAGTCAAAAGGTTAAACAATTAGAACAGCTAAGTTTGAAAAAGCATCTTTTCTTATACTTTCAGTTGGGTACTGTACTGAACAGGTTTTGGTAGTCTGATCAAGAGTCTTAGAAAGTTGATGTTTTTTTTTTCTGCTTCTGTCATGATCTTCCTCATCATCGCCACCATGTTTCTCTCCAGATGCTCCCATGACAGAAAAATCCCATCTGTCTTTATTATATCTTGAGTTCCACCTGGGAGAGAAAAGGAGCATTTTCATGAACAGATCCATGATAGTCTGTCAACAATGGTGACACTGCCATAAAAAAGAGAGGGGGAAAAAGAGAGAAAAAAATGACACAGATTTCCTCCTAAAACCTGCAGAGAAAATAAAGTGTGCGATCAGAGTACTAAATCATCCTGGTAGTATTTTAAGAATATATAAATCATGTTTGCACATATCCATCTTGAACTTTGAACTATGAAAAAGCCACATAGGAAATGAGATCATTTGTTTTATCTCAACTTTTGATTATGAGATCGTTTGAGGGGATGAGTGAAGAGAAGAAAATGGGACATGATATATGGAAAATTAAGAAAATGGGTGGAAAAAAATGAAATCATGAACACAAAGAGACTGCAACTCACAAATCTGCACAGACTTTGCAATTTCTGTCCACCATGAGATGAAGGGACACACTCAGCACGCGTCTCCTTGTCCAGATACCGTGGTAACTTACATTTGTTTTTAGGTTTAAACAATCTAACTGTAACCACAGTCTAAACGTTAGCGTTAATAAGGTGACATAATGATGCCCAAAATCTCTTCACTGTCCAAACAAATACCCACTCTCAAGGTGTAAATACTTACAAAGGTTTTAGCACAAAAGCACTCACACATGAACACTGAGAGAAGAGGCTGATCCAGCACTGATCAAGCACCTGATCCTCCATCTGCAAGGACCAATATCTCATTTCCATTTAAATTAAACATACCCAGGTTGGCAAGATGAGACAAACTATCATCAATGGCTTTTTTTCCCCAGTAACAGCTGCAAAATGAGCTTTTATGATCAATAACTGGTTGTTTTATTCTGTCTGATGACTACACATATGTTTGCCAAGAATGTATCAAATTGGGATAGACGGTAAAAGCCTGACATAACTGTCAAGACTAATGCAGACTATAATTAGTTTAAAGCCTTTATGACAAAGGTTATGCTGCTGTATGTTAAGAAAAAAATTTTTTTTTTTTTTGTTTTGTCGACATTCCTGGTTAATAGAAGTGATCAATCTCCATCAGATTAACCAGACTCTCCCAGTTTAGTCCAAACTGTGCTTAATAGATACTGTACCTCAAAACCAGTTGTCTTTATTAATCTTGCTTGAATGTAAAAAAACTTGGTTTTACCTTCTAAAGCAGCTGCTGTGAGTTGGAACAGACAGGTAACATCTGGATAACCGTTATCTTGGAAACTGGACCCAATTCAGCACTCAACAGCTGATTAGGAGTCTCCTAATTCGTCTGTGGGAATGCCTTTCTCTGCTGAAGACAGAGTTGGACCCTGTTTCATCTCACTTCCCATTACAGCTACCTCAGCACCAGATTACCCACAATGTCACCTCGCTAAGGATGGAGGATAAGAAGATAATGTTAATTTGCGAAAAATGCAACACCTGTGAATAAATGCACAATAACTAATGGCCACCTATTGAATCCTATTGTCATTAACCTTGTGTCAGGTTCAAGCAAAAATATGCAGCAAGTTAAATCGCAGGTGTAAATAATACAAAAGCTGTCATGTGACTGACTTATCACACAGTTGTATAACTCGGGGTTAAACTCTAAACCACAGCGAGGCTAGTGACTAGTGATAGTGCAGTTAACCCCCACAAGTCAGTGTCATTGGAGATCACAAACACAAGTCAGTTGCATTGTTGCTTGATTAGCTTGGGCTTTGAGTCAAACCTGGTGTTAAACAACTATGTGACACTAAAAAAAGAAAAAAAAAAGTTGCATGACTTCTTAAACCCTGTTGCACTAGAGAAGCTTCACACTTCCAAATTCAACTGAAAATCACAAACATTTCTATTGTTATGTTGTAACATGGGTGGCTGACAAGAAAAATATAGCTACAGTTCGAGGAAGGCAACAAATGCACATATATTCGCTTGTTCACTGGCACGGTTGGGCTAAGACATTAATATTCAGAAACGCCTCGTGGCATTTATGAAATTCCGAGCAAGAGGAGGAAAAGAAGACGGTCCATTATTGGACCGCAGCTGGCAGAGTTTTTAGTTACAAAGATTTCTCAACTGGCTGTTTCAATAGCTGATCGACTAAAGTGACGCCAGCAGTCAGAGCTGTGAGGAAGACGTCAGCCAAAAGGGTCTGAAACTGTCGGGCCCATGTTATTTATGCAATGTGTTAAAAAAAACAAAGATAAAAAGGGCAGCTGTTTTCTAGGTGACTGAGAAAGTCAGCTACACAGGAACACACAGCAGGGCTGCAGTACAAAATAAAACCCTGACTTTGATGATTAATGCACATCTGAGACCTCACTGGTGCAAAAAACAGCTCTGTCTATATAGATGTGGGGAAAACGAGTCGGATGAATCATCCCTGACCGCTCGCTCAACAAGCGGACGAGTGTTGTACGGACGCACGACCCAGTGGACCGACTCTGCCCTGACCCCTATAGTGACCAGATCCATGGTCTCTGTGATGCTGTCCAAGCCAATCTGCTGCCACAGAGTCATCTCCATAAATCAATACAAAGTTGCCCTGGATAATCATCTTCAGCCTATGCTGAAACATTTCTGTCCTGACGGGAGGCCTCGCTTCCAGAATAGAAATAGAACAGAATGCCTTTATTGTCACTATACACATGTACAATGAGATTAAAAGCAACTCCTTATTCAGTGCAAACATGTACAAAAACATATAACAACTGACAGCGTTTTCATCCATATGCCAAGAAGGGGTCACTGAATGGTTTGATACACGTGAGGACGGTGTGAATCACATGCTCTGACCTTCACAGTCACCAGATCTTGACACAACTGAGCAGCTATGAGAGATAAAGTACAGATGTCTTAGACAGATCTCTCCATCATCACCTAACATGAAATGAGTGAAGGTCTTTGGGGCAAACTGCATTTTCTCCATTAAAGCTTTAAGTTGGTGGCGTGGCAACAGTGACTGATATTGTTGCTTAGCGAGCGCTAATTATTAGTTGCATTATTTATTCATTTATTTATTTATCTTTTTGCAAAGTCTGTAATTTCCTTTTAACAAATCTATTTCCGTATGTGTTCATGACAAACTGTCATCCATGTTTGTTTGATTTCTGGTCAAAAATCTAAATCAGTAGACAAAGTCTGATCAGGTAGGTCATTAACTTTCAGATTTTTATTCATTTATTTATTTTTTTTGACAAATCTTTTATAGTCTGGCACTTTGAGTTCACCTTTTCATTTCTGGAATTCTTTCTGCAACTCTATTGGCTCATTTTTCTATTGGACAAAGTTAAGAATTCAAATCTACTTTTACAGGGGTGAAAGTAGATTTAATTTCTTGATGCCTTAGCTTCATTTCCTGAAAATCTAAATAAATAAATAAAAATGCTTTAAAGCTTTAAAATACCAACAGATAATATTGGCATCTTAACAAACACACACACACACACAAAAAAACATTAAAAATACTCAAAGTCAAGCATTTCTTTATTTAGTTTATCAGCCAGAGAATATTGTGAAGAAATAAATGTTTGTCAGCAACAAACCACACAGAACTGAAGCTGTAATGCAAGCTAACGACAATTCAGAGGTCATTTTGAACAACTTGTAAACTTTTAATGAGGAGACAAATTTTGTATTGTCAAATTTTTTGTTTCTAAGTTCTGCTAGTTTTAAATGTGAGTTTTGGAGATGCAATGCCGTGGTGGTAGTTTCAGGTTGGTCATTCATCACAAACCGCTTCTAAATTACCCGCTGACTCCTAACTACAGCAAAACTGTAAAAAACAAAAGAGGGAAATATGACAACTCTTTACATTAGATTTGAGATCTTCTTCTATTGTTTCTTCTTCTTTTCTTCTTTTTATTTTTGTAATTATTATTATTATTGTTGTTGTTATTATTATCATTATTATTATTGTTGTTGTTGTAACTTTTTTTGTTTTGTTTTTTTGTTTGTTTGTTTCTTCTGACACTGAGCTGGATTTAGTACCTGTCAAATATCCAAAACAGATCTGACTTCATTCAGGTAGAAGCTGCTCACTCTTTTTGTGTTTGTTTAAATTCCTCCATTGTTGGAAGCTCACAATGGTAACTTTGAAGAGCTCTAACGAAAACTTAAAACATGACATTATAATTCATTATTTTAAAAAGCTCACCCCGAAAATATTTATAAAATGTCATTTTCAAAAGCAGAGTGGGAAGTGAATCTAAAAGACAGGTGGTCGGTTTGCTGGGAAGCATCTCAGCATCAACCAGGACAAAACTGTCCAGTGTTTCCTGGGGTGAAAACAAAGATTCAGTTGAAGTTTTTTGCTCAGAAAAAATGTTGAAAACAATCAAATCAATTTTGCTCCTGAAATGGTCAGCAAATTCTTCACATAAGTGGTCATTGGAACGAGGGCCGGCTCTTGGCATAGGCGATATAGGCAGTCACCTAGAGCGCCACCTGCTGGAGGGGTGCTGCCAGCTTCCCTCGCCAGGCCCAATCTCCTACGGTTAATTAGCATTTGCCTCAACACGCAGGATGCTGTTTTGAGAGGCGCTTGTTGGTCAAACAGAACTAACACAGCGATGAGGCTGATGCAGCAATTAGAATAAAGATGTTTTTGAAGAGCGCGAACTCTCGTTAACTTTTGAACGGCCAACGAGCTTTTGTTTCACCAGCAAACTGAAGTTTTGCGTCGTTTTAGTCTCTCCTTCTGAAGAAGAATTAGGAGGGTTTTTTTTTGATTTTCTATCCCATATGGATTACTAGCTGGTCCCGTAAATAATTTTCTATGCCAGTCCCCCTTCTTTGTGTGTTCTCTCTTGAAAATGATAAATATTAACAAATGAATAAATAATGATGTTCCTAAAATGTGGTGCTGCTGCCTGAATCACATGACAGATGCGCACTTCAGACCGGACTGGCACTGATAAGCATCAACCGCGAAGTGATGATACCATAGATGCTTTTGCTGCGAGGAAGGGGGGGGCACCGGAGAGTAATATCGCCTAGGGCGCTAAATTAGGTAGAGCCGGCCCTGATTGGAAGTCAGTTTTTATTAAAATCAGGACTGATTCTGGAGTCATTTTTATTGTTAGTGATTAGTTTGACTAATCATTTCCTGCCTGTTTAACATGGATGTTGTACATTTTAAGTTGTTGTAAAAATTTGATAATTAATCAAGAGTTTGTTTTTCCTCCAGCTATCCTATAATTTAATTTTAAGTTGTCTTATTTCCTCCTTGTTTCTCCACAGGTGTGTCAGTGTAGCAGAAGCAGGTAAAATAACTAGACGATTGCTGCTAAAGGATCAATGACATTTGCAGCCACTTCAGGGCTCAGATAGCATTTCCTCACGGTTCTCTCAGAGGTCTCCTGCTGCAAAAAATCAGTGATGTTAAAAAACACACAGTGGTAATCAGATACAGCCAAGTCAACAACAGAGGATGAACTCATGGACATGTCAGGGAGAAAGTCAAGATCCAGAGTGTGTCCCCTGTTGTGAGTCGGCTGCGTAAAGTGTTGATTCAAATCAATGGAGTTCAGCAGGTCAATAAAACCTGTGGTTATATGATCTGACTGATTATCCATGTGCAAGCTAAAATCACCATAAATAAGGACCATATTGTAGAAGGTGTATATTGATGATAAGAATTCATAAATAAAACCTGCACACTTTTTAGGTGCATAAAGTTTGAAGGCTGCTAAAAACAAAGGCATGGTATTCAAAAGTGGTGAACTGATCAAATGAAATTTGCTTTAGCAACAAGTGAAGTAGCAGATTATTGATGCAGGACCGTTACCTTTCCTGCCCTTCCTGTAAGAAAATATAGAGCTAAAATTTGGTTGAAAGGCCTCAGAGAGAACTGCAGGTGCGTCCATGCCCAACCATGTTTCAGTTAAAAATAAACAGTCGTATTATCTAAAGTCAAGTCGTTTATAATCAAAGTTTTGTTCGAGAGGGTCATATTGAATGTTGATTGTTACTGGGTTCTTGTCTTGCACTGGGTCCAGGGGTCGTAGGCAATGCAGGATTGATTTCCTGTGAGCAGTCTGTCTGTGATGAGAGTTGTGATGGCGTGAGTGGGCACAGAGACAGATGTAGGAGGTGGACAGTAGGGGGAGCTAGCAGTGGGGATGGAGGAATTAAACAGTCAGCTGCAGGTGGCTGTGATGGTCTGGACAGCTGGTGGATGCTGGCAGCTAAAATGCCACTGCCCAGCTTACTCGGGTGGATACCATCAGGCCTGTAAAACGAGGGTTGTTCCAGAACAAGTTAAAATTGTCTATAAAAGCAACCTTGTTCACATGACTGCAGCCAAGTGTTGATGCTGAGGAGTCTGCTAAAACACCACACTTCACGATTCAGCAACGGAATAAGTCCAGAAATAAAAACATATAATCTAGAGCCATTTTGAAGGTTAAAAATTTTTTTTAAATCCATTTTGTAGTTAGCTCAGACTTGCCACGAGACGAATCATTACAACACGTGTAAAATCAGCCTCTTAATTGAGGAAATGAATGAAAATTTATGTCCAGAAAAAGCAAGTTTTGGTCTTTTCTCTTTTTCTGTCATTTTCTTGCTTCCTCCTTGCCCACCATTGGAAACGTGAAAGAACCTGGAGCTCACGTTTCTCTTATTGTTGACTTGTATCAGGGGAAAGAGGAGAAAGCAGGAAAAAGCCATAAGGGTGATGGAATTTCAGAAGTGTGGAATTATATACAAATGATAATAACTAACAACACATATATCTTATCTTGCTTCCAGAAGGTCCAAATCCAGTGATAACATTAAATGGAATCTAGGTAGTGGTACTCAGATGGTTCATAATTAGTGAGAGATGCAAACCCATCTGATGGCTTGTGACCAGCAGCTGCTGCACTCCAAGCAAATTTGCATTCACGAGACGGCACAAGATTTCTAACACGCACATGCACATAAAAATAGAAGCAAAAGCTCACTTTAAAACACAGAAACAGGGTTACAATCAGTTCTGATTAGCTTTCCGGTTCAAGAGCTCTCCATAGTAAACATCTGTGACACAAAAAACAACTTATCAATAACAAAATAAGTGGGTTTAGAAAAGAAAAGCTTTGCCAACAGGATGCAAACTTCTGCCTGCAGGACACCAGTGAAATATAAAATAAAGAGAATCCAGACCATGTCTGCTAAAGCAGACAGGTCTTAAATAGAGGACCAAACTTCTACAAAGCCACTGATGAATGAGTAAAGTTCTTGGACAATATTAATGAGTTGTATTGAGTAAGGCAACTAGACCGCTTTGCTTGAGGAGGTTGATTAAATGGAATTCTTGATGCCAGAATCAATTCTTACCTTTTCCCTTTCTTTCACTTTCTCCCCATTTTCTTGTTTTTCTCCCTCAAGTCAGTTATCCTTTCAGTGTGTCCAAGAGAGATTAACTCTTCAATATATTTCCTCATCTGTTTTGAAGTATTTGTTGTATTTCACTTGGTTTTTCGGCCTGTAAAGCTGAGGACATAAAGAAGAGGTGAAGAATTCAAATTAGTTTACAATAAATCTTTAGCATCCCAGACTACAGCTTAGTCACCTTGCCATCTGTGATGTACGACACTGTGGCTCATTAAGCACAAATAAGAGGAAAACGTAATGGAAATTTTATAAGGAGAAAAAGGAAGTGTAAATAAGATTGATGATGAGCTGATCTGGTGAGATGAAGTAGCTTCTTTTAAAAGGCACCGCACATCCTGAGCGACTTCCGCTGACCCCCAACTAGGCCTACCCCATTTTGATTATCATTCTTTGTCAAGAAATAAGTTTAAATATAGGAAAACGTACACAAACTCCTCAGGCAAGTGTAGCTTGCATTAGACATGCTCAGAACTTTAGCAACAGTTACAGCAGGATGGGTAATCCTAGCGAGTTCGTGTACGCCACAAAAAAACTGCAGAAAAAAACCTTATATTAAAACAGGCAGTCATTTTTCTTCAGAGGCATTCCTTGAAACATTTTTTGAATATGCCAGCATATTGTTATTGTATGCTATACTATTTTAATTTATTTGACGGCTGTTAGTAACAGTTCCTTCAGTTGTGCATCCAAAGTTTTAGTCGTAACCACCTTACAACCCAGATATGTCTGGTTGCCATAAGAAAATTAAACAAATATATTAAAACCTGCCTGCTGTTTTTCATTTGGTGAAATTAGCCAGGCCTGATTAGTAATAACCAATAAGGAGGATGCAGGAAGCGTGCGTCAGACTCCTCCAGGTTTGGGTGGAAGCAGCTGTGGTTAACTTATCACGTGGTTTTAATGGCGATTGCTGTCAAGTTGTTTCGATGATGGGTCCAGAAAGAAAGTTTTTAAGAAACCCTAAGATGAACTCTGAACTAATTCCTGGTGAACTGGAGTTTAACTGGCACCAGTCCGACGAACCTCGACTTCAGTTAATGGCAAAGTTTTTATCATTCTGAATTCATACACCACCATGATAAATGTGAAATGAAACAACCAAGATTAGATTAGAATATATTAGAACTTCACTAATCCCTTGGTGAAGTTCCTTCTGCGAAACTGGGGTTCTGACAGCACAGCACCAGTTAAACAGGAGATGGAGTAATACAGAAGATAGTAATAAATAAAAAAAAAACAGTCATAGAATAAATCTAAATTCAGATCCACACACCACGTGTCATGATATTGCACCTCATTAGTGTTGCACATCAGGTGTGGCAGATCTTAGATCTCTTGCACATCCTCGTCTCATCATCTGTATCTCCTCCTGCTTTTTATATATTAAAAATATGGTATCTACCCTTTAAGAATTGCTGCTATTTCAGGCAAAGTATGTACAATTTCAGAGGAAATTAATAAAAAAAACAAAAAAACAAAAAAAACAAAAACAAAGAACCTTTGGTTATTAGAGCTGATTTTATTTTGCACATTTTATTTTCTGTTGTTTTCTGTATATTTAAACACTGCTTTTAAACTCAGATGCAAATTACCTAAAGAAGGTCCACCATAAACATTAAAAAGAGTACTTTTTAAAAGAGGCGCAGCATATACTAGTTGGTTGTTTTCTCGCACTAGCATACATATTGCTTGCTATTTCTTTCGGGGGAATTCCCTGCTCACCCATGCATGTGGACAGATGCCCTCTTCCTCTATCACAGGCTTGAGAGCTTGAAAGTTTGGTGCTTTATCTTAACTGCATCTAAGGCTGAACCCCTGTGGACACAGATCTCCCATGTTTTTGAAACTTGTGTAAAAAGCACAGTGACTCCTCCTAAATAATGCAGTAGCGGCCGATGATTCCCTGGTTACTTCAAGGTCGTCTTCTTTTGTTTGTTTGTTAAAATAAAACAAAATAAACATAATGCCACATTATAGCAGTAACACATTTGCGGTCCAGGATGATATGACATGATTTTACAAAATACCATTCAACTAAGAACAATGTAGCATTCATGTTGAACACCGAAACAAATAAAAGCAGTACCAAACAAACTGGCTTGAGGCCATGCAACAACACAAAAGAAGAAATATGTTGTTGGAAGCGGGAAGGGATGTAGAAACCTGATCTGCAGAACGGTAATCAGAAAGATAGAACGACAGGAGATAATTGAGTGGACAAAGAGTCAGTGAGTGATGCAATTACTTATTAGGAGGAGCACACCGAAAGGGAGAAGGGCTGGATGGAGGAGTGGCGGGGAGAGCTGGAGATAAGAAAAAGGGAGAAATAAGTTCTGATACAGAGTGACTTTCTCAGAAAAAATACACATGCAGATGTTGAAGAAAAGGAAGATGCATGCCATACCAACGTTACAAATGAAGCGTCTTCAAATGTAGCATGAAGTGCCCGCTTGTGTAAAGTGTGTGTCCAGACATGCATTGAAGTAATTTCCAACAAATTGTATTTCTTCACTGGCTGTGGGACTTAGCAGGGCACAGAGTGCTTAAACATGGCCAGATGGACTAACTGCCTGGCTGGCAGGAAGTAACAGGCTGCACGCTTCTTTTTGATTGGCTCTAATTATGATCTACTGCCGTGCCTCCCAGCGAAGTGCTGACTGGGTGATGTGTGTGATGTGTGTGCTGTATGTACGAGTGTGTGCTCATGCAGGCTCTTCTCTGGTGGATACAGTTTTTTCTTTTTTTTTCTCACAGGGAAAAATAGGACAGCAAAGGTGTTGAGAAAGTTGGGAAAAAAACAAAACACAAAACAGTTTGTGTCCATGTGTCGTAGGGCGACCATATGGTAGCGTACCAACTAAGGTGACTCAGCAAAGAGCTGGTGGAATTGTTTGCAGTTTTCCAAATCCAGTGTAAATTTCTATGAAGAAAAATGATTATCACCCAGTTATCCAGAGATGAACAACTCTACTAAGAGCAGGTTAGACAAAGATATGAGCAAAGCTCTAAAAAGAAAAAAAAAGTCTGGAATTGAAGCAAAGATTTTTCAGGAAAACATGATCAATGTTTTCTTTGTGAGAGAAGGAAGAGACTATTTCTGTACCATATATTTAATTCTGCTGCAAACTTGGCATTTTTAACATGGAGGTCAACGGTGATTTTGCTCTGTTTGGGAGTCAGCACCTAGTGGTCCATCAAGGAACTGCAACCAAACTTCCTGGATGAGCTTCAACCTAATTCCTGATTTATTAATTCTCTTTGGGGATTAATAAAGTCCTATCTGTCTACCTATCTACCTATATATCTATTAGTGGAATGATTGATCCTAGAGGACAGTCTTGTCTCATAACATGTCGTTTTAGCCTTCCTCTGGTGTTAAGGTCAGCACTGACCCATTTTAGATTTTAAAGTATGTGGTGGCGGGATGTGGTTCTGCTCAGCTGCAGTATGGAGGCGATGCAGCGGCTCAGGAGCCTGCACCTGGGCAGCACTGACTGGCACACCTGCTCTGCATGTGCCAATCAAGGTCCCTCTATTTCAGCAACAGCTCTCTGGCTCTTGGGACCATCAGGTCCGCTATAGTTGAGTGTATGTGTTTATGCTCCTACATTTGAAATAGGTGGCATGAAAACTGAGAGTCTGTTGGAGTGTTTATGTGCTTACGAGAACCCTATAGCTGGTGATTTGCTACAAAATACAACATTAATTTGTTTATTGCATCAAAACTTTTTGACTTTGTCAACAACTTCTATTTGAAAAAATTTAAGTTTTACTAAAATATAAAATGCTCTGGTGAAAATTAGGACCTTTGTGGTGTTAGGGTTCTAGGGTAATATTATAAAACAATAAGTGCCATAGCTGAAGTCGTAAACACACTATCATCCAACAAGCCAGAGCCAGCTCCTCTTCCAAACACTCAGCTTCAGTTTGGGGCTTCTGTCGTTGCCTTTTTCACAAAAACAAAGGTGGACATGTCCAAGCATGTAAAGCCAAGGAAGACACAGTCTGATGAGGAGCTTACTGGTACTGAAGCTGCTCCTGCTGCTGCAGAAATATTCAAATCCAAAAGTGGCAGCATCTGTTGGAGCTCAGTCCCTCCTGACATGCATGGCAGCACAGCTGCTGCAAATGTCATCAAAATGACACCCTGGGATCACAAGGTTTGCTGGGACATGAGCAAGTGACATCAAGACATGTTTTGATCTTTTTTATGCCATTGTCAATATATACATATGTATATGTAGATATACATATATTAAAGTCATTGTTGCTATGACAAACCTTGAAGGAAAAACAGTCCACAGCAACATGTGGAATCACATGGATGAGGAAAACATGGATGCCTCTATTGGTGTTCTTCTTTTTGAAGGGTACATCCAGCAATGAGGTAACTGAGGTAACGCGTCGACGGGCAGGAATATTTTCCAGGCAACCATGTCAACTTCAGACCTTTCAAATATTAAGAGTCAGAGTGACTACTGGACTGGACTGAGTCCAGTAGTCCACTTGTGACTTCTTTTTTTTTCAAGAACTTCTCAGGAGGACTCATCATGCTCAGCACAGTAAAAAAAAAAAAAAAAAAGAGTGAACGTGAGCTGCCTGCTGAAATGTTGCAGGTGAAGGACAGGCTCCACTTTATACTGATGTCCACTCCCCACAAGCATGCAGCTGTGTCAGCAGGAGGTGACAGAACAACCCATCATCATCCTCAACTATAACAAGAATACAGGAGGAGTGGACAACCTGGACAAGCTGACTGCCACCCACACTTGCTAGCACACGACCAGGAGATCTCCAGTGGTGTGTACGACATTTCTGCATGGTTTTAACATTTAAAAGATGTGTTCTAGTACCCCTCAGTAATAGGGGTATTAGAAGATTAGGGTACAGGTAACATAACAGCCTTTTATTTATTTATATAATTCTCTTTATATGACAATTTTATATGTATGTATGTATGTATTTTGAAAACGAGGGGTATGCTGTCAAAAGAGGCCCAGGAACCACAACAAAAATATTAAAACCAATCTCTTCATGGATAAGTAAGCTGAACACGGAAACCAAGAGGCAAGAAGGAAATTGGATGGTAAATAAATGTTTTTAGGGTATTTTATGGCTTATTTGAGACACGGGTCAAAACCAACCCGTTAACATAAGAGATAGTAACAGAAAGCTAGCACAAGAGGAAGTTAATCTGTGCCTGGTTAGCTTAGTAAAAACCAAAGTCTGCTTGATTTGGGAAAATATTGTTTTGTTTTTATAGACTTAAGTCACCAAGGCAACAGTATTACTATGTTTTTGCAGTTTTATGAATGAAACGCTAAAAAAAAAAAAAAAGCAGCTGTCACCTGCATGCAGAGTGATGCTTCTGAACAAGACAGTAGTGAAGAAGCCATGTCATGTCACGGTTTAGTGAGTAGAGGTGTTTACATTCCCCTGGGCAGGACTCTGAGCTTCAGACTGCCCACGCTCCACCAGTCATTCATAGCACCAGTTCCAAGCCTGGATAAATGGGGAAGGGATTGTCAGGAAGACCATCTGATGTGAATCCTATGCCAAATCAATATGCGGAGCACAATGATGCTGTGGCAACCCCTACAAAGGGAAAAGCCGAGAGAAGTTGTTTTTTGTTTTGTTTTTTTCTAGCAGTTTGGCACCACTCCTCATTTCCTTCTCCTGTTCACACTTCCTTTCTTTTATGTTCCTCCCTTTTCTCCTTCCCATTCTCTTTCCTAATCTTTCAGTTAGCGCTGCTCTGCATACCAAGCTTCTCCCCTTGCCTCTAATCAGATCAATTCACTATTCCATTCACAGAGATATAATAAGGTGATTATGCATGGACCCTGTGCTTCTCTTACCCACATTTTCTCTCAAACTAACACACTCACACACACACACACACACACACACACTGGCTATTTAGCATTGATGGGAGCTGACATTGCATCGCCCCTAAAAATTCTGTGAATGTCCTCCATAAGAGAAAGCTTGCAGCCTGGTGGTCTGAGATTAATTTGTCGTTTCACTTTTAATCAGTGTCAGAAAAGAGAAGAGATGAAGAGGAGGAGGAAAAGTCCAAGAATGGAAGAAGGGTAAAAAAAGGAAATAAGAAAAGATGGAAGATTCCCCTAAATGTTTAATGGAAGTCCACGGTTCCCTGAAGCTGAACTCAAAGATGAACAAGTGGGGATGAATAATTTTAACTGCTGTTTTACCTTCTTATAACCAGGATGGTTGAACTACTTTCAGCAGAGAGAAGTTTATCTGCTAATGGCTGATTATAAAAAGCATGTGTTTCCAGTATATAGAAGGCTGTATATTTATTTATGAGATGTCATGATGGATGATGTCATGCTGAGAACAGGGTCTCTTCTTGCACCACATGCACAAACAAACACACTAAAAAGCTAAAGCAACAAAAGGCTGATTTATATTTCCGTGTCAAAGCGACACCATATATTACGGCATAGGTATGAACTCGACCCCAGAAGCTCTGCCGGGCCCTGATGTGCAACTTTCTCCGTGTCCATGTGAGGTCATGTTCCTGTCGCAGAGAACTGTGATTGGTCTGCTTGGTACATTTGCTCTTATTCATACGTCCCATCACCGTCTTTTCTTCATCAGAACTTGCCACAGGTTCTGTAAAAGTGACTTGATTGCTCAACATTTATCAGCTGCAGCTCACGTAAAAAATGTTTTATACCCCTCATCACCGTAAAAGTAATGTGAGCTACAGCGCTGCAGAAAAAGAACCTGCACGGCTGTCTAGTGGTTGGTGGCATAGTTAGTGGGATGTAAATAACGCACAAGTATAAACACCAAAGACAGCTTAAGCCATGTTTACATACGTACATAGCTGCTTAGAAGCATAAATAAGCTTTTAATACACCATACTTTGAGTTTTAACAACAACTCAAACTTAGGTTTTGAAGAAAATCACATACTGTAGTTGTGCAAACCACATCTCATTTGTTTAGTTAATTCATCTTTCATAGCTCTATGAACATGCACTTTTATGTTTTACATACTATGAATTCTGAAGAACAAATGTACTTCCTATCAATAGTTGAGGAAACTAAAAAAATGCAAGTTTAATTTGCTGAGAAACACCAACTGAGCCAAGTGTCCATCCATTATTTATACCCACTTCTTCCTTTCCTTTCCAGGGTCGCAGGGGTCCGCTGGAGCTTTTCCAAGCTTTCTTCAGGTGAGAGGCAGTCCAAGCTGGAAAAGGTCACCAATCCAAACGCAGACTCCAACAAGCTATTTTAAAATCACCAATAAGCCTAACATATGTCATGACCGGCCAGGAACGTGACAGCAGGCCGTAACATAAAAGATACCCAGATGTTACATTGGAGTTTTGAAGCGTTTCTTTGTTGTGAAAATAAACAGAAAATTCAACAGAAAATGTACATTACAAATGGTTCCACACGTCCAAATCAACCAAAGTTACCAAAATCAAAAAAACACAATAATCAAAGACTTAATGTTACGGCCCAGGCCCTGCTGGCCTGCTGGGCCTTTATGCAAATCCACCTGTGTCGGCACTTGCAGGGAATTGGCCACCAGTCCTGCTCCTGTGGATCTGCCTCCTGTGGCATCATACTTTGAGGATTGGTCGCCTACAGCTCCCTCTCTTCTGTGATTGGTCATCTATGATGACTCCTCACTATTTAACGAACTGCCAACTCTGGCTATCTGTGTCAGATTGGTGCACAGGTTACCGTCAGGTGTTTGTCGCTGTCTTATCTTGTTAGACCTTTAGTTTGCTGTAGACTTGGGGAACCTTGGTTTTTCCTTTTTGTTAACTGCCCTTGTCGGTTATTTGCTCCTGTCACAGGAAAATCTGTTTTTGTTTTTGTTTTTTTGTTTGTGGTTGGAGTTTGTGTTTGTTTACTTTAAGTATTTTGATTGCATAGTTTACGCTTACCTAGTGTAAGCTTTGGGTTTTACTTTTGTATTTTTTATTATTTGTGAATAAATCATTGCTGTTTTGCCTTTGCATCTCTAAATGTTTGTGTTGCCATCCCTTTGTACCCCTGGACCTAACAGAGGTCGTAACATTTAGCTAATGGCCCTTTTCCACTAGTACCTGCTCGCCTCGGCTCCACTTTGAGGGTTTTCCACCAGGTCATAGTACCGGCTCGTACCTGCTTCTTTTGTACTTACTTGGCTGGGGTTCTAACCAGGCTAAGTCGGGCTGAAAATGCAACGTCACTGGGATGCAGGCCACGGATTGGCCAGAGAGTGACATCACCGATGAGTCATGAGAGCAACTACTTCACACCCGCCGTATTTAAAACTCTGCAACAGCGACTGTGATTTACTTTACCTTCACAACTTTATTTTACGACTAAACATTCGTACGGGTAAAAATGCCAATCAAGCCTTCTCCGTGGGGCAAAAAGGACACCTCGACGTCCTCCATTGTTGTTTTTGCATACGTGACCAGAGTTGACGCATATAAGGACATCACAGCTTTACCATGAAGGCCCCACCCTCATCGAGGTGGTACTGAACTGTAACGGAAAACCGCTGAGGTGAGTCGAGCCGGGGTACTAGTGGAAAAGGGCCTTAAGACTACAACAAATCCAAAAGCCACTAATCTCAAGACTTCTAATACACAAGCTTGGAGGAGCAAGCTGTAGCTACTGCTCCCAGACTCAAGGTGTCCAGTCCAGAGGAGCTAATCCTCTTACGGCAACGGAACCGCCTCATTTGCATAATGTTCTTGAGGGGGGCAGTAGCGAAGCACATGAGTAGGAGCCAGTCACAAGGGTGCAAGATGAGCGTGGAGGTGGCCAAGGGCCGTAATACACAAGTGTTTTACTTTTTTGTTTTTTAACTGGTGGAGGAAACTTGAGAAAATCCACATAAGCACAGGCAGAACATGCAAACTCCACACACACAAAGTTTTAGTCTGAAAGTGTCTTTCCCTGGTTCCCATTTTGATTATCCTGCCGTGGCAGAAGTTTTTGTTAAAATAAAGCTTTTTTTTCTCCTTCAGTTCCTGCCTCTATCACCTCCACCTCCAAGTATTTCCTGTCATTTGTTTAAAAAAAAAACAAGTTGCTTTCTATATTTGTTGCGACTCTTTTAGACTACTGATAAGTGCTGCAGATTTATTGTATGAAATGTTTAGCTTTTATAGTGGATGTTCTTACTTGGACTTCCAGGAACTCGCTATTCACATGGACCAAAGGTGATGCTTTCATTTTACATGATGGTGTGCCCTTATTCATTCATGCAGAGTCTGCAAAGAAAGTTTTTTTTTTTTTCATTTCATCTGAATAAGGAGAAAACAGATATGAGAATCAAGCGTCAAGGAAGTCAGTGAAGTGCTCATAATAAAATCTCAGCTCAATTTTATTTGTGAAGCACTCAAAAAAAACATAGGCCGCAGTTTTAAGAGAGGACTTCAAAACAGGAAGTGAGTCAACCTGTCTGATCTACAGAAACGGCTCATTCCAAAGTTTCGGACCTCTCTTTTTCCTCTTTGTCTTTGGGACAACAAGCAGCGACTGATCTGCCGACCTGAGCCAGCGTGAGGGAGCGTGTGACTGCAGCAAGTCGGACAGATATTGTGAGGCAAGGTTATGAAGACATTTAAAAGCAGTTTTGTTTTGTTTTAAATCAACCCCAAAATAAAGTGGGAGCCAATGAAATAACACCAGCACTGTGTGGCGATGTCCTCATGTTTTGAGGCTAGTTAAAAGACAAGCTGGGGCTTTTTGAACCAGCTGCAGTTGTGAAAATATCCCAAAATACAGTTCATTACAGTAGTCTGAACGAGATGTGATAAAGGCATGGACTAAAATCTCAGAGTGATGCAGAGAGACAAATGGCTTGACTTTGGATGGATGGAAAAAACTGGACTTTAGCCCTGCTTTAATCTGAGGCTCAAGTTTAAGATCACCGTCCAGACATACACCCCAGTTTGTTGCTGCCTATCAGGTAGAGATTCTCGAGACCCAGATCACTGTGGACTTTATACGCATCACTGGCCCCTAACAATGTGACCTCAGTCTTCTCATTATTGAAGCTCATGGACATCCATGCTTTAATTTCTGTAATGTACTCCAGGATCTGGTTTGCAGAAGACTTTTTTTTTTTCTTTGTGGCATGTAAACCTGGCTGTCTTCAGCATAAAAGTGGAATAACGTGCCAAATTTCCAGACAATAGAGCCAAGCGGGAGCGAGTACTGGAAAAAGATAAGAGGGCAGAGGATAGAACCTTGTGGTACCCCACAAGTGAGCAGAGCAGCAAAACTTCTGTCTGCCAAGTGGGACATGGACGGATGGATACCTGCCCAGCTCCTCCAGGTGGATTTTAAAAGGATCTGATAGTCCACCTTATCACAGGCAGCTGTTAGGTCCAACAGAACCAAGACAACACGGTGGCCAGAACCTGTGGCTAAGAGAGCGTTAAAAATCCTCAACAGTGCTGACTCGGTACTGTGGCGGGTCTTAAAGTCTGACTAGAACATCTGGAGAACACTGTCATTTATTTATGACTGTTTTGCAAAACAAAATACATACATATATATATATATATTGATAGTATGCCTCAGAACCTCTGCAAAAAGAGAACCTCTCAATAATAAAAGCAATTTCCTGTATTTGAATTTGATCAGCATATGAATTATTTAATCTTCTTTGTTGAATATAAAAATGTTTCCTCTTCACTCGTTTATGTATTTCCATGTTTTAATAAGGTGAATTCGTTGTGATTTCATTACAGAGACCTCAGCATATTTTTTTCCAGTGATTACTCAGTTCTCAGTCCTGCCTCTGCCAACATGGACCCTTTGCTGTCACCTTGACACTTTTCTGCCCAAAGTTTCTACAAAACTCTTGATGAGCAGCCAGTGATAAATATGAAATATGAGCATAAAGCACTCAGTCACCTGGCCAAGGTATATAACGTGGTCACAAACTGGGCAGATGGAAGTGAAAGCTAGCGCTCCACTGAGTTAGTAATTTGCACAGATGCAATTTCAGAACAATGTCAGCATTTTAAAACAAACTCAGGGTCAAAGACCTGTCGGATATTTCTGCTTTTCCAGGCTGATATAGATTCTGGGCAGGACACAAGAGAAAGCATTTTGCAGCTAGAGCCGATTCTCTTCATCTGAACACTCACAAAATTTCTTGTAAAACCAACTGCGTGTTATTTGCCAGATGGTGCAGTTTTTATAGTGATGTGACAGAAGCAGCACGACGGAGAGCAAGGTCACAGCAGGTGAAGTTTAATAATGGCTCGGTGAGTTTTGTCAGTCAAAGGAAAAAAACGTTAATTGTAAATATGTAAAACTCCAGTGAGATGGATCTAACCTAATCTAATCTTAGATTAGATCAGCCAGTGTCACTCGGTGTTTGGTTATGTCACTGTGTAGCTTTAACTTGAATTTGTGAATTACACGGCGAACTGTGTTCACAGACGGTGATTACTGGAAGTGTTCCTGAGCCCGTGCAGTGGCGCCCAGTAGGAAATCATACCCGTTTTTAATGCAGCGCCGCCTGAGGGCCTGATGATCACACACACATCTTATACCTTCAGCCTAGTCTCTCTGCACACAGACACTCCTCCTGATTCTCTGAATCTTTTGATTATTTTACTGTAGATGGTGAGATCTTCAAAGTCTTTGCAATTGTACAATCAGGAATGTTTTTCTGAAACTGTTCCCCAAGTTTTAGACTCAGCTTTTTGCAGATTGGTGAACCTCTGCCCATCTTTACACGAAAGAGGTTCTGGCTCCTTGGAATGCTCCTTATTATGAATGTATATATGTGTGTGGTGTTTATAACCAGTCATGCTACTAACCTGATGGCACAATGACACAAATGATCATATAGTGGGTATCATTTCTTAGCATTGCTATGGTAACACAAGCTAGATTTTTTTTCTATAGACTTTAAAGTTCTGATGCTGGTCTATAAAGCTCTGAATGGTTTAGGACCAAAATACATCAGTGACCTACTAACACCATATAAACCTACCAGACCCCTCAGATCATCTGGATCTGGTCTTTTATCAGCTCCCAGAGTCAGAACCAGACATGGAGAAGCTGCATTCAGCTTCTATGCTCCGCATATCTGGAACAAACTCCCAGAAA